>CM024604.1:62526355-63030014 GCA_014182555.1 Eucalyptus erythrocorys | reverse complement strand
GCTCTTACAATGTCCAAAAGAGAGGTGCTGAATATTCTTTAGTTCGCCAATTTGTTCAAGCAATTTTTCAAGTGCCCCACAATGCTCAAATTCTAAGTAAGTCAGCCACCTCAGTTTCCCAATAGAGCAACTAATTTTCTCCAAAAAATAACAGCAAAGAAAACTCAACTTCTCTAAAACTAAGTGTTTGGAAAAGATTGGTGTCCCATGTGTCAAACGACATGACTCAATGATGAGAACCTTCAACTTCGTTGCCTCCTTCCAAAGACAATAAAACATTAAGACAGAGAATTAGATGTCTATACAAGAAATAAATATGGATTTAGGCTCCTGACTTGTATCGTTTGTCATTTGATCCTCTCACTAAATGAAAAATTAGACTGTAAATTCATTCAATTCTGCACTTTATTGAATAAGAAAATTAGACTAAGGGGGATTCTACCATACCTTGATTAGGCTCTTAATCGCATCTTCTGTCCACTCATAGCCGTTAGTACGCAACACAACTACGTTTTCCTTTTTCCTAATAAGATGTTCCTGTTTTTGTTTAAATACTGTAAAGACGAGTAAGGATGGTGGTAGTGAAATTACATTTCGCGGTGGATGAGAATCCCTGACTAATCGTGGCTTGCCTTCCCGAACACATTGGAGTCGGCCCAAAATGTGATCCACAATGAAAAAGCCTTCATGGGGGAAGAATTATGGGAATCACCTGTTTGCCTAAAAGGCCAAAGACGAAGGATTTGGTCGTGGGGAAAGACCAATGAGTCTTGAACAACATCAGCAAAGAGAGATTCATGAAGCATGTTTCTACACGGGGATCTCTCGACATAATGAGATGCATACACTAAATCGGAAAAGATTAACCAGTAAAATCCAAACAAATTCGTGGGATAGAAATAGAGCACTTGCACACCATAGTCGTTTTATGGAGAGAAAAGAAAGGAGTGAATAACATCTGAACAATCAAAAAGGAAAAGAACAAAAGCAAATAAGAAATGAAAGAGATGAGAAACTGAGGTGGCTTGGCCGATCAGCCCTCGAGATTGGAAGGATATGGGCGTTGACGCTTTTTCAACTACTTGTCTTAGCCATCTCTCCACATGATTCGAAGTAAAAAAGAAGCCAAGTCCATCATTCTGTTCCATCTCTTACCTCCTCTTCGGCTTCTTCATCATCGATCTTGTCCTCTTTCTCGTTGTTGCCATCGATTCACCTTCGCCTCTTGCATTCCTCCTTCTCTTCATCGTTGTCCACAGAATGAACTTGTGGATGCCCCCAAGACGACTACAGAACCTCCTGCGCATTGTCGTCCTAGTCGCCGTCATCGTCCTCGTCATTGTATTCACCCCTACCCTCGTATTCGTTGTCGTTGTAGTCATCACCGTCCTCTTGCTGAGGAGAGGGAGGTTTGAAAATATCATGTTGAAGGTGGATTAAACATCTTAAGAAGAAAAAGTCAAAATTCCCAAATATCATATTACTTTTCATTAATCCCTAATTTGAACACTCAAAACACAACTAGCAAAAATCAACATCATCCCTTAATTGCGTCAAAATTGACCCATAAAAATTTTTTGACATGACTTTTTTTTATTACCTTTTTCTTTTCTCTCAATCAGTAGGTACTCAGAATTGAAGTAAGGCAAAGCAGGGGACAATGATGTGCAGAAAGCCCGTAAACCGACAGTTTCAATTACGTGATATCACAATTCCATTAGAGCTAACTCGACCAGCCCATCCTAATAACTTCTTCTAGCAGCAATCTCTTGATCTAGGGCAATAACTCTTGCTAGATTTATTTTCAGCGTTTCAAAGAACTAGCACGAATTTTGAACAGAGAACAGATTTTAGCTGAGTTTTAGGTTGTAGTGGCCTCTTACCTCCTCTTCGGCTTCTTCATCGTCTCTCTCTTCCTCTTCCTCGCCCTCATCCTGTCCTTATCGCTGTCACCTTCCTCAATGACATCGTTGTTCTCATCGTCATCGCCCACAGAATAAACTAGCGAAGTCTCGTGAGATGACTGAAAAACCTCATGCAAATTGTTGTCCTCATCATCCTCACCGTCATCGTCATTGTCCTCATCATCCTTGCTATTGCTGTAAGCTTCAGCTTCACCTTCCTCATCAACATCTTCGTTCTCATCGTTCTCGTGCTCAGAACAAACGAGCGAAGAACTGCGAGACGAATGCACATCGTCAACCTCATCCTCCTCACCGTCATCATTCTCATGGTCCTCATACACATTGTCGTTGTCATCGTCATCGCTGCTGTCGTCCTTATTGTCTTCGTCGTCGTCATCCTCCCTACTGTCATCCTTATTGTCGTCATCCTCGCCACCGTCATCTTGCTAAGGAAAGGGAAGTTCGAAAATATTATGTCTAAGGTGGATTAAACATCATAAAGAAGAAAACAGATTCCCCAAATATTATACGACAATAATCCTTGGTTAAACACCCAAATGCAAGCACCTAGTGAAAATCAACGTAAAGAATTTTCCTCACCCTTAATCACCCTAAGAAGGCTTTTCAAAGCATCAATTGAACATAAATCTATTAGAATCAAGCAGCATTCACAAATTTGCATATCTTCATTCCCCTGAAATTGGTATGGAGCAACTGTTGGGCTTTGATTTACTTCTTCATGACTTTCCCAAGACTTGACATATAACTTAAGAAAATAAGGAAATCTGATCAGGGAATTTGGAAGAAGCAGAGGAGGTATTGCATATAGAGATGTGAAGAGATAGGAAAATTGGAATGTTGAGAATGACTCAGAGGAATTACGTGAGACAAGTTCGAAGCATCACAGCATGTAGTTGATATGATTTGTAAATACCCCTCTTGCCACACGTTTAAGACATCATTTACGTTGTCACTGTGCATTGGGATGGAGGTGGAGCATATATATCATATTTCACAAGTTAGTACTGTTGATTATTAGAGGCGTATGCCATGTGTAGAGTGGGATTAGATTTGGTCTTTCACATGCTGTTGGAAATTTATATGATCACCCTATTATTGATGGAATAGGTCCTCCAGTAATTCACATAGCGTGGTAGTAATTTGCTAAGTAGACCCAAGTCAAGCAGGCAACCTAGAGAGTGGGGGATTTGTAAGCTGTCATGTTGTTACTCTTGCGGTTTGTGATATGAGTTGGAAGGTTTTGTTACAAGACACGGTAATTTCATCAATAACTTAGGCCAGAAATAGTGACAAAGAAATAAGGAGAAGAGGTAGTATGGCCGACAATAAATGACATAGTATATGACATGACAATGACGTGGCAATGGTGCGGCATATGTAATTACATGGCATGTACGATGAGTGACGTGGAATATGACATGACATGATGATGTGGCAAGATGATGCAATTTAAGCGGCCTAGGAAGGCGTTGGGAGAGTGCAGCAATGTAAAGCGACGAATCACGACCGTGACTAGGCTGCAAACTTGAGCCAATGCAGAGATTTGTCGAGAATGTCAGCTTGATTCAAGTGAAGGGATGAAAATAGGCATCTACATGTGTATGGGCGCTCAGAGGGTCGATCCCCAACGCTTGCGGAGGGACCGGTGAGTCAAGCCATACAGGGTCGAGCCTAATTGCCAGGAGCCTTGACCAGCTAGCATGGCTCAGCCAAGCACCCAGTGGAGCTAAGGACATGCATATGATGCGTTTTAACCCTACTAGCAAATCTTTTTGGTATTGTTACACATTGAATCTTCTTGAAATTGTTAAGGTTCTCTCTATGAGTTTTAGTTTGACAAAAGCAGCATTAGAGGTTGAGCGAAACACTGGATGAGGATTGGTGGAATTAAAGCTTGGAATCAAGAGATTATTTTTTTATGTTATAATCTCCTAGTTTGTAGAGATATCATTGCTACTGTTCCTATGGAGTTAGATCACTCTTTGAACTGAGCTATGTAAATTGGGAATGTTGAATCTATTTCTTTTTTAATTTTCTGATATCTTGTGACTTTGTTAGGTTGCATGATCCTATTGCATCATATTGATTTTATCAAGTGAAAAAAGAAGTCGGGAAGTTTCATCATTAATTTTTGGGGGTAAAAATAGGTTCCATGTCATTTGAGTAATTGCGATAAGCACAAAATGAACTAAAAGCATAAATAGGGAGGAGAGTATAGATTCTCAGTCAGATGGTGAGAATAAAAATCCTAGTAAATAAAAATCCTAGTAAGATGAGAATTTTTAATGAGAGAATTTCCATGGTTGCATATTTTAGAATCATTTTATCGTCTCACTTCACTAGAATAAAGCAGAAATAAAAAGCGAATAAAGCAGAAGAAATACTGATGATCCATGGAATGGGTCCTCCAGTAATTCGTTGGGATGATGGGAAAGCAGTTCACGTAGCATGGTAGTAATTTGGTAAGAAGTAGACCATAGTCAAGTAGGCAACCTAGAGAGTGGTGGTTCTGTAAGCTGTCATGTTGTTACTCTTGTGGTCTGTGATGCGAGTTGGAAAGTTTTGGTAGGAGACAATAATTTCATCAATGACTGATGCCAAAAATAGTGACAACGAAAGAAGGGGAAGAGGTAGTGTGGCCGACACCAAATGACATGGCATATGACATGACAATGACATGGCGATGGATCGGCACAAGTGATGACATGGCATGTACAATGAATGACGTGGCATATGACATGACATGATGACGTGGCAAGATGATGTAACTCAAATGGCCAGAGGAAGGCGTTGGGAGAGTGCAAGCAATGTAAAATGACGAATCACGACCCTGACTTGGCTGCAAATTTGAGCCAATGTGGTGATTTATTGAGAATGTCAGCTTGGATTCAAGTGAAGAGGATGCAAATAGGCATCTACATGTGTATGGGCGTTCAGAAGGTCAATCCCCGACGCTTGCGGAGGCACCGGTGAGTCAAGCCATACTGGGTCCAGCCTAATTGCCGGGAGCCTAGACCAACTAGCATGGCTCAACCAAACACCCAGTGGAGCTGAGGGCATGCATAGGATGCGTTTTAACCCAATTTTCAAATGTTTTTGGTATTATTGCATGTTGTATCTTCTTGAAATTGTTAAGGTTCTCTCTGAGTTTTAGTTTGAAAAAGCAGCATTAGAGGTTGAGCGAAACATTGGATGGAATCGGAGCTTGGAATCAAGAGATTATTTTTTATGTTAGAATCTCTTAGTTGGTAGCGGTATCATTACTACTCTTCCCGTGAATCTAGATCACTCTTTGAACTGGGCTACGTAAATTGGGGTGTGTTGAATATATTTCTTATTTTATTTTATGATATCTCGTGACTTTGTTAGATTGCATGATCCTATTGCACCATATTGATTTGATCGAGTGCAAAACGAAGTCATGACATTTCATCATCATTTTTTGGGGGTAAAAATAGGTTTCATGTCATTTGGGTAATTATGATAAGCATGGAATGAACTAAAAGCACAAATAGGAAGGAGAGTATAAGATTCTCGGTCAAATGGTGAATGATGTAAGAACTCTGACCTCACTTTTGAAGTTGACACAAGTATAGCAAATAAAATTCCTAGTAAGATGGGAATTTTTAATGAGAAATTTTCCACGGTTGTACATTTTAGAAACATTTTATTGTGTCTCTTCACTAGAATAAAGCAGAAATAAAAAGCAAATAAAGCAGAAGAAATAGTGATGATCCATGAATAAAAAGGTGTACCTGTTCCAATAGAGGATCCCCTATTTTGGGGAAAGTTGTTTCGATAGCAGAGTTCAACGCTTGTGTTTGTGCATTTAGAATCATCTCTCTATAACCATCCCAAGTGATGAATGGACAATGTGAGCCAGAGTTGACTAACTGCCCACAATCCCTTATGTATATCAAGCACTCTTTTGGTATTTTTGAGCTTGATGCCTCAATAATATTTTTCATTGATTTGCACTCAACAAAGCTCAACTTCTCCAAACGCTCTAACTTGTCAATGCCCTCGACAACCTCCAGGTTATCACATGATTGAGTTACTAAACAATTCAAATTCTTCAAGTTCGACAAACCGCCTATCCTTTTTAACGAAATGCAATCGAAAACTACAAAATTTTCCAATGCTTCCATCGTTGAAACAAATTGAATCTCTTGTGGCTCTGGGCAATAAGAAAGCTTGAGATTTCGAAGCATCTTTAGGGAACTTGAGACAAGGGACACTCTCCTCCGACCATCAGTCAACTCGGGAGCTTGGAGATCATTGCACCCTAGCTCCTCCTCCGATAGACAAACCAACCTCTCGAAAGATTTACACTTGTAAATTTCTAAGGTCTCCATCGATTTTAAGACACCGCAAATTTGAACTTCAACTACCTTATCGCAAATTTGCACAATAGCATAATTGAGTTTATTCAAACTTGAATTAATGGATATTCTTGCAACGGGTTCACATTCTTCGACCACCAACGTTTCCAAATTAGGAAGCCCCTCGAGTTCTACTTGTTTCACTTGAATTGTACAGAGCTGTAGAGCTTTCAAGTTTGACGGAAGTTGTTTCAGCATTTGCAAGTCTAGTCCACAGAGACGAAGTTTTTCCAGCAGAGAAAGGGAATGCCACTCCATAGATGTTGCGCGGACATTTAAAAGGCACAAGTCCATCTTTTTCAGTTTGGATAGCCTCCCACAACATGGCAAGTCACAAGGTTGGATTATATTTGATGATCTACACTCATCAAATACATCCGATAGGAGCAGTTCAACTAGATTAGTAAGGTTTGATACGTCAGGGACACTCTGCAACGATGTAGATCTAAGCCTTAGAGTGGTCAAACTTTTGGGGAGCTCCGGCAACTCTTGAATCTCATCGCAATAATCTAGGTCTAGTGTATGGAGTTGATGAAGCTTGCTCATTGTCCTAGGTAATCTTGTAATGCCCGACCATAATGCATCCAGCTTCGTCAGTGACTCTAATTTCCCAATTGAGTCGGGGAGTTCCTTCAAGCTCTGACAATACTTGAGAGAGAGCTGCCGAAGATTCTTTAGTTCGCCAATTTGTTCAGGCAATTTTTCAAGTGCCTTACAAAACCCAAAATCTAAGACAGTCAGTTGCCTCAGTTTCCCGATAGAGCAACTAATTTTCTTCAAAGAAGAGCATTGAGTTAATATCAACTCCTCTAAAACTGAGTGTTCGGAAAAGGTTCGTGTCCCATGTGTCGATTCAGAAAACTCGATGATGAGAACCTTCAACTTCATTGCCTCCTACAGAAGACGGTGAAATATTAGGACAGAGAATGAGATGTCTACACAAGAAATAGCTTGCATCGTTTGTCATTTGATCCTCTCTCTAAACGAGAAAATTAGACTGTACATTCATTAAATTTTGTCCTTTATTGAATGAGAAAACTAGACTAAGGGGGATTATAACATACTCTGATTAGGCTCTTTACCGCACCATCTGTCCACCCGTACCACCAAGTTTGCAACACAACCACGTTTGCTAGATGCAAGTTGGTCGGCAGCATATGCAATGGAGCATCTGTGAATCCGTAGTGTTGTCCCAAATAAAACCATTTCAACTTGGCAAGACAGCTGGAGAAGTCGCCTTGGAAGTCTACGTGATCCAATTCAAGAAATTGAAGATGCGGGAACCGTTCAATTTCCTTCGCATTGACGGTTAAACGAGGGTTATTCAATAACCTTTGATGATAACGGAGTGCTCGAACGCTTGGCTTTTTCTGCCAATGACATTGAGGAGCAGGAGTAGAAATTTGTCAATATCCCAAAATTTTGTTTTTATCGAGAGAAGAAAAAATGAAATAGAAGAGTAGCTACCAATCTAGAAACGCGAATCCTCAATTAAGAATAGGGTAAGCAATTTTCTATTCAAATTTGGTCATACTTTACCTCTTCGGATCTTAATTCATGAATGACGTCGGCCATATCCCACAACCTAGTATGCCCTTCCTTAGCAATTTCTCTTCCAAGATCTCTAAATTGATCATGCATCCAAAATTTATTGCTGTCTAAAACCTTTATCATACACCTCTTAGTAAGTACATCAATAGCATGCTCTGAACAAAACCCACAATCGGCCCACATAAAGATTGGTCTAGTCTTCTCCTTCTCGACCGATGAAAAAGTATGCAATATCGAGAAAAATCTCTTTTTGATCCTTTTTTAAGGCATCATAGCTAATCTTTAATCGTTGCAAGACATCCTCATTGAGTGTTTTCTTTAGCTTTTGCAGCATCTCTTCCCATATTTTTATCTTTTTCTCACCAAAAAGCAATGCACCTATTGCTTGAAGAGCTAAAGGTAGTCCGTTTGTAGTAGACACAATGCCTTTTGAAAGAGTGCAATAATCGGCTAGAGGAGAGTCGCTATTGAAGGCATGCCTACTAAAAAGTTGAAGTGCGTGTTCATTACTCAACTGCTCCAATTCATAAGGCTCGAATCTATACTTAAGTCCCCTAATATTTAGAACCCCACTATCCCTAGTGGTAACAAGTATCCTAGTACCAGGATACAAAGAAGTCCTTCCGATTAGTTTTCGAATTTGATTGCCATCATCGACGTCATCCAAAACAACTAGTACCTTCTTGTTGCAAATTGTTTCTTCAATCACTTTCATCCCATCATCACTATTGCTAATGTCGCGAGCCCCTCTAGAATTAGAGATATCAGACAATAATTGTTTTTGTAGATTGACTAAGCCCTTGGTTTTTGCCGTTTCCCTTATGTCATCAAGAAAGCTACAGCTTTTCCCAAAGTGAGGACAAAGTTGGTTGTAGATTTTTTGGGCAAGCGTGGTTTTACCCATGCCGCCCATCCCATAAATTCCAATAAGCCGCACACCACCGGCATCGATGTCTAATAAATTGTTTATTGTCGATATTCGATCCTCCATTCCAACTAAATCTTCAGTCACTTCTCTTTCTCTTGTCTTGAGCCTATTCACAACCTTGTCAACAACCGACTTGCTTAAGTGCCCATCCCTGCCACAAAGTTGAACAGCTTCAATTGTGAAAAGTTAACAAATTCGTTTCCTTGCATGTTGACCAACCATATACTAAGTCAACTAATTCCAATCTAATTATCTTAAAACATTTTTCCCATGGAAACGTTAAAAATATGGACGAATAACATAATCATAATATACTATTGTTATGTTACGAGATCAAAAATTCTTGCGCAAAATCAATTCAGAAGAACAGAAAAGGAGTATATAAATGAGAGGTTCCTATTCAAACTTACAGCAAGCCATTTTCACCTCTCTTTTGTAGATCAATTGCATAAACTAATAAAAAGGCAGATATTACTCAGTTAAGTGATGGGGCCAGGAATCTAATGTTGATACTTTATCATTGCACGAACGCCGCCAATGAAAAAAACAGTGTAAGAAAGTGCTTTTGTTGTTTACCGAAATAAAAATACTAAACGGCATTAAGTTTTGTAAGTTCATTTTTTTGAATGCTCATCGTGTTCAAAGACACTAAAAATTTATTCGCTACGTTATTATTTCAGCTAAAATAAGAATTTAAGTGTCATGTAACAAACGGGACGGGACCAAGATGGATTAAAGATCGACATAAACGATACCCTCAAAACTAGAGGAACATGATGAATTGGAAACTTGAACATCCATTACAGGTTTAAGTTGAAGGAAAAGGAAAAAAATGTACTATCTTTAAATCAAGTAGAAGAATCAAAATTCCTGCGGAAAAAAAAAAAGGTCGAACTGTAGAAGAATCAAAATATAAATGCATGATCAATTACGGCAATATTAGATTTACCTATTTCTTTTGTGGTGGAAAAAACTTTACAAACGCAACTGCATTCAGTTCCATATTTAAGTTCTCTGGCACACATTAGGAATCTTAGTATATACATGGATCGAGCTAGTGTAAAAATGATTAAGCAAAACTAAATTTTTATACAATGAAAATTAGGTCAAAACCGAAATCATAATAATTTTATTAGGTTAAAAAAATTGTATATCTCATGATATAAAAAATTTTAGAAAACAGAATTTGAGACTTTTTATTTCAATTTTGGGAAACTGGAGTTGGACTATGATTAATGAATTTTTACTAGATCTACCTTTCAATAGTGAAAAATGACTTTCCCATTCATAAATAAGAAGTTACCCTGTATAATTCTCCAAGTCCAACCCGCTGATGCCACCAACTGTTTTGAGCGCTCGCCGCCATGTATTTGCATCCTCGGAGCTGAAATTTTTTTTCTTATCCTTCATCATTTGCTCCAAATTCTGAATGTCATTTTCGTACGATGGGGTTCGCAACTTCACGTCATCTGGTTTCACGTTATAAAAAATGGGCAATATCACCTTCTTAGTCTCGTCTTCGCCAGAATTAGAGATGTTCTCCACCATCTTCACAAGCTCGCAGAGGCACCAATAACTCGAAGCGTAGTTTGGAGAGAAGATGGGTATGTAGAGCCTGGAGCCATTGATCGCTCGCAAAAGTTCGCCATCAATTCTTTCGCCCGGTCAAATCTCTTCGTTATCGATGAAAACATGAATCCCGGCTTCTAACAAGTCGCGGTAGAGGACGTCGGCGAATCCACGACGAGTGTCGGATCCTCTAAAACTCAGGAACACCTGGTACTCACCTCCTAATGGATTGCTGGTGCTTGTTCCCGTCTCTGATATCGCCATAGGAGCTCACTTCGCGCCCAACGGAGCCACCCCACACTCTCTCTCTCTCTCTCTCTCTCTAAAAGGCACTCTTGAGATACTTTTTCATCTAGCACATTATTGTACCGGCCGTAGGCAATTTCGCAAAAAGCCGAAGATGTTTTGCAGATCTCGACGCAAGTCCGTGACTTTAACATTTGAAGTCACGACAAAGACTTTGTAAGCCTCATTAGAGGACCGTTGAATATAAAATTAATTTTACAAAAACTCGAGATATGAGCTAATTACCAATCGCTTCGGAAAATTAAAATTAACTTAGTTGACCAAAAGATCCTAAGAGTTTTGGTGTACTCGAATCTAATCCGAAGTCCATAGGATCGGTTCAGACATTAACCGCAATTGATAATACATAATTTCCAATTTAAAGAGAAGTGGCCTTATTAAAAAAATTTGAAAAATGTGCTTCCAAATAATGAACGGTAAATGTTATGGCCACGCCAAAGATCATTAGTAGAAAAATCTTTTTAATAAGCATTTTATGAAACTTGTTAGTTATACTTAATGAAACAAGTATTTACATTCTCAATGCACTGATTGTGTATAAAATAAGGAAGGTAGTGCTTTCGAAATAACAAAATTTTCTTTATGTGTAAATATATAATTTAATCGGTAGCCACGGAGCACTAGTTAAACATAATGCTTATTTAAAAATACTGCATTTCGCATATTTGAATTGGACCCATTTGCCATAAAAGACGCGTATGGGCAACTTCCCAGCAGGTGTAGCGTCCACTTTACAGTCACATCCAATTTCCAGTCAATAAAGTTGATGGACGGTGGAGGACATTATCATTACAAGATCACATGGGAGATCCTTCTTTTTGTGCTTTTCACATGGCTCTGTCTACTAGAAAATTCAGAGTCAATAAAGTCATAGATTTAAAAATATAATTTTTTTGGTAAAGGATTTAAAAATATAATTAATATCTTAAAAATTCTTAAATTAATATACATATAATAAATGTACCTTAAATTAATTTTTTTAACCATAAAAAATTTCAATTTGATGCGCATTTGATAAATTTACCCAAAACTCAGTACATTTATGATAAACTTATCATCTATTAATTTATATTAAATTTTATTATTATATTACCGAGTTAAATGACAAGTGACGTTAATTAGTGTATCGATTTAAGATTTTACTCTTTGTTTATCACGATTGTATCATTTTTATGGTTTTCTATAGTATTAATCCAATTTAATTTAGGGTATCATCAGTTTGGAATTTTTGGTGATTTAAGAAAATAATTCGAAATAAATTTATTGTAATTATACTAATTTAGGATTTTTTTACGGTCATTTAAAATAAATTTGTTATAAGTATATCGATTTAAAAATTTTTACGATGAAAAATTAATTTAAAATAAATTTTTATCAATTTGAATTTTTTATAATATTAAATCTTAAAAATAAATTAGAGGGACATTATCATTACAAGATCACATGGAGTTTCTCCTTCTTCGTGCTTTTCGCATGGCCTGGCGATGTCGACTACAGCTGTTCTGAATTCACTTTAGAACTTTTGGATAAATTTAAAAAAAATCCTCTAACATTTGCTTTCGAGTCGTGAATGCTGAATAGGAGGTACTATGGCGACAAATCAAGCTGTCAAGGTATTTCTCGTCATTTTACATCAAATAAAAAGTCACTTTATTGATTTTGTATATTACGAGAAAAATAATATTTTAAAACTTACAAATTTTATGTGGGCATTCGTGGGTAAAATCGTTATTAGAAAAATATCATACTTCTTTTTTGTCAATAGAAAAATATTATACTTTAAATATTTGAATTTGACCCCATTTGCAATGAAAAGAAAAAACGCGTATGGGCGACTTCGGAGCAGGCGCGACTTCAATTTATAGTCATCAACGTTGATGCCTTAAGAAATAACAAGGTGGGGACCAGTTAGAAAAATGGACACAATGACACATACAGCTGTACCTTTCTTTTCTTTTTTTTGGTAAAGGCTGTACCTTTCTTTTTCTTTTTCTCTTTTGCTCAAAACGGTCGTACCTTTTCTCTTTTTCTTTTTTTCCTTTTGTCTTCCTTTTTTTTCTTTCTAGAACAATTGTACCTTTTCCTGCTTGTCACATGGGTCTGCTAATGTGGACAGGCATCAGCTCTGAATTCACTTTTGTCCTTTTGGATTGTAAAAAATTTAGGCCATGGTTGGTGTTCTTTACTTTTATTCATCGGTGTTCTTTACTTTTATTTATGAACATAATTCCTTTTTTTTTTGTTTCAAAAAATAATAAAAAAATAAAAACGCGTTTATTTACGTTTTTATTTCAAATATATTTTTTTCTTCCCATAAATAAATTTGGAATATAAATAAAAAATAATAAAAACTTGTTTCTTGTTTCTGGAACACTTCTGATAAATAATTTAACTCTCTCCTATTTTTTTCTTCTATTTATTTTCTTCTTCTTTTTTCTTTAGCTGACCTCGGCCATAGCCAGCAGCCAGCCGTCGAGGGCCGGCAACCTCGCCGAAGGGTCGCCGACCCCCGACAAGGCCGAGCATCGCCAACCCCAAACGCACCTTTAATCTTTATGATTGTTCTCTATCAATATCTACAATTGGACATAATTAAAATCCCAGTCCAACATTATAAATTCACAATATCTATATGTATACATAATGATAACAAAATGTTCCTAACAAATCACCTCTCAAGATAACACTCAGGATCTCTAGATTACTAGAAAAATCTCCTTCATATTGCAAGGTTTAATTTGCTGCGTTGTCGACAAAGATGCTCTAACTAAGCATTGTTTAAGCATATATTTACTACTCACTAAGAAGTATTTTTCATGACCTTTTGACTAACTCGAAATGAAGGGACAGATATTAAATATAAAGCTCACTAGTAGAGCATTGGCTTTATTCCAGCACTCCAAAGAAATGAGTACGCAACTCATAAAATGATAAGAGGAGTAGCTAAGATTAATAAACAATGTGAAATGGCCTTAATATTTGAAGCAATTTACAAACATGCCCTTCCCAATCATACAAAGAAAGAGGGTCACTTCTTCACTTTCCCTGCAAGCACAAAGGCTTTATAAACCACATTCCTCACCAGCTTCGTGCCACCCTAAGCCATCCGAAACTCCCTATAATAGACTGCTTGAACTCAAAAATGAAGACTTCTTTGTGAAGGCTTTATTAATCGCTAGCAGGCGCGTGAAAAAGAAAGAAGACAAAAGGAAAGATTGGGGCAGCCTAGAAAAATTTCTTCTCCATCGAACGCTATGTTTGTCTTAGAACAAACAGTCATAAAGGTGCAACACTTTTTCAATACTAAATATTTAGCTATAAAGAAGGATTCGCTGGTGAAGAAACCTGCACATCTTGCCTATCTGCTGCAGCAGCATTGATGGGACAGCAGAGGTGATCTTCAACAACATAAAAAGAACAAAAAAAATAAAAACCAAAATACAAAATTCAAAAATATTATTAAATATATGCACATCATAGGTGTTTTAACACACCAGCTGCCATCATTGGGAGATGCGCGCCCACTTAGACCCCGTTTGGTTCGGCATTTAGAATGGGCTTTTGGCCTCTAAAGGGATTTGGGCAAAAGCGGGTAGTGTTTGGTTCGGCATTTTGGGGACTTTGTGAAAATACAATTGCATCTCAAATGCTCTTCAAGGGACTTTAGGCCAATGGACCTCAAGAGGTGCATTCCCAAGTTGCATATTGGGAAGGGGTTACTGTTCATCTAATTAGGTTATTATTAATTATTAGATTAACCTAAAGATTAATATTAATAATTAGATTATAAAGATTAATAATTAGATTATAATTAGGTTATAATAAAAATAATAATTAATAATAATTATAAAGATTAATAATCTTTAGGTTAATTATTAATTAATTATTATAATCTAATTATAATAATCTAATTATTAATATTAATAATCTAATTATTAATTAATTAATTAATTATAATCTAATTGTTAATATTAATAATCTAATTATTAATTAATTATTATAATCTAATTATTAATATTAATAATCTAATTATTAATTAATTATTATAATCTAAAAAATAATACAAATGTTTTTCTTTTGTTTTTTTAATTTAATTAAAATCCTTTACAAATGCATATTTTACCAAACGGTATTTTGGCCAAAGTTGTATCTCAATGCAAATTTTACCAAACGATATTTGCATTTCGGAAAACCCCATTCACCCAAAGGTATTTGCATTTTGGCAAATGCATTCCCCAAAAGCCGAACCAAACGGGGCCTTAATTGTGGGGAAGTAGAGCTCCCTCAGGCCCAGGGGAGGTGAGTGTTAAAACACCTATTTAGGGAGAAAATATTCAGTGGTTAGCAACCGCCACGTCATCGGCCGACCTGGCGTATATGTTCCATTGAAAAAGCGACATCTGTCCGGTGACCTGGAATATGTTGGAATTGAAAAATTAAAACTGAAAGGGCTCGTACACTTTTTTTCTCTCTCTTCTGGTGAGCCACTGACACAAGAAATAATAAATGCATCGTCCCCGCTCAAAACCCTCTCTCTCATCTTTTCAATTTTTCATGGGTTGTATACCCCGACGCTTTATCTCCCCCATTCCCCTTTCTCTCTCTCTCTCTCTCATCTTTTTAATTTTTCAAGCTATGGCTTCGTCGCCAGCTCTCTCTCTCTCTCTCTTTTCTCTCTCTCTCTCTCTCTCTCTCTCCCTCCTCTTTTTTCAGAGAAAATGTTTGCTGGTTTCCCACCGATCAACAAGAAGACGACATTTTTCTTCGTCCATCTTCTCCAGAAAATTCTGTTAATGCATATCGACTTGAGCTGTCAATGCCGGCATTCCTGATCGCAAACGCCGCACGCCGAGGAGAAGCAGCCTCTTCGGGCTCCCCTCAACGTCGGAGAGCGTCGCCCGCCGAGCGAGACCCCTGGACATGGAAGGCTCGGAGGCGAGTTTCCTGGAGAAGCTGGTGCTGTACGCGGCCAGCACGGTGCTCAGCTGCGTCGTCATATTCGCCGAGCTCCGTCACTTCATCCCAAACCAAGAGGCCTCGAAGATGGCCCTCGAGCACAAGAAGGAAATCGCCAAGCACCTTTTCTGTTTAGCTACATACATGAATATAAAAGAGACAAACCCAGGATAGTCCATCAATCAATATCTCGGCGGAGAAAGTTCTCATCGATCAAAAACAACCCACAGCTTTCGGACTCGGGTCCGCACAACCTCCTCGCAGACGATGTGGTCCTCACCATGCTCAAGGCTAGCGCTGCCATGGGCTACCTCGCCCCGGAGTACACAAGCACCGGCTACTTCACCGAGAAGAGTGACGCGTATGCCTATGGTGTTTTGGTGTTCTAGATCCTACCAGGGAAGCGTGTGATCACTCCAGCAATCTGACATGGAGTGGAAGCATGTTATTTCGAGGAATTCGGCGATGAGGACGTTGAGGGGAATTTCTCCGAGGCCAAGGCGACCCAGCTCGCTTTCTTTAGTTTAATTTAAAGAGACCATGTTGTAAATGATTATGCTGTTCAACGACAGATGAATCGACTGTTTTTGACTTAATACTATGAACTCGAAACTTTCGACAATGTGTTTGGCGAACCGCTATTTACTTTAGCGAAATTGAATGTTTTAAGTCCCCGGTCTCGAATGTGCAGCAATGTCATGTTTCTCAATAGTTTCTTTCCCTTCTCACGCTTTGAGGGCCAACGAGAGGCTAAACTCTGCAGAAAACACAGCTTGTGTATAGAAAAGAAATAACAAAAAATGTAGATTTTCATTACACAATTTAGTGAATCTCTATTTACATTTGCAAAATTTTTTAGGAGTTCGTTTGGATGGCCAAATCGAGATCCAGCAAAAATTCTTGGTCCTCTGTTTCTCTGGCAGATCCAAAAAAGCAAACGCATCCCGTCCTCAAGCTTCAATATGTCTCCTCAGCGGCGAGATGATCTTAAAAACATGCTCTTTGCGATGCAGTCGTCTACTGTGCAGCACCTGCCGCCACCGCCACCGCCAACGTCGGCTTTAGCACCTTTTGCAATCCTAATCACCATGAGACCCTCCCCTATCGGCAAAAAGTGAGCTCTCAATCCACTCCACAACGTGCCCTCGTGAAGGGCATCGTACCCCACGATGATCCCTCTAACGCCCGTGTTGGTCGCCCGTAGTCTAGCACGATTGCCACTTGGTGATTTCCTTCTTGTGCTCGAGGGCCATCTTGGAGGCCTTTTTTGGGTAGGTGACGGAGCTCGGCGGAATGGCGGCTTCTCCAGAAACCGCCTCCGAGCCTATGTCTAGGGGTCTCGGGGCGACGCTTTGAGGGGAGCCCAAAGAGGCCTTTAAGCGTTTGCCTTAGATGGACGAAGAAAATGTCATCTTCTTGTTGATCGGTTAGAAACCAAACATTTTCACTGAAAAGAGGAAAGAGAGAGAGAGAGAGAGAGAGAGAGAGAGAGAGAGAGAGAGAGAGAGAGAGCTGGTGATTATTGAAAAATTGAAAAGATGAAATTTTACGAATTATGAACTGCATTTATTATTTCTTGTCCCTCCCAATGAAAAAAAAAGCGTCCAAGCCCTTTGAAATTTTTCAATTCCAACATATTCCAGTATGTCGCCTTTTCAGTGGAACATATACGCCAGGTGCTAACCACTGAATATTTTCTCCCTATTTAGGTGTTCCCCCAGCGGTTGACCCTTCCATATTTGTAACCCGGAATGGGGGCTCCGATAACCGGGGCCTTTGTTTAAGGTCCTTAGGCTGGACCAAATTGGTATCATTGTATGAACTTTTGGAATTAAACTGGTCTCAATGAAAAAGATTTGAAATTGAATTAGTATTAATGCGGTAAACGTAGATTTTTTTTTTTGGGATACTTTTCCCCACTAAATGGCTAGATTTAGCATAATCTACGGAAATTAATCCACAAAATCATATAATCAGAGTTCTCGAGAATAATAAGATAGGTTGTTCGTCCTTTTACAAGCTTCTTACAAATGCATTTAAAAAATGTACATTGGCACATGTCTATCATTTGAAATGACTTTTGGTAGTTTCGGGAAAACACACATATAACTGTGGTAGCTAGACATGGGGCGACATGAGACATATAATCTATCTATATATGTTGATCTAAATCATTTAAAAGTTGTTGGGCGCACCCTTTTCAAGAAAGACATTAACTTTAGTGGACCTACAAGGACCCAAATTATGAAATAGTTTATGTAATTCACGTGAATGTAAAAACAGTTCCATAACGTTCATGTCAATATTTGGAAATGAGACTTATCTTCCAAAGGTTAGTTCCATTCCCTGTTTTTTATGAATAAAATTCCCTGATTCCGTGCCTACATGTTTACTTTTAATACAACAAATCCAACGGTTATTCAACTTCGCCAAACTAATCCGTGAGAAACCATGCCTAAATAAATACACAATAATAATGTATGATATGAACAAAAGAGTAATTTACAATAATTAAGCTTTGTCAAGTAAACGCATTGCATTGATACCAACTTTTGTCATAAACTTATTACACTTGTGTCAATTTAGTCTTAAACATTTTTAATTTGGTGTCAATTTAGTCATTATGGCTAATTTTGATCGAATATTTCTGGCATGGACGTTGGCTAGCTTATATGGTATCGCCGGCACTGATATGGATAATTTTCAATATTATTTTAATAATTTTTCGATTTTCTTTTCTTTTTTCCTTTTTCTCTCAGTTCTTTTTTCTTTCGTTGGTGACCAGTCATCAATCACCGGCTATGGAGAGGCCAAGCCCTAGCAAAGGTCAACCTTACTAGATTTGGCTTAGGCAAGGGCAGCTCGAGCGAAAGCTCCCCTCATTAAATCTAGTAAGGCCACCCTAGCCTAAGCGAGGGATGGCCTCACTTGGCAACGTTGACCCTCACCTAGTCGAGGGCACGCTTGGGCTTCCCTCGCCAAGCTAGATTTGGCAAGGTCAATCATTGGCCATAGCCGGTGGCTGGTCATTAACAAAAGGAACGAGAAATGAGTTGAAAAAAAAAAAAAAAAAAAAAAAATGGGAAAAAGGGAAAAAATGAAAAATTATTGAAAATAGTCCACGTCGGTGCTAGCGGTGCCATGTAAGCCGGGCAGTGTCCACGTCAATGAGGCCAAAATTGGTTAGGAGAAGTAAATTGACGTCAAATCAAAAGATTTATGAGTAAATTGACATTAAGTCAAAATATATAAAATTAAATTGACACTATTAAAATGTGTATGACTAAATTGATACAAATTCAGTAAATTGAGGATTTTTTCGACACTTGTCCCTTGAGTAATCAACCGTTATTTCTAAATTCCCTCTTTGAAGTCAACATAATCATCAGGCATTGTGTAAGTCACTCATCTTCCCAGTCGTATGACAATGCATATTTATATTCTCTAAACGATCATATGTTTAAATATTTTATTTTTAACCGTGTCGTAGGTTTGTCCACCAAACCAAGAACTATAAATTAAATAAAGACAACTAATGACGTAAAGTTAATGTACGGATCTTTGATATTTATAGGCCGCAAATTAATTACTGCCACCTATAAGATGACAACAAATCACCTCTCTCTCTCTCTCGTTTTGTGGGTTATGGTTTGTCTCTAACCATTTTTCTCGTGGACAACTTTTGAACATGTCTTCCCTCTGATCATGAACTCGTGCATGACAGATCTCATGCAACGATAGAAGCTAGAACAACCCTTGTCGAGATCAACCTTGTCCGATCCATCTGATCACATCCCGTACAGAGACTTGCGGATTGGAGTCACGATCGAGTACATGGATGGTAATAACAACGAAGAGAAAATCTCTATTTCTTCTCCATCGAAATCTTGATTTCGGGTCCACGATCGAGAAGACGGATAAATGCCAATAGGAGACCCGAGGGCAGGGAGGGCGTTGATATGGCTCATAGCTTCCTTCATATTGCTATGCTTAGCCATCGGCGGCGGCTTCCTCATACGGTACATGAGCCTCCCTGAATCCACATCTTCGAGTTGGCTTCTCTATGCCGGGATGATTTTGGTGTGCTTTCCATGGTTCTTTTGGCTTCTCACGTGTGGTTATCGATGTATTTCTCGAACATGCGGCTTTCGATTTGTTTGTGGAGGTGGCGACGACGCCGGTGGCACCTCGAGCCACAGAATGGGTGGTGGGGGTGGGGGCGGAGGTGGATTCGGCGGGAGCGTGACCGGGAAAAATAATGCGGCATCTGGATCTGTAAAGAAGAACGGCTCTAATGTGGATTCTCCGGGAAATGGTAGGAGGCAGGTGCATTTCGGAGCCGCCGTTGGAGCGAACGAAAACGATCACAATGACCAAAATGGCAATTCATTCCATGATGTGTCCATTAAATCGCACGAGAGTGAAATGCCGCTCGCTTCATCGATGGCATCTGGAGGGGGATAATTAGATCACCGGGAAAAATCTTGCGAGTTCAACATTACTCTAGCCAATGACGATAATAGGAGTACCAATTTCAAGCCTAGATATGAACCGGGGCATGGAAGAGGAGATCTAGTGAGTTCGGCAACATCATCTGCGAGAAGGCAAGTCATTCCGTCACTTGAGGTTTGTAAATTTTTCCAACTTTTGTTCGTCATGTGCACATGCTATGAAGAGAATCTTGTAAGTCATAGTAACGAACCGCCCATTTCAAACTTCAAATAGATCATACTTTGTATAAAAGTTGTACGCGGATGATTACTTGAACATAAAACTCTCGATGTTTTGTGATGATAATCTCATTTAAGCTACATGTAGACTCCATGATGATTAGTGGGAACTCTTATGCATGTCTCGTAAAATCCCATCATCCTCATGATGAATCTTATTATTGCCTTTTCTCTAAGTTGGGAAGTCCAAATATGTTAAGGAGGTCGGTGGTTTTATCTAGCTAGAGAATTTAGGCTTGCATGACTCTTTTTTACTTACTTTCCCTTTGTATTGCTAGCACAATCGTGACGATCCGGGTTGCTTTTTTGTCCGGGGAAGGGGGCACGCAAGCCAATTCGAATCACAGGACCTTAACTCGTCCACTTATCTAACTTAGTAATTACGTTCCACCTACGGCCGAAAAAACAATTTACGTTTCCCACTTTAATACTCCATTCGACTATAGGCCCACTTGATTACAAGCTCACGACACTCGACACTTTCCTTCTCGTTTGCTTTAAGACATTATAGAACTTGAGATGATCATTTGTTGTCATCTCTTCTTCAGCTCAAATCAAGTTTTTGGATGCCATTATGGCTTCCACAGATCATGGCATATTTGAGCAATGCTTATCTTTTTTTTTTCTGATTTAAGAGTAGATTAAAGCAAAATCAAAAGCATATGGGATAATAATCTATCACCAGTATATTTCTCAGATTGACTTCTATTTCTCGTGTAAGTTTGGCTTTTATTGTGTTGCTTTATAGGCGCATCATTTGGAAATTAATGTCATACTTAATTGAAGTTTTCCATTGGAAATTTTTCGACTATCATTTCTTATGGCCCAAAAAACTTTGTTCTGCTCGGCAAAAGAACTATTTCCACAAATGAACACCATTTTTCTTGTTCCACTTGTGCAGGAGGATCTGTAAAATGAACAGACGTTCTGTAGAATAAATCCATATCCTTTCAGATGAAGGGAAAAGAATTTGGCACCTTTAAATTTGAGCACACCTTATCAGCTTGCATTAATTTAAAAGAAAAATGGCGCCCCGAAAGGTCAAAATTTGCGAAGTTGGGAAGATTGGTTTTTAACTCAAGGCAGAGAAACTACGAGTTGTGTAGATTATGTAGATCATAGACAAATGGCAGATAATCTGCCGACATTTTACCTAAATTATTACTCGAGCTGAAAAAAAAAAGTTTGTTCAGGCCAGGGTTCAACGTTTCCAAAACATGGGCAAGTCAAGCATTTTCTCTTTATGTTGCGGTTCATGACATAGATGAAATGGAAAAGATGTGATATGAAATCGAATGGTCATTTCAATTTCTTTCTTTGATGAATTATGAGATTGCATTGAATTGATAACTTTTATATTTGATGTTAAGAAAAATACGGGACAAGAATCTCAAATATACTTTCACTTTTTAGGAAAGATTTTATTGTGGTGCAACATAGTTATAATTAAAATATAAATTATGAAATTAAATTATAGTAGATAAGTAGAATAATACAATAACTAAAAATAATATCAATTGTTCCCCATGCCTCGCCTAGACCCAACCTACTTTTTTAGGCCGAATTCAATCATTGGACCCATGTGGCTTGGAAGTCTTTTGGGGGCCTAGGCACCATATATCTGGTCACGGGATCAGTGACCGTAGGTCAATTGGCGAACGAGGAGGGTGATGTGACGGACGCTTTGAGCGCCGGTGATTATCCATCAAGCAACCGGGTCATTCTATTTTATATACATGATGTCGGTTCAATTAGCCAACAAGGAGGGTGATCCCTTCTTCAATGAAGAAAAAGTCGCCATAGAGGCAAAATTCCTCTCATATTTTAAAAACATTTCCCTATTTTTTTTCGCATCCTCAATCTTGGATCCAAGATTCAAGCTAAATGTGTCAATACTCTCCCCATTTAATATTACGAAAATTTGGGATTAGGTGAGGATGGCCAAGTGGAATAAGTTTTGGCAATGCAGTGAGTTGCCTCCAAGATTAGTCAATTTAATACAACAAGTTCCATCTAGTGAACAAAGATAGGGCTCTCATTTAGCAATGCCTAAAACCTATACTTGGAGACATTGCGAGGAACATATTATTCTTTTTGCTAAGTTTTCGTCTTCATCTATTAATGATTTGGAAATGTGGCTGGGATTAGATTATTCTGAATACATTGATAGAGCTAGCAATGATGACATCAACATTCTAAAATGGTGAAAGAGTCTTCTAATTATTTCTGCTACATCTTTCTGACCTATTGACTCTAACTGCATCAATCGTACCTTCAAACTTTCAAAGTCTACATTTAGTATTGATCAATGCATCTTTGTAGACAATAGATTTGGCTTGTCCCATAAAAATTTAGAGTTAACTATAATAAGGCATGATTGGGTTTTGCAAAAATTAACTCCAGAGGAAAGTGCCTAATAAGAATGGAAGGATAACCCTACACTTCTATCATCTAAACCACCGTTGGGGAGACAATGTTAAAGACATCGAATTTTGTTAGGCATTCTCATTTAGTGTAATTCGTACAAATTATAAGTAGGCCATCGTCATTTGTAATATCTTTTATAATTTGTCGTACTTATATCTCAATATAATTTGATCGAAGGAGCGTTTTTCATTATTTCCTCGCTTCATTTTCTTATTATTTTCAAACGCAAAAACGCTGTGCTTCACACAACCCGATGCCAAGCCCTAGTCCAACCCGTGGCAAAGGAGTCAATCACAGGCATAGTTTCAATACCCAATGAAAGGGAAATGAAGAAGAAAAAAAAAAAGATTCATCACTCTCGACAAATAATCTACATCGACACTTACATAAATGATTCGATATCATTAACACATATATTTCCAAATCAATTGGACCAATCTTTCTCCCTAAAAGAGCATCCAGCATACCGTTTTGCTACCATGAAGGGGGAAGAGAGAGAGAGGAACGAATCGAAAAAGCCCCCTAATTTCCGCTAAATCCCCCCACTAAAACCTATTTATCTAAACCAGTCTCCAAGGCAAAATTCCCCGTCGCAACCATCAAACGCCAAATCCAAATTTAAAGAAAATCCAAATTTCAAACGCCCGACCACAAGCGGGAAAAGCACCCAAGAAAAAAACCTCATTTTTTCCGCAAGCTTTCCAGCAAAAGAGGTAAGGTCGAGGAAAGGGTAATCCGCTGCTGCAATGGCGAGTCGGAGGAAGCCGCAGAGCCTCAACGACAGCCACTACCGCCTCCTCCAGGACCTCACCGGCCCCCGCCATCCGCCGCCCTCGTCCTCCGCCGGCCGGAGCCGCCCTCCCTCGCCGCCGGCTTTTCGTCTGGGTCCGCTCCTCTCTTCCCGCGCCGATTGGCTCCCGTCTTTTCGTTCCTCGATTAGGGTTTTTGTTCTTTTATTTTTTTTGGATTGCTTTGCGGTGGAGTGATGATCTTTCGGGGCTCTGTGGTTTTCGATGCAGAGTTGGAAGAGTCATCGCCCGAAAACGATCGTGGATCGACGGTTTTCGGCGCACAGGCGGATGGGCCGTCGTCGTCCGCCATCGTTGAAGGCGATCGCGGTCTCCACGATGATCACGCCGTTCCTCGATTCTCGGTGATTACGGAATTCGACTCTCCTCTGGGTACTGTCTTCTCGGTTCCTCCGTGCTTTTTTTTTTTTGGCTAATTCGTCTGCGATTCTGAGGTTGCTCCGATGCGTGTTTCTAACTTCATCACCTCCATAAACCAGTGTCTCTTATTTGGTTTTAAAGAAGAAAATTTGGTGCCTTTGAAAGTCTAATGGATTATGTTAGCTCAAGCCAGCTGATATTTTATTTCACAATTAAGGAAGCTTTTTAAGCATTTCTTTTTTGAGCTCTTTAAATTTTTTGCTGAAATGTTGAAGTCGTCGATTGATAGTCTTCGTGCAGTATTGTCATTGGCCTACTACGGGCCTTCGTTCCATCATGTTAGTATTAGTTCTATACTTGTATTGAGGTCTCTATTAGTTTTGGCCTAAAAGGAGGGGAAAAGGCCCTCCGTATTTGTCTTTGGCGATGATTCTATCCAGAAGTGGAGATAATGCTTTACTTAATCTCTTTTAATATAGTGCATTTGGGATTTTGTGGGAGACTTGCAGAAGAAAAGATCACGAGGAAGGTCGACACAGAGGGAAAATGCATTCAAGAAGTTTCATCTCAAGACTTGGATGATTCCGAAACTGGTGAAGCTGCCCTTGAGGCTGAGTTCAGCAGTGTGACAGAAGAAGATAAGCCAGCAAAGATTAGAATTGAAGGGAGGCGTCGCCTCTGCAAACTTTCTTCATGTGACAGTGGAGAGGAAAAGATTGCGACGAAGGTCAACATGGAGGGACAAAGCCTTTGCAAAGTTTCATCTCGAAACTATGATGCTTCTGAAACTGGTGAAGGAGCCCATGAACCCAAGTTCATTGGTGTGACAGAGAAGGATAAACCAGCAAAGATTAAAATGAAGGGGAGACGACGCCTCTGCAAACTTTCCTCCCAGGATAGTGCAGATGCAGATAATAGATCCTCTCACGAAGAGCCAAAGCTCTCTGATATTACCGATTTTGATTCCCCATCGCCACCCAAAACTTGTGGGGAAATTGGAAATGATATCAGGGATATTCTTAACGACTTATCCTCCAGGCTTGAGCTGTTGTCAGTTGAGAAGAAGCGTGTTCCTAAACAGAATGAGACCTTCCAGGATCATTCTCCCGTAGTTAAAGGTCGGGCAGTTTTTGAAGGGAATAAAATTGAGGTGCCCGAGTATGCTAGTGCTGAATCCTCATTTTCAATTGCGTCCGAAAACTCATACAGTGACTGCACAGAATATGGCGATGGCAATGTGATTGATGTTTCGGATGACTCTGTTGATGATGTACTCATGGATGATAAAAAGGATTTTATCTTGACTGGCCTGAAATCCGAATACAACTTACCCGGCAAAATTGCGAAGATGTTGTATGCTCATCAAGTTGATGGTTTAAAGTGGCTCTGGTCCCTGCATTGTAAAGGAAAGGGTGGCATTTTGGGTGACGACATGGGTTTGGGTAAAACAATGCAGGTACTTATGTGGCAATTGTCAACTATTGTTAATGGCTGATTTTGCATGGTTGATACAGATTCAATTTTTGTTGCAGATTTGTGGATTCTTAGCTGGGTTGTTCCATTCCCGTTTGATAAGGAGGGCGCTTGTTGTGGCGCCAAAGACTTTGCTTTCTCATTGGTTGAAAGAATTATCAGTTGTAGGACTCTCTGAAATGACAAAAGAGTGCGGCTGCCTGCTTTTTAACTTTAAATACTCTGGTTGTACTGGTGCGCTCATAATTGTTTCTAAGAGATGTTGCGTCATCATTTTGTGTGCAGGTACTATGGGACTTGTCCAAAGGCTCGTCAATATGAACTGCAATATGTGCTTCAGGTGGTTGTTTTTCTGTTGCTTGGTTAGCTCTAGGGAGTCGGCCAAGATAATTTGTGCATGATCATATGTTCATCATTCAATTAAATATCTTGTTTGCAATTAGTGTCTTTCATGTTGCTATTAATGCCAAGTTAGAATCTGAAATAGTTCATGATATTAAGATCAACAAGATATTTGCACTCTGGCTGGAGCAGTCTTTCTACACTTCTTTATCTAGTATTTACTAAGCGACTTTCTTTCTGCTCTTTATTTGTCAATGCGCGTCTTTTTGATGATTGATTTCAGTTGTGTTGCTTGTAGGACAAAGGTATTCTTTTAACAACTTATGATATAGTGCGGAACAACTCGAAATCGTTGCGGGGCGATTTTTACTTTAAGGATGAGCTGGATGAGGACAGCATCACATGGGATTATATGATTCTTGATGAGGTGGGTATAAAGCTGTGAAGGATGGTTTCCTTACTGTTGAATTTAGGGAGTTCCTTAATTAACTGTTCACTGTAGACATGTCTTTTTTGCCTTTTATGTAGATTATTTTTTGTAGAGCACTTTGATAATTTGCAACCTGTTTTTTAAAGCATTTGATTTAATTGATTCGAAATGGAGTTGTGGAAGAAACCCTTAAAATTGTTGTGCCTATTCTTGATTCAAAATGGAATTGTGGAAAAAATCACTGAAATTGGTGGATCAAATTATTAAGATTGATGTGCCAACTCTATGTCACCTTAATGTTCTCTGTAAGCTTCTTCGCTCATGGAAAGTCGCTGCACCTGCAATATATTAGTCTGTTATAAATGTGTATGTTCTATTTTTTTCCCAATGCATATCTATTTCCTCTGAAGCCCTTTCATGAGGAATATAAGTCTTATTAGATTAGAAAAAGAAAAAGGAAGTAAATTTATCGGTAACGACACTGGCAATTGATATGAAGTCAGTTAGTAGCTCGAGAAGACAACAGCTAATATATAGTCAAGACTTCATGTGGCGTACAACTTTGCATGCATGATGAAAATGGATGCCCATCTATTTGAGGATATTGAAATTATTGGTGATGTTGCAGTTGCTGCATTTTAAGGGCCAAAAATTAGAAACCTTATGTTTCTTGTTTGCTTATACATTGAGCATTGCCTTGCATTATTTTTCCTCCTTTTATGTCGAGCATGTTTCAAAGGTTAGGAGTTGCACAAAATTTGTATGTGGAGAAAGTACAGGGAGGGAGACATAGGAGAGATGGGCATGGTTGGCTTCATGAGATGCTTGACAAGATCCTCAAAGATACATGTTAAGTCCTTGACTTGGGTAATGAGATATCAAAGAGTGGGGGGGTACTTTACACTAGTAATACTTGTCCTAGTTACAACATCATTTGCATTTCAATTTAATGTTCAATCTCTCTGCGAAAATATGCGAACCAACGCGGAATATCCTAGATGTTCTGCTATATGTGCTATGCAGATAGTGTCATTGGTGGATGAGACAAGTTGGGAAACTTATGGGGAAACTGTACAGGAATTGCTATATGTTTTTGTGCCTTGCCTGTACACCCGGCATATTTGACTCGCATGTTATTGTTTAACGTGATAAATCTCTTGAATATCCTATGTCAAGCTAGGAAGAACCTTAAACACTTCTTTGTCTATTAGCACTTCTTCTGTATTAAAACGGAATAATTTTGCATTTATCTCTTATATGTAATTAGGTAAATGCTTAGTTAACACTTCTTCCCAACCATTAAGCTGGGAAAGAGCCGCTAGCTTGTTTACTAGTGACTGTTTTTCTCTCCCTTTTTTCCCATTTAGATCATGTTATCTGTGGGACATCCTCTTCCTATTCCTACGCACAAATTGCATGTGCTTATCAGGACTTGTGGTATGTACTACTAACAATAATATCACACATGCTGTTGACAACTCCAGGGACATCTCATAAAGAATCCGAGTACACAGAGAGCAAAAAGTTTACTTGAGATACCAGCTGCTCATCGCATTGTCATTAGTGGCACTCCAATTCAGAACAATCTAAGGGTAATCCTTAGGGCTGCTATTTTATGCAGTGTTTTCATATCTGTTATGTCTTAATAATACATATACTTTTCTAATATCGTGTGCCATTTTTTGACGCTTAAATAGGAACTATGGGCGCTATTTAACTTCTGCTGTCCTGAACTACTGGGTGATAACAAAGTGTACTTCTCCTGGTTTCTAAACATCCTAATTATCATGTCTTAATTTTTTTTTCCTTGGTTGAGTTTGAAATATTCTTACAGCTTTAAAGAGAAGTATGAGAATCCCATACTTCGTGGAAATGAAAAAAAAGCTTCAGATAGAGAGAAGCGCATTGGTTCTGCAGTTGCAAAGGTATTGAATTCTTTTTTAGCAGTATGTCTTTTGTACTTTAATGTAGTGGTTTCTCCATTAAATGATTTGCCATCTACTTGCCAAAGAGTTAGAAATTGGGCATCATTAAGTCAGATGAGTCAGCGCAAGAGTTGGGAATACGGGCTTGACTGAGTCAAATGAATTAGAAATGCTGTATAAACGGCATCATGGCGTCAGAGTCAGAACAAGAGTTGGGATCATGGGATGAATTACAAGAACATCGTATAGAGTGGACTCCATTATATCTTTGTTTTGACTGAGGCTGCTCTCTGTCCACATGAATCATTGCAGATTGCTGATATATGCTTTCCAAGGAACAAGTTTAATGGCAGGAAAATTAGGACAATGGCTCTGAAACAGGAGTGCCTTACTGAGCATATTTCACACTTCACGGTCTTGCAACTTATAGATTTTCTTTTGGCCAGTGCTAAAAGATTAGTAAAGCACGCAATTTCTCCAAAGAGGCCCTATAACCTTGGAAAAGGCAATGTTGAACCATATTGCATAGTTTTCTGGTAAATCCTACCAAATTAAATTTTCCGTTGGAAATATGAATTGCAGTCTTGAAAGTGAGATTTTGTCTGTTCATTGTCTTGTGCTACCATAGTTTCCATTGACTATAAAGCTTAGTAATTTTTTGTGGTCTATCTTATTATGTGGGGACTTTACAATTCGTTAGGTTGTCTAATTCTATAAAAGACATAAGTATCCCTGCATGAGAAAAAAATGAAGCCACTTAAGAAAGTATTGGTACTGTTGAAGTTTGAGCTGAATAGATTTCTCTAAGTTGACCTTGTCTGTTGATTATTGTGCTTCAGTCAATAGTTTCTTGTAAGTGTTAACTTTCATTTCTCTGTTAATCATGTGGGATTTTTTCTTTTTTCCTTCTCTGGTTTCATATTGTATATCAGGTGCTTGCTTGCTTTACTTCTGTAGAATTTGTGCCCCCCCCAAAAAAAAAAATAAAAAAGAAATGGTAAGAGTAATTCCTTTTGCAACAGGAGCTGAGGGAACGCATTCAACCATACTTTTTGCGACGCCTTAAGAGTGAAGTATTTCGTGAAGACGATGGAGAAGTTGCCAAATTGTCGAAGAAGAGTGAACTGATCGTGTGGTTAAGATTGACAAATTGTCAGGTACAAGTTGCATTCTTCAGCCTAGGCTCTTATTGCACGGTGTTGGTCCCAGGGTTCAACATGCTGATCCTAAAATTTTGACATTTGCAGCGACGACTTTATGAAGCCTTTCTGAACAGTGAGATGGTTCTTTCCTCCTTTGACCGCTCACCACTTGCTGCATTGACGGTATCCTCTGCCTATTAACCTTTGTCTCGTTCTTTATTATGTGCTCTAACTTTCTCTGTGCATGAGTAATGGCTCATAAAAAATTGAAATTTATTCAGCATCCACTTATTATGCCTTGCTAATGTACAATACACCAAATGGCATGATGCATTCTCAGGCAAGTGATGAGTGATTGAAAATGAAGTTTCATCTCATCTGTTATTTCCATCTCTTTGATTGCTAAGAGGATAGATGCGAATCCTATTTCCTGATTGTAAGTTTATCATTCTTTCTATGCTACTTAAGCCATTTTTAGCGAAAACTTAACTTGTTAGAGAATGGGCCCTGATATTTGGCGTATTTTTCAACACTTCCTCTTGTGTTTCGATTGTTACTTACATGTGTGGATGTAATTACATTGACAAGATTACCAATGACCAGAACTATGAAAACTAAGGGCTTGTTCTTATGTGCCTTTTAAAATGCAAAAAGCAACTTTTTGCCTTGACACCACAATTAAAATTACTATACAAATTTCAAAAATTTTGAAAAAATCATATGGGGATTCACGTGTCAAAATTTGTGTACTTTGAACGTTTTCAGGTGTTTTAGGCTAAAGGAAAAATGAAAGTGAGTCAAGTGCAAGATTTAGATTTTTTGAAAAAAATGAAGGGATATGTGCAATGAAAGTCCTAAAACTGATCATAAAAGTGTAATTTAGTTCTAAAACTTATTATGAAAGTGTAATTGAGTCTCAAAACTTTTCAAATTGGTCAAATCAAGTGTTTTCCTTGATTGCATTTTTTGAAAATTTTAGGACTTAATGGCACTTTCATGACAAGTTGTAGCACTTGATTGTACTTTTGAAAGTTTCAAGACTTGATCACACTTTTTGAAGTTTTAGGACTCAACTGCACTTTTGCAACAAGTTTTAGGACTTCTAGTGCACTTATCCCAAAAATTAAAGTACATCCAGACAAAGCCTTATTGGAATAATTGTAAGAGAGAGTGCCAAGACTCACTCTTGACCTGTGCTAAGATGTGTGTTAGGCAAATTGCCTTTTTTTTCTTTTCCAAAAACTCATGTTGTTAGAAGACATGTAGACAGTATATATCATACATTTAATTTGATAGTACTGTTTGGTTTGTTTTGTTTTCAAAACAAAAGCTTATAACTGTTCACTTCTTTTGATCAGATTTTGAAGAAGATATGTGATCATCCACTGTTGTTAACAAAGAGAGCTGCTGAAGATGTTCTTGAAGGGATGGATTCAATGGTTAATCCTGAAGATGTTGGTATGGCAGAGAAATTGGCGATGCATGTAGCTGATATTGGTGAGAGAGATGAATTTCAGGAGACAAGTGACATAATATCATGCAAAATATCTTTCACAATGTCATTATTGGTAGGTTCCTGCATATCTATATTTGATTGATGAAATTGAGAGAGCCCTACCATAAATACATTTTGATGCTCTTTTATAGGACAATTTAATTCCAGATGGCCACAATGTGCTTATCTTTTCTCAGACTCGCAAGATGCTCGATCTTATCCAGGTTTGACTTGGCTATGCTTGGAACTACTTTTGAGAAGTTGCAACAATGATTAGTCAAGTTGTTTTGGGGAATGCAATGTTTATCCTTTGCTGGCACATCTGATTATTCCATGTTGATTTTAAATCTCACAAGGATGAGTGTACTGGTTTTTTATTCTCCACTGATACAATGAGATTCTCCACCGATAAAACGAAACTATGTTTTGATATCCTGTGGTGGTTGATTTGCATATTGCCTTAAGGATTTTTTTTTTCCTGCTTCCTTATTTTACATTTGGTGAAGTGTTGATATTGGTTTCGAAAAAGAGATTTGTCACAATATAAAATCAGTTGTCGAGAATTGGCTTGTTGGTTGTGAAAGTGTATTGAGATCATACTGAACAAACTATGCTTATTTGGATCTTGCAGAATGTAGTTCGAGATTTTAATTTTCCCCTTTTCCAATGTTCAATATTGATACTGCATTTTTAGTTGAAATATCTCCAAACACTTGGGGAGTAGTAAACTGTTGATTGGCTCAATACAGGCGATTGATTTTTCTGAATCCTTTTGCAATTAGGATTCCTTACTGTCCCGTGGCTATGAGTATTTACGCATTGATGGTACGACAAAAGCTAGTGACAGGATCAAGATAGTAAATGTAAGTATTTCGCTAATTTATGTCTGGCTTGTAAATTCGACGTGCTTATGTGCTATTCTCATCTTATGAACTTAGGATTTCCAAGAAGGCATTGGAGCACCTATATTTCTCTTGACATCTCAAGTTGGCGGTCTAGGCCTCACCCTTACAAGAGCAGACCGCGTGATTGTTGTCGATCCAGCATGGAATCCGAGGTACCACTGCTTATTTTATTGTCAGCCATGAATTGAACTACTTTTGCAAGTACATGAAAGAGGAAAGAAGAAACGAAGAATTTTTTTTTTTTTTTTATTACATTGTAAAGGTTAAATTCAATGCTATAACTTTATTATGGGATTATTAACTGTTCCACAACTTTTAAGTAGGAATCTGTGTACCGTTTGAGTTCTAACCCATACTTGTCATTGGTAACATTATTATGATAGATGATACAAGTTCTTACCCAACTTTAAGCTTCACACTGTTATACTAAATAATATTTCATGATACCAATATCACTGGACTAATGATGGAGATGCACGTAATAAACATCATGTCAGCCTTGACTTGATCTAATTATCAATTTTGACACAAGTTAATTAGATCCCCCCTTAGTTGACTCATAAAACAAATTGACGCAGCTAAAAGCTACCATTTTATTGATATAATCTTATGTTATTAGCATACTCCCTGGAAGGAAAGGTACTGTCTCGACATTAACTTCTACTCGTAGGCTTCTACATATTGCTTCAATTTAAATTTACTTGGAGAAACTCCTGGCACAATACAAGTTTGTGCTTGCATTGGCTGTTATTTATTTTCTGATGTCCTAATAATATTAGCACTTACTGCAAATTCTTTTGGTTCTTTCGCAAAAAAGGTGTTTTTATTACTTTAAAGCTAAGTTCTTTTTCTTTTTTTTCCCGGTTGGGGGGGGGCAATTCTGCCCATCTGTTTTCCTCCCCTCTTTTCTCAAACATAGCTCAGATGTTTTGCAGCTGTTTTTATATATGAATAAAGAAGCAGATCTTGAGCATATTTCTGTTCGGTTATGTATGCATTTCTTATTGACAGTACGGATAACCAAAGTGTTGATCGCGCCTATCGAATTGGACAGATGAAGGATGTCATTGTGTATAGGTTGATGACATGTGGAACTATCGAGGAGAAGATATACAGAAAGCAGGTTTTGTGTGGTTCAACTATACTATGGTCTCAATTGGTGAAATGGAAAGATTTTTTGGGGCTTGTATGCAATTTAAGATAAGAGAAATGACTTAAGAACTGTTGTGGTAAACAACGTTTATATTGGAGCAGATGTTACTATGAAATGCTATGATCAGGAGCCTTAGGTGTTTCACTAGAATTCTTTGGCTTTCGAGTCTTGATGAGCACAAACGATGCATGCCTAAAAAAATACCGGATGTATCTGCTACTCCATTTGTCACTGCATGCATTGTCAAATAAACCAATCAAGATAAGATTTCTTTTCTAGTTTTCTCATAAAAAGATAGTATCTTATTTAATGCAATCATGTTTGTTTTTTTATGAGTGAGTGGCTCACTATATTGTATAAGTAGTGTATTTCAAACGTGCCATGCTTGCTCATGGGCATGGACGCACAGGATGGAATTTGCCACGATACCTGTCATTTATTGTTTCTCCATTCTGTTTGGTTCAGATATTCAAGGGAGGATTGTTCAAAACAGCAACTGAGCATAAAGAGCAAATTCGCTACTTTAGTGAGCGGGTACTTATTTATTTGTATTAGATCATCTCTGATACAACTCTTCAGATTGGGGTTGGGTTTTCTATGTCCTCAATTTCCCTTGAAGAGCACCCAAAATCATGCTTATCTAAACTTGAGGTGAGGGTTGTTTGGACTGATTTCTTTGGCTGTTCCAGGATCTGAAGGAAATTTTCAGCCTTCCGACAGAGGGGTTCGACATTTCTCCAACTCAGCAGCAGTTGTATGAGGAGCATGATCACCAAGTCAAGATGTACTAGCTTTTATTCTCTACGGTTTAGTACCATCACTGGCCATAAGGGCTATTCCTGTTCTGTGACATGGCTTGCTTTCCTCCACTTTCAAGATGTTTGGCAGTTTAAAAGATGAAATATCATAAAGCGGCTGATATTTCTTTATTTTCTTGAACATTTTTGTCATGCATACAGTTTGGTGGGGACTGGGTATTTGGCTTCTTATTGGTTAAGAATTTTTGTGCTCATAGAACAGCTTCACCATAATTGAATCAGCTTGATTTTTTTATCTCTATGGGTCACTTTCTTGTATTGACTTCCTCAGGGATGAGTCTTTAAGGAGCCACATAGAGTTCCTCGATACTTTGGGCATAGCGGGTGTTAGTCACCACAGTTTACTCTACTCGAAGACGACACCGGTGCAACTTGCAGATGAAGAAACGGAAGTCAGATGGTACTTTACCAAATATTGTATACTTCAGCTACTTTCAATTATTGCATTTAATTCAGTCTAACAAATGGGTCAGAATGGTTTTCCTTTTTCTTGAATTGTTTAATTTCTTTCTGATTGTCTGCAAAAGCATATCAAGATAAAAGAGTTAAAAGCATTAGTGATATAGTAAAAAATTTATTCCCTCGTTACTCTGGATTGAGTACAGAAATGTTTTTTTGTCTTTCAAGTTCAGGAGTTGAATTCAGACATGTAAGGGTAAAATTGTATTTGGCCGGGGAAAAGAATCAGTAGAAGCTATTGATGGTCATCTGGTGGCATAGTAGAAAAGTAAATGTAAACCATCAAAAGTGGACTTTTACCACTATTACTGAATCCTGTATTGTTCAATGTGCGGAACATCTACTATGACATCTGAAATCAATCTCATTGGCTTTCTCACTGTGGTTGCAGGATCAAGGCTTCTGCTCTTGTAGGTAATTCATCATCAGGTGCTCCATTGGAACGTAATGTTGATGGGTATGTTGTAAATCATCATGCAATTTCTTGAAGCCAGTGCTTACAACATTATGTTTGTCCCTACCTTTAAATTTTGTTGCCGGTGCCAGAGTTTTAGAAGTCCTGAGTGAGTCTGTCAAGTCCCTCCTGCTAAACATATTCATGGAGAAGCATGTTACGACTGCATCTGCTTGTCTAAGATTCAATTTAAAATGAGGGAGTCACATAGTAATATTAGTAGTTGATGATGGCGAAACGTCACTTCAGTTGATCCCCATCATATTTCGAGTAATTATTGGAATTGAACTTTGAGACTAGCATTTATCATCTGTTGTTTTATCTACTGATGGTAAAAATGAAATGACAACTTTGACAGGGCTGCATATGCTTTCAAACCGAAGGATGTCACACTGAACAAGAAAAACCATAGCCCAGATAGTTCTGGTAAACAGACAGAATCAGATATCAAAGAACGTATCAACCGGTTGTCATGCATGCTTCTTGATAAGGTACTTCCTATTGGCCCGAGGAAAGTTTTATGTACTAGCTAATATGTTCATCATGCAACCAAAGCTAGCCTTTTAGTTTTAGTATTTCCTTTCCGTCCTTTTTGTACCTTTTTGCATTTAATCATAAATACGGTAATTGTTTAGTAAAGTGAATAACTTGCAGATGAAGCAAATGGTAAGAGTTCCCTTAAAGGGGGGTCATAATTTAGTCTCATGGAGTTGATATAATAGTTAACATGCAAGCATGTTTGTATGGATTAAATGCACGTTGGAAGTTTAATTTCCTATACACCAAGTGCAAATAATCTCATATATGAGCTGCCCATCCTAGCTTTGGCTCGTGTCTTACATTGCTCATGAGATCAATGAGTTATTTTATGAGTCTAGGATTTAAGTATCGGATAGGATTTTCTCATTATGAAAGGTGAATGTCACTTTGGAAAAAAAAAAAATTGCTTTAATGGACGTTTTAGACTATTGGGCATATACTTTTCCATAGAAAAATTACGAACAGGAATTAAGAGTAATACCTTTTCTTTTATTGTGATGAATGCAACCTTTTTCTGGTGGTCTTAATAAGTTGACAGTCCTTGCATAAGCATGCCTTTACAGCAGAAGTTTAGATTTGTGACTCGATAGTTCATAATGTTGTGACGACCTTATGAACAAATGCAGGTTACGATCTCAAGATTACCCGATAAGGGAGCAAGGATTGAGAGGCAAGTCGCAGAATTGAATCTGGACCTTGAGAAGATCAGAAAGGCAGAAAGAACTGAAAAGGAAGTAATCGATTTAGATGATATAAGTGGGGATTTTCAGAAGTTTTTGAACGTCTAGCTTTGAAAATGAACTCAGATGTTGAACTGTAAAGTGAGGACAACAGAGTTCACGTTACAAAGCGTGAGGGTTTCTTCATTCGAATGAAAGGACTAGAACTTGCCATGGTTTATGGTCGATAAATTATGTGTAATCACAATTATTGATTTTTGTGAAATCCACATGAATTCACGAAATGAAAGGCCGGCATTGACTCGGCCCATGACGATCCAGCTCTAGCTTAGTCATAGTCCAATTGGAAGCGGTTGAAGAGTTCTGTGATATCTTATCACTATTTATTGTTTTTATTTTTTTGGGCCGGGAGATCTGGTGATCATTGACTATCTGCAATTTTTTGGTATCTCCTGCTCTGTCCTGATATGTGCAGGTCTCTTTTCCTTATTATGTTATATAACTGAAGTTACAGTAGTTGTCAAATAAAAGCTCCAAATGAACATAGTTAATTTCCTTAGAAGTTGTTTTGAATGTCTTAGGAAATTCCATTGCTCCAAATAAATGTCATCATATCTCAAAGTTTAAATATGTCTCTGTGTATCTTGTCCATGGAATATCTTCCTGGACGGGCCATGTCTGAATAACAAAGACTGAGAGTTGGAATCATCCAGATCCTTCGTGTCAAGGTTGACGTTCGTGCTGTGTCATATGCCAAGGGAAAAAAAAAAAAGAAGAGGAATAAGCAAAGGAGGCGTTAATACGCCATGGTTGAGAGAATAATATATCCTTCTCCTGTGGATGAAATAATGGTAGGTTGCCTAAATTTGTCAATGGTGATAATCCCCTCGTGAGTAACTTTTCTTTTCGTACATTCTCTTTGCTTAGTACTCATATGTAAATAAAAGAAAAAAATCAATAAAAGAGCTTTTTCTATTCCGTTGCTTGGTGAATTTAGCGAAGAGTTAATTTTAGTATACACTGATGGCATAAAAAATGAATTATATAGCTGTGTTACTAAACCTTAATTCGAAGACAATGACCATTTACATTCTCACCATCCCTCAAATTAAGAGGATGATCGCTTATGTATATGATATGTTTTATTCATATTCGAGAATCGGGCTGAAAAAAAAAATTTCTCTTTTTCTGTCCTCTGATTCAATTTAAGAGAATGCTCTTAATCTTGAGTGGGATCACTGGCACCATTCGAGAATTTACTTGATAGATTTTTAAATTAGCTAATTCTATGATTTTACCTTAGCACTTTATGGTAAACACCGTCTGTTTCAAAACCCATGGTATATTCTTCGGGATCAAGCAATGGTTGCTTTTGCAACATGTCGCAACGTGACCATATCGACAAGGTGAAAATCAATATACTTCTTATAATTTCAAAATGGGTCACTTCTGATGATAAGCAGCATAGGGCCATCCGATTATCTCGACTCCATTACGTTTTCAGCTCTGATACCAAATTAGTACTTAGGAATTTGCTACTACGCTTCTCAGTGTGGATCTAGATCTCCACTGAGGTAAATGAGTGAGCCTTTGATGTACTTCTAACTCGTGTTGAACTTGCGTGCGCAACCATTCACTGTAAAAGTTTTTTTTTTGGTCTAAAACTGTAAAAGTTTAAGAGACTAGAAAATGACTGGTATAAAAGATTTACGTACTGCATGTCGTACAAAAATTAAAAAAGTAATATATCTGAACCAACAATTTGCTCTTGAGGTCACTTTAATTGTGCTATGGTAATACAGCATGAGTGAACGAATGCTATAGCTAAAAAGGGGACATATGCGTGTACCCTTGATCCAATGCTCCATTTTTAATCTAGTGAATCACCTCAAATTGAATTGATATGGTGTGCGCACTAAATATAACGATTTGGAGGGACATAAGAATACCAAAGATTAATCGAAAGCTTGATGAATCTAGAAGGCATTATATCATAATAAAGTAATAGCAATAATAACCTATATATTCTTTATTTTACTTTTTTAGCAGAGAATCATCATAATTCTCCCAAAATTATGAGGGTCATTAAAACTGAGATTTTTCTTGCTTTGTTTAGATAATGAGGGATTTCCCCTTTGATTTCTCATTAATGGTAAAATGGCTAACAAGCATAACGAATATGGTTATATAAGGGGTGGTGCCAACGACAACATTTCATATAATTTACTTCTTTCTCTATTAGAAGGAAGATCAGAAGCATGCCGTACTTCCCAAAAGAACCTTACCCACCTTGTGGCGATGGAATGTGCACTGATTCCAAGGGTACGTGCTCATGTCCCTTTTATTTATTTATTTATTGGCCCGTTTGGTTCAACTTTGAGGGAATGCCTTTGGCCAAATATCTTTAGGGTAAAGAGATTTTCAGGAATGCTCGGGCGTTTGGCAAATTACGCATTGAAAAGTGACTTGTGTAAAAATACCGTTTGGCAAAACTTATTGCAAATGGGCTTTTGCTTTTAATTTTTTTTTTTAAAAATTCTAAAAATCAAATCTGGCGGTCGTCGGTGCCAGATGGCCAGATCTGGCCGTCCAGCAGCCGGCCGCTCTGGCCGCCTGGAGGCGCTAGCCTCCAAACCGCCAGATTTGTCCGCCGGACCGCCAGATCTGGCGGCCTGAGGTCGTGCGAACCTCAGGCGACGCTGTCTGAGGTCCATATTGCCTGGGTCGCGCGTCGCCGCCTGAGGTTCGCGTTGCTTGGGTCGCGCGTCGCGCCACTCCCAGACGGTGGTCACTGGCGATGCGCGACCCTCAGGCGGCGGCGGCGGCTGCCGGAGAAGCTCGGTGGCCGGGAAGAAGAAGAAGACGATGGGGGAAGAGAGAACGACGGGGAAGAGAGATGAACAGTAGCGAAGAGAGATGAACAGTAGGCGTGGCATTTTCCAAATGTTGAATGCTCAATACTCTTCAGAATGCTCATATTTGGGCAAATGAGCTTTCAAAAATATTGCCAAACATCAAAATTTTCCCCCAAGGGGCTTTGGGGGCCCAAAACCCCTTGGGAATGCTCAACCAAACGGCCCCTATTTCTAGCTTACGGTGTTGTTAATGTACATCAGCCCTTTCCCAAATATGAGCCATTAGTCATTTGAATTTTTGGCCATATGAAATTTAATAGTGTGCATGGATGACAAGGTATTCGATGTAGTTGAGTGTGACGTCATAATATGAGATCGAGGTTGAAAAATGATTAACTGCAGGGAATCGAATGACGTGGCCTCAGTTGGTGGGCCAGAATGGAGAGAAAGCGAAAGCTGTGATCGAAGAGGACAATCCAACCGTGACTGTCGTGTTCATACGGATGTACAAGGAAGTTGGGTTGACTGATCTTTGCTGCAACCGAGTTTATGTTTGGATTGATGAAAAGGGCAATGTCGTCCAAACACCTATGGTTGGATGAAAGGAAAAAAATGTATTTCCGAATAAAACAGCTCATGAAGCTACTTGATATAATAAATTGATACAATTAATCATTTGATGTGGCCCCGTTCTATATATTGGCTTTGGATATGAGGCACAAGTGATTTTGACGTGCAAGTGTGATCAACGCGTATGATTCCTCTTTGTGAAACTTAGTCTTGTATGAACTGGTTATTGTTACTAGAGACCTTATATCAAATTACTGAAAAGGTAACATTTTAACAAGAAAATTGATTCCCTAGACATCTTTATAAAATTAAAAAAGAAATTCGAAGAAGTTAGAGAGAGAGAGAGAGAGAGAGAGTCAAATGGACAATGTATTTCGAAAAAAAAAAATGGATAATGTATCAAAGGCACAAGTTGTTAATTATGATTAGCCATTTATGCATTTTCAGAATTTTCATCTGTAGCCTTTTACTAGGCAACTTTAGCTTCGCCAGTCCTTAGAAGTTGTTTTGAATGTCCCAGGAAATTCCATTGCTCCAAATAAATGTCATCATATCTCAAAGTTTAAATGTCTTTGAGTATCTTGTAATTGAACCTAAAATGGCGAGATTGATCTTTTGTTCATTGACTAGTGTTCAGGAATTTAATCAATGAAAGAAAGAAAGATCGTGATTTTCGATGCATTGTCTTTTATGTCTTTTATGTTATGTGCAATTAGTACATTGGAGATGATTTTTGTTTTAAATTAAATATATTTAACGAGTGTTGCGTGGAGCATTTGTTGAAAAGGATATATATATTTTTTTAATCGTAAAGTCAATAATTTATGTACTGATATAGTGATCCAACTCTATTTATCACCTAGATTGATTTATGTATACTAGTCAAAACTTAAATGCTTACTTTTTGGATTTTCCATTATTACCGTTCAATCAAAGTATATGAAAGTCAAGACGAGTCACTACTCTCTTCATCAAGCGACCATCTAATTGATATATGTTTATGAATTATCTACTCAATTAAGTAGCTCTTCAATTTTTCCAAAAAATTGATTATCTGTTGGCAATCACGCATGCTAGTAGCGTGGGTCTTAATACTAGTCTATATTTTTAATCCAAAAGTGGAGTTTGTCCCACCTTTTGCTTTCCAAAATTACGCATTTATCAAGTAATCACCCTTTAATGCATAATTACCATTTTGTCTCATTTTTCACAAGGGTCCACATTGTCTTTGACAATAAACCGGTTTTTGACCCATGCTTTTAGACACGATCCTCATTTGTCTCTCGCAATGATATCACTAAATAACTATAAAAAGTGGAATTATCACAAAGACGTTTTGCCTCGCTTCTAATTTTTCAAATTAACCCTTGCATTATCTAGACCACCTTTTAAAGGGACGACCAAGGACCAACAAAGAAAAAAAATATAAATAAGGGGCCGAAATCTTAATTATTTTGTATAAATAGTCTAAACATTTGGACCAATATGCAATTTTCCTTAATTTATGCATCCATAGATATGCACAAGATGAAGAGAGTCAAAAAAAAAATTTCATCGCCGGCGACATGGCGGCGTTCAAGCTGAGACCCGCCGTCATCCCTCTCACTCCCGCCGTCACGCTCCCTCTCCGCCGCCTTTGCGCCTTCCTCGACGGCGCGGCCCCCGCCGCCGACGACCGCCTCCCGACCCTCGAGCCCTCGAGCGACGCCGACTCGATATCCCAAATCCTGCTCCACCACCACAACCCCTTCCACGCCATGGAGTCGTCGCTCCAGCTCCACGGCGTCGCCCTCTCCGCTCCCCTCCTCCACCAGACCCTCCTCCGCCTCCACCACAGCTCCAAGATCGCCGTCGCCCTCTTCAACTACGCCAAGTCCCTCCCGGACCCGCCTCTCACCTCCGCCTCCTACAACCTCCTCATCGACATCCTCTCCAAGGTGCGGCAGTTCGACGCCGCCTGGCAGCTCGTCGTCGAGATGGACCAGAACAGCCTCCACCCGACGACCACCACTTTCTTCATCCTCATACGGAGGCTGGTCGCGGCCGGGCTCACGCGCCAGGCCGTGCGTGCGTTCGACGACATCGGTAGCTTCGTTGAGCGTGGACCGGGTAATAAGGATTACTATTACTTGCTCGACACGCTCTGTAAGTATGGGTACGTGAAAGTGGCTGTGGAGATTTTTAACAAGAGGAAGGCTTGTGGGGAGTTTGACCCGGATGCCAAAATGTATACGATCTTGATTTATGGGTGGTGCAAGATTGGCAGGATAGACATGGCGGAGAGGTTCTTGAATGATATGATTGAGCGTGGGGTGGAGCCTCACTTGGTGACGTACAATGTGTTGTTGAATGGGATTTGTAGGAGAGCGAGATTGCATCCGGATGTGAAGTTCGAGAGGACGTTGAGGGCTGCCGATAAGGTGTTTGATGAAATGCGCGACAGAGGGATCGAGCCCGACGTGACTAGTTATTCCATTGTGTTGCATGTGTATAGTAGGGCGCATAAGCCGCAGTTATTGCTTGATAAGATGAAGATGATGAAGGAGAGGGGAATTAGCTTGAGTGTGGCAACATATACTTCTGTTGTTAAATGTCTCTGTTCGTGCGGGAAGATCAATGATGCGGAGGAGTTGCTTGAGGAGATGGTGAGGAATGGGGTGAGTCCCAGTGCTGCAACGTATAATTGCTTCTTTAAGGAGTATAGGGGAAGGAAAGATGTTGACAATGCGCTAAAGTTGTATAGGAAGATGAAGGAGGATAATGTCTGTGTGCCCACCATGCATACCTACAACGTTCTTATAGCCATGTTTGTGAAGTTAGATAAGATGGGGATCGTGAGGGAAATTTGGGAGGATATGGAGAGAAATGGTATGGGGCCAGATCTAGATTCCTATACCTTATTGATTCATGACTTGTGCGAGAAGCAGAAATGGAGGCAAGCTTGTACATTCTTTGTGGAGATGATCGAGAAGGGCTTTCTTCCTCAAAAGGTTACCTTTGAGACACTTTACAGAGGCTTGATTCAATCTGACGAGTTGAGAACCTGGAGAAGATTGAAGAAGAAGCTTGATGAGGAATCTGTAAAATTTGGAACTGAGTTTCAAAATTATCACCTCAAGCCCTATAGAAGATAGGACATGCCTTGCAAAAAAGGGTTTTAATCTTTCAGGTTTATCGTTCATTCTTGCTCAGTCATACGTGGGGCATAGAACTTTGTAGAATGGTTTCTTACACTGATTTTGGATGTTAAGCTGATAGTTTGCCACACTGACTACATTTATATTTCCCAAGATAATAAGGTGTGCGGACAAGTCGCAGTTGCAGTAGTTCATGTGATCTCGAGGGGACTGCAGAGCCAGCCCCACTCTAAAGAGGTCACAGCAGTGGTGCTGCTTAGGATGAAGGTCATTCTGCTTTCTGTAAAGGTACAGTTTTTGAGTTTTTCCTGGTCTCTGTTCTCTGAAGTCGGTGCTTTCTTCGAGTTAGTTTTGTTTTAGATTTCTGATCCTAAATGTGGTGAGTCAATGATACAGTTTAGGGCACATTTTCTTGTCCTGCCTCAGTACCTTGAGCATCAGATTTCAGATCCCGCCTAAACAAATGTGTACTGCCAGTGCCACAAGGTTTGGTGGAGATGCCTTGGAGTTCAGAGTTCTGCTTACATGCTGGTTGCAGCTTTCCAGTGTATAATTTAATACCGGAGGAACATCTGAAGGGATGACTTAAAAGAGAACTATGATTGCATCCATTGCCAGGGGTTCAAAAGATTTCAAGACCAGAAATTGAGAACTGCAGGTTAACTGTGAAGAGGCTCTCTGTAACTTTATCGCTCCAGCTTGTTTTGGAATCAAAGCACCATGGAAAGCAAGACTAAGAAGACAGCACATCTTTTCATCGTGGTGTTGAAATCACAATGCGATGCCTAACTCCAACGGAAGTACTTGCTAGTTGGAAGCTGCAGGTGGCATTCTAGAATATAAGTCCTTCCGTGTAGGGTGAAACATTTTCATTACCTTCTGTAGTCGTGTATAAATATGCCGGTACGGAAGTATTCCTGAATGGTTCTACTTATCCAAACTGTTATGGAAGTTTTGGTCCTGCAATTGGTTTTTACAGCAGCTCGTAAGAGAACAAACTACAGTAGTGGCGGAAAATGGGAAACTTTCAAGTTAGGGGCTGAAGTAGAGGCATTTTCTTAAGAAATGGCTTAGAGAGGACTATGTCCCAAACAAGGAAGTGGCTAAATGGTCTCAAATAAGAGTTTGAGCTCGCTGGCCAGCTAAATCATTGCCGGTTATTGAGCATGTAACTGTTGCAGCCATTGGAGAAGGGGTTATTTTAGTTAAAAAAGAAATGTAGGTATAAATAGACCTCTTAAAAAACAAAAATGGCCCAATCGGTTCTCTCTCTCGCTAGACGTTACTCCTAATCTAATCAAGAAAATCCTATTTTGCTCTTGCTCTCGCACCCATTTTCTTCTTCAATGCTAGTTTGTGACGTGAGGTGTTTTGATTAACTTTCAAGTTTTTAGAATTATGGCTTAAGTTTGGAATTAAGTGAAATCTGAGTTGCGAAATCTGATTTGGGGGTTGTTAAGCTAAGAAACTATGGGAATTGATAGTTTAGAGAGTCGTGGAGCTGTAGAATTTTACGAAACTCAGTTGAGCTTACGGTTTGCTTGACATAAATTTTTAAAGTTCCGCGCGTGCAATGAATGATACACGACCGACAGCTTTCAAGTCAAATCATCAGTTGCTGGCTAGAGTTTGAGTCGACCAAGCCGTGGTTCTTCCAGAACTTCCACAGAACTTTAATTTTAATTTTAAATGTAAGTTCATTTGAAATGGAGTTTGGTAAAGAGAGTTATAGCGTGACCAAGATTTGCACTCAAGTTCCGCGTTGCAATCGACTTTATGTAATTGCTTTGGGTAAATGATTTGTTGATGTTTGAGAGCTATTTGCTAGTGCTTAAGTTCAGTTTAGTTGTTTCGTAGTTGCGGCAGCATTTTACTTGATTTTGACGTTGATTCTCTTCTATAAATTTGTAAACTCATGTCTTGAAAGTGGTAGAAATTTGATACACTATGAGTCCTAAAAGAGCATACCTATTGCATAAAACGTTAAATCTCGTATTGACTACTTTTTGGTTATTTGTGAATAATTTGAGAAATGTTTTATGAAAGGTGTTTTGGAATGTTATTGGTTTATGGAATGAGTTTTGAAGTGGCATGAGAAATGTCTCGTTATGTTTGAAGAACGAAGTTGAGAAATATTATATATTTTGGATTTGTGAAACCTTTTTGTCAAAGAATCACAAAGAACTCAACTTTGAGTATGGTTTAAGAAAAGCTATATGTATTGATTTGTGAAATACGTTATGAAATGCGTTATATTTGAAAAATTAAGTTGTGAAAGGTGATTTGTTCGGTTTTTTCGAAATCTATTTATGATATGACTTCTAAAATGATTTGAGAAATGTTTTATGAAAAATATTTTTTGTAGATGAGTTGAGTTGTGAAAGATTATGTATTTCATTTGTGCGATGTATCCGGCTTTGTGAGATTAATATGTATTTAGAGGGTGTAGGTTTGATGCTTAATATCGCTGTTAATCTATTGAGGGGTTTGTGGGTTTACATATTAATAATAGGATATCCTTGTGGGTTGGCCACCGATGATATAGGTAGAGGCTTTGCTAAGAAGGAATCTCGGTTGCCTTGTCAAAGAGCGTTATGCCTTATCATGATTAAATATTTGAGCATAGATTTAGTTAATGAAATGGACCATTGACATGTGATTTGATAAGATTAATCAATAGATTAAATTATTGATATGTGAGTTGTTGATATTGATTACTAGACTAGACTATTGATATGTTATTTTGATATAATTGAGGAAATGAGTACTTCTGATTGTTTAAAACTCTATTGAGAAGATTAAATTTGTTATCGATCTCGCAAATGATATACTGTGCATTTGGCTTAAATGAGTTTCGATATGGTTTTGCAAATATGCATAATAGGTGCTTAATCTGTTGAGAAGAGATATGCACCATTCATTAAGCTGTGGTTGCTGACCACTTTCCTTCCCAATCTTTTCAAGTTGCTTAGCTAATGACTGATGGTATGAGACTATCGTTGGAGACTTTTGGGAGTTTGAACCTGGGTATGGTTTGGACGAATTGTATATATTTCTAAGATGCCATCTGTCAGGTTTAATTTTTTTTTTTTTTTTTTGCCATAATCTGTCAGGTTTAATTGAGTTGATAGCGTGTATATAATCTTTTGATGGAAAATAAAAACTCTTATGTTGTTGGTTGCATTTGATGTTGTGTCTTTTAGGAGAAATGACGACCGAGTCATTCCCTTTTTTAATGAATTCGGGGTGTGACAGAACTTCCTAAGGTCGAACATCTATAAAATATTAATGTCTAGACTAAGAGACTTCACCGGTCATTTACCATAAACATTCAAAAACGCGGTTCCATGATAATGACAGGATTTAATTTTATTAAAAAACGGTTCAATTATATTCTCCAAGCGTGTAATTTTTCTAGTAGGCCCGCAGATTAGTAGTCAACTGGTGGTGGATTATTTGGAGAAACTTCCTCGCACCCCATCCCATTCATGTGAACTTACTTGCTCTTCAAGTTGCTTTAATAATTAATAATATCCACGCAGTTATAGTTTCGATATTCCACCTTTTGAATTGAAGTTTACAAGTTTTCAATTTCCATCAATAACCAATGAAGGATGCACCTCCTTGATCGAAACTCTTATTTGACAAACTGGACCATATCCTTGATAAAATCCCATCATAAAGATAATTCTTAGTACGATGATAATTAGTATGGTCTCAATGACTTCCTTTTTTAGAAGAATTTCTCATAATAATTTTAATTATCAGTTGCAGCGGAAGTTCTAAAAGACATTTTGTCCAACCCGAAAGATTTTCTTTTTTTCCATTTCTTGCGTTGAATGTGTTCTCTTCTGAAAAATACCGGATCATGCCACATACATAATATGACCTATGGATCGGTCGCCTTCATGACGTCATATAGATACTAATTAAATATGAAAGAAAAATAAAATGAAGCCTTTCGTCAGCCTTGAACTTGAACTTTCGGATTAGCCCGCAGTTCTCCTCGCAAATGATCCTTTGACTTTGTAGAGTGCCAAATGGCTATCTATGTGCCTATCATCTTAAAGAAAAAAACCAAAAATATACCAAAAAAAGAAGAATATACCAAAAAAAGAAGAAGAAGAAGAAGAAGAAGAAGAAGAATGTCTATATGAGCCTAGCTGAGCTTACCCCTGATTTTTCCACTATAAAAGCGCAACTCCAACTATCTCCAGCTTCAAGAAACTCAACACCAAACTTATTTCAAAGTCCTCAAATCATCATAAAAAATGGATGAGGAGCTGCAACGAGCCGCCGAACATGGAGACATAGACGAGCTTTATGCGCGTCTAGCTCGTGATCCACACATTCTCGAGCGTATAGACAGCATACCCTACGTTAACACTCCTTTGCATGTGTCTGCCTGTGCAGGTGAAACCCTATTTGCCATGGAAATTGCCACTCTGAGGCCATCGCTCGCTCGTAAACTCAACCATCTCGGGCTGAGCCCGATGCACTTGGCCTTGCAAAACGGTCAGGTTCAGACTGTGAGAGCGTTGATAACCATCGACGCGGACTTGATCAGGGTCAAAGGGAGAGGGAGAGTCACTCCGTTGCATTACGCGGCTGAGATTGAGGAGGACGAGCTCTTGGCCGAGTTCCTCTTTGCCTGCCCATCATCAATCGAGGACTTGACAAGACGGTGTGAAACTGCAATGCATGTTGCCGTGAAGAATGGCAAACTTAGGTCAGTCAAGGTTTTGTTTGGATGGCTGATGCGAGTCAAGATGGAAGAGATACTGAATTGGAATGACGAGGATGGCAATACCGTCTTGCATATTGCTACCCTCACGAATCAGCCTGAGGTATATTCCTGTGATTATCGCTATTACTGTTATTGGTTTCTCCTTTTGGTGTAGGTACTAGTCTTTTATTAATATTTATCACGATTACTTTATATTCTCGTTTGGGACACCATGATCACGAAAAAAATGATCTTTGTTAACAAGCGGCTGTGTGCTTTGTTCATGGAAAGGTCATCAAATTGCTGATTGGGCGTCTGAATGTGAACGCAAAAAAATTAGATGACTTCACTGCTCTAGACCTTTATGAGCGATCTCAGCATCCTAACAACGAAGAAGTGGGAAAAATCCTGCGCAATGCCAATGCAAAACGAGCTTCAAGCCTCTCTGGTGTCACAAGCCTTGCAGGTCACTTGAGTCAGGAACCTGCCTTCTCCGAACGGCTGGACAGATTGTTAAATGTCCTTGGAAACGGCAGCAACACTAAATCACCTCGTGACATGATCCTCGTGGTGGCTGGTCTGGTTGTGGCTGCCACGTATCAAGCTGTTCTTAGTCCTCCGGGAGGATATTGGCAAGATACTAAAACTGCTGGTAGTGAAGGAGGACCGCATTATGCTGGAGAAATGATCATGAGCGGAACCCCTCTCTATCTCTTCTTCGGATTTAACACCGTGGCATTTCTGACCTCTGCATGCACAATTCTCGTCTTTTTGCTTGGACTACGTTCCTCATTGATGCTTAGAATATCTATGTACTTTCTTATGATGAACTACTACAATTCACTCATTAGTAGTTTCCCATCAGTGACTCTGAGGGATGCTCGCCTCCTTGAGATCCTGGGGTATATACTTGCGGTGGCAGGGTTCTGGGTTCCTGAGGATATGGTCAGACAACGCGAGAAGCGTCACCACCTTATAGATACTCCAATGAGACGCCTAGGAAACTCTGTTATCGGATGAGATTGAGATGTTTAGTTGACATTAACATTGGCTACTATATATGAAGTCAATGTATACTGGGAATGGATAATATAGGTAATTAGGTGGTGGAAGATTGTATACCCTAGATATGGTCCGCTTGCTCACTCTGAGATAGAGAGAATGTACAATAAGTTAACCATCAAGGTTATTTTGGAATTCTCCTTTAACATGGCAGAACCTTGTGTAATCAAGGTTTGCAGAGAAAAGCAGAGGACTCCACTTGATGTCGTAATGCACCGTGATGTGATTTTGTTGAAGTTCACTACAGTACTAGATGAAGAATCTAATATTTCTAATCTGGAGTTCAATGACAATGGTGATGATAATGATGACGCGTGAAAGTAGAAATCTGGTTTCAATGGAAATATTCTGTAATTTATCCTAAGTAATATACAGTGATTACTATATGTAATGAGAATTGGTGTATCTATTGCATGATTGCTCCAGGCTTACAAATAAATGCTTAGCTGTTCAGAAATTTATCACGACATCGATGGTTAAGGTAGCTTTCTCAACACGACTAAGCAGCAGCTAGCCTTTGGAAATGCTTTGACTGTACATCCTATTTGAAATCAGATCGACAAAATTCTGTCACAAACACTAAGGCCCTATTTGGTAACCTTCCCAGCAGTACCAGATTCTGATTTTTTGTTCCCAGAATCAACTTGGAATGAGAATCGTGTTTGGTAAAATTTTTGTTCCTGGGACAAATACGTTCCCGGAATCAGTTTAGGACGATATTTAAGAATAAAAAAAGAAATTGATTCTGCGTCCGAGAATCAAAAAAAGAATCAACACGTTAAAATTCTCTTCTTCCCTTCCAGCATCCCACGACCACCGCCCGCCGCCACCCGCCGCCGGCCGCCACCCGCCGCCGGTCGCCGGTTGCCGGCCGCTGGTCCGTCGAGCTCGCCGGAGGCGATCCCAGCCACCGGCGAGGCTCGGCCGGTGGCCAAAGCCCCTAGCCCCGCCGGTGGCCAGGCGAGCCTCGCCCAACCCCGGCGAGGCCCGCCTGTCCACCGACGAGGCTCAACCTCGCAGATCTGGCGAGGCCAAGCCTCGCCCGGCCCGGCGGCCGGCGAGGCTCGGCCAACGAGGGCCGGCCTCGCCGAGGGCCGGCGACACTCCGGTGAGGTCGCCGGCCGGAGGAAGAAGAAGGATAATAGGAGAAAAGGGGAAAAAAAAAAAAAAAAGGAAAAAAAAAAAAAGAAAAAAAAAAAAGTAAAAAAATATTTAAAAATTAAAAGAAATTAATTTGGAACAGAATCAATGTACACGTTATCAAACGCAATTCTATTCCGAATTAGAAATTTTGAACAGATTACCAAACACGTTTTTTTTACTCAAAATCAATTCCGAGAACGAGAATCAAAAATAATCAATTCTTGTCGAATCGGTTCCCTGAACGGAATCGTTGCCAAACGCGCCCTAAGGCTTACCTAGATCTAAACCCAAGTACAGAGATAAATATACACATCCTCCAAACCACAATCTTTAACTTTTTGCCTTAGCTTGGATCAAACCTGGAAAAGGATACTAGGCAGCTAGAGTTTCATGCAGGGGAGGGCCTTAGGTAAATTGATTTAGGCAGACATTCGCAAAATGTGAAGCATCTCCACAAACATAACATCTTCCGGAAACGGGGTCACAAGTCGCAGAGACAAAAGTCTCCATTGGTGGCGTTGTTACCACTTCGTCTGCCTCTTCCGTGGCCACCCACTGGAATGAGCTCTGACACTTCATATGCACCATGTCTTCCTCCACCATTTTGAAGCTATCCTCCCACCTACACATTGGAATTGGAACTAGTTCTTGGACTACAACAAGTGATAGACAAAAGGAGGATTCTATGACAATAAGTGAATAAAAACAAAGAAAGTAGATAGATGAAAGAAGGCAAAATAAGGGTACAATCTGTTTCTTCATCATATTTCTGTCAATGCAGAGCCTATTCATCCCAATATGATCGCATATAATTTCTCTAATTAATGCAGATCATAAACAGTAACAGGATCAACGAATAATAATACGCGGCCCAACAGGAACTGAAAATGAAGGATGGATGGAGCAGTCTAGGAAGTAAATTCATACACGAACAAATTGCACCCTTCTGACTGACATGAGTCTTCCATCCTTTGTTATTCGCCGTTTTAGTAGTTTGTGAAGGACATGTTGCTCCATAAGTACCACAAGAAATTGGACCACGTTGCTCTCAATATAAACATAAGGATATAGAGTTCAAAATGAGGATAGTTAAATAGAAATATGGAGTGACCACCGCTTTCTTTATTCTCATACGAAGGTTGATCGTTGCCAGGTTCACGCAATCAGGCCGTACATGCGTCGACAACATGGGTAGCATTCTTGAGCCTGGAGCAGGTACTGATGATTACTGTTACTTGCTTGACACGCTTTGTTAAGTATGGGTGCGTGAAAGTGGCTGTGGAGATTGTTCACGAGAGGAAGTCTTGTGGAGCTTTTGACCCAGATGCTAAAATGTATACAATCTTGATTTATAGGTGGTGCAAGATTGGCAGGATAGACATATGCGGAGAGGTTCTGGAATGATATGATAGAGGCAGGGGTCGAGCCTTATCTGGCGACGTACGATGTTTTGTTGAATGGGATTTGTAGGAGAGCGAGATTGCATCCGGATGTGAGGGTCGAGGGGATGTTGAGAGCTGCCGATAAGGTGTTTGTGAAATGCGCGACAGCGGTATCGAGCTTGACAGGACTAGTCAGTCATTCCATTGTTACGCACGTGTATGGTAGGGTACATAAGCCGCAGTTGTTGCTCGATGAGATGAAGATGACGAAGGAGATGGGAATTAGCTTGAGCCTGCGGCACATACTTCTGTTTTAAAATTTCTCTGTTCTCGCGAGAGGATCAAGGATGCTGAGGAGTTGCTCGAGGAGATGGTGAGGAATGGGGTGAGTCCATGTGCTGCAACGTATAATTGCTTCTTTAAGGAGAATAGGGGAAGGAATGATGTTGACAATGCGCTAAAGTTGTATATCCCTGGGATAGAATCCTAACATAAAGATAATACTTAGTATGATGATAATAAAAATATTATCTCTATGGCTCGTTTTTGTGAAAATTTTCCCTTTACAATTTGTATGATCAGCTGCGGCAAAAGTTATGGAGATATTTGCTTTTTCTCCTTTTCTTGTGTCAAATTATGTACTAAATGGATATTTAAAAGATGTACGATCAAACCGCATAAATAACATGACGTATGGATCAGTCACATTCATGACATCTTGTAAATAGTAATTAAACGTGAAAAATCGAATGAAGCCTTTCATTGTCAGCCTTGAACTTGAAATTTCACAGTAGCCTGAATTCGCGTCAAGGATGATCGTTGACTTTGTAACATGCCTAAAGGCCATGGACTAAACCAAACTCACCAATAATTTCCCACTATAAAAGCACAGCTTCGACTGTTTCCAGTTTCATGAAACTTTTAACACCAAACAACTTATTTCTAAGCGGTCAAATCATTATAAAGAATGTATGAGCAGCTACGATTGACAGAGACATAGACGAGCTTTATTTGCTAGTTGCTCCTGTGCCTTTGTTCAGCAGACACGAGAAGCCTTAACGCCGGATGGATACTCCAATGAGAGGCATCGGAAACTTTCTTTGATCTGTTGGGCTAGAAATGTGTTGTTCACATTAATATTTGTACAAGAAATTAATGTAAAATGTGAGCAGATAGCATTATGTAATTAGGTGGTGGGAGCACACATTCTTAGGTTTGGTGGGACATCTATTGCAGGTCCTACATATGGTCGGCTTGTACAATTGAAAATAGAGAGAATGCATAACAAATAAACCTTTATCGTTATTTTGGATCGCTCCCTTCACGCGGCAGAACCAGGTTTACCCAAAGTTTCACACAAGAAAGCAGAAGACTCCACTTCATGTTGTAATGCGCTGTGATGTGATTTTGCTTAAGCCAACAACACTACTAGAAGAATCTAATTTCTCTTGAGCTAAACCATGATGATAATGACGAAGTGTGAAAGCAAAAATCAAGTTTCGTCAGAGTTCCATAAATCATCCTCAGTAATGTACAGTGATGACCGTTTATGTAATGAGAATTGATTGTGTCTGCTGCATGTTTGCTCAAGGCTTACAATTAGATGCTTAGCTGTTTGGAAATTTAATCTCGTCCTGGTTAGGGCAGCTTCCCAACATGGCTAAGCTATTTATACCAAAGAAATCACATGCAATTGCGGTTGAACTCCGTCAAGAAAACACTGATACAGACAAGCTCCTCCTAACAGGAACTCACCTAACCAGCAGCTAGACATTCTCCATCTGTTCCTCGGAGATGCTTTGTCCATAAATCCTATTTACATCTCAGATCGAGAAAAATTCTTGTTAGAAACAAAGACTCACCTAGATCTAAATCCACGTACAGAGATAAATATATTAACCTTCCAAACCACAATCTTAAACTTCTTGCCTTCGCTTGGATTTTAAACATTGAAAAAAGACTAGGCAGCTAGAGTTTCATGTAGGGGAAGGCATTAAGTAAATCGATTTGGACAGGCATTTGCAAAATGTGAAGGATCTCCACAAACATAACATCTTCCGGTAACGGGGTCACCAGTCGCAGAAACGAAAGTCCCACTGGTGGCGTTGTTACCACCTCGTCCACCCCTTCCACGGCCACCCAAACTATTGGAACGAGCTCTTGAGTTACTGGCACCTCCATTTGCACCATGTCTTCCTCCACCATTTTGAAGGCTATCCTCCCACCTACACATCGGACATTGGGAAAAAGTCCTCAAGACTTAAAAACTGATGGACAAAGGGAGGATTCTATGACAATAAGTAAACAAAAACAAGGTAAGGGAGAGTGATGGGATAAAGTATCATATAATGTGGTCCAATTGGAAGTGAAGATGAAAGATGGATCGTGCGGATAGTAAGTAGATTCATACACGAAGAAATTGCATCCTTCTGACTGACATGAGTAAAATTTCCGTCCTTTGTTATTTGCGGTGTTAGCAGTTCGCATAGGACATGATGCTCCGCAAGTATTACAAGAAACTGACAACCCTCCTGCATTCAGACGCACCAAATTAGCATTTATCAACAAGGCGGAAGTTCTAACCGGATGGTACAATGTAAGAATTCACATCATAAATGCACAATTAGCAATCAGTATATCACAGCAACTCCTGTCGCAATGGCTTCTTTGAGGACCATTAAGTTATTCTTGTTGAGGAACATCTAGTTGTAGATGCAAAGACACGGATTCCCAGTCCCGGACTGCAAATGACTACTTGCATTTACATAACCAGTCATTTTGCATCTTCAAAATAACGGTGGATGCAATCGATCTGAAGCAAGAGGATATATTTGACAGCACTGGACCAAGTGCTTCCAGTGTAAACAGAAGGATGTAGAGACCAATAAGGATAGTAAAATAGAAAATATGGAGTGACCAAGATCGTGCTGGATATTGCTATGAAAGCAGCATTAAAAGTGACTGTAACCCAGCAACATCTGGTCAAGGAGAGAGTTGGGAGAAGAGTTTTCTCTGCTTTCTCTTGGGTTGGGAATTCAATACAGATAGTGTAATAAGAGTCCATATGCCGCAAGTTAAAACAATTACTGCTCAAAATCATTGTACTCAATGCTTTCTCTTGATGGCCCTTAAAATTCTTCCTATCATCTTACAACATCTGGTGTGCCAGGAAGAAATGGAAAATAAGCGTTTAGCCACCTTTTTAATCCTCAATGATAGCTAACAGATTATGTTTCTACTTCTTTAATAAGAGATTATATGATTCAACAACAAAATGGGATACGAGTTATCTTTTCAGTGTGTCTAACTGCTAAAGGTACATCTTCATGAAGTTCAAAGAAAATTGCCTTCAAACCAACCGCAAATTTTCATTTGACCCAAAGAAACATTACCTGTTTCATTTTTCTTTTTCTTTTTTTATTTTTATTTTAACTTGGAGTTATAAGCCCTTTCATCATGATAAAGATAAATAGTATCGGATGTTCCTGACCTGTTGTTGTATTATTTGCAATCCTTTTGCTGGGTATACAAAAGTTGTAGACATATTTGAGAAAATGAATCAGCACTGTTCCTAATCTTTGAACAAAAGAGAGAATTAACTTGACTAGCATACCATCTTGTTGGTCTGCTCTGCGAGACCGAGAATTTCGAGTGCCAGAAATGACTGAGGGACAATCGGTGGAAGAATGCCCCAATTGCCGGCAGTTGCTGCAAGCCTGCTGTCTACTGTTACTCCTTTGGGCAGAACTAGACAAAGGAGTGGGCCCTCCTCCTCTTGCTGCTGGATATATCATGTGAAATATAAATTCCAAGACCATGATAGGGGTTCATCATAGGTGTAACATTAAAGCTAGCAATTTACTAATGCCATAACAGTATCATGATGTCCATGTCAGTTTTTCTTAATTCTTCCTTTTCACGAAAGCAGAAAACTGTAAAAATGAGGAAATAACTAATCTTGAGGTACGAAATTCCATGACTACACCAATTACTTGAGAAACTTTTACATTACCAGAATCAGAATTACATCCTACAAGTGAAGCAGAGAAGAGAGAGATACCGACTATCTTTACCAATCAACAGCTTCTTCAAAAAGAGACCATTTACTCACTTCACAATTACCATTTTCAAAATACACATAGACACGAATCTTTAACAAATTTCTAATTGATGTTAACAAAGAGATCCATGATGTAAAATCAAAACCAAGAAGTCAAAACAAAGATACTGGGGATAATAATAAATTCTGTACCCTCATTAATACCCTCTCTAAGGAAAGTGCATTAGTGAGAAGAGTCTGTTAAACAATTTAAGGGCATGCACTATTCAGAAGAGACAAATAATAGAACATGTTTTCTACTACTCCTGTTAATGTAAGTGTACTAGGTGTCACTTAGAACAAAAAACCAAACATAGTTTTCAAAGAACTAACCACAACTTAAGCAAACTTCTTATAAAAGTTAAGCCACGTAAGAAATAAATTATAATTTAAAAGATGAAAAGTACAGTTAAGACAGATGAATATAAATTACGCTACACAAAAAAGAAAAAGGCAAGCCATAGAGAACTAAGCCAAAAAAACATAAACGAAAGGATCATAGTACAATTAATAAACAAAATATTGAAAAGTAAATTGAAGTTATTAGAAAACTTAACTAATGTTTATGAATTTTTCCAAATCAATCAACCACTTCAATACAAACACACAAACACACCATGATTATGAAAGCCCATGAGCGGCATGGCATGCTACAGCAAGAATATTTTCCAAAGCACCATCTTTATCCTTTTTTTCGATTTCAGCAAAGTGTAACTTTTGCAAAAATTTTTTACCAACCTGACATACGAGAACCCGTTCCACATATTTCTGTCAACTGTTGAAGAGTGTCATCACATCCACCTATGCATCCTGATAGAATTTCGCAGTTAATTTGCCATTGAGCCAAATAGAAAGTTCAAAATGAATTATCCTCGAGTATGTAAAAGGAGACGGCATGCAATTATATTCCTGTTAACTAATTGACCAACTCCATTTGAATGTAATCCAGCTACAGAAACAAGTATGGGGAACAAAAGGTTCAGGGATGGCATCAGCAGTTTTAACATTAATAGATGCAGTCTTATAGCCAAAGAAAAACAACTAGATGATCTGACAAGGGAAAGGCAACTAGATGATCTGACAAGGGAAAGGCCTGTGAAGATGTATGGCGGACATAAACAAGTGGCGTAGCAACAGAAAGAAAGCCAATCAATGAAATTCATAGAAGCATTTGAATATGTAAGAAAGGTAGCTTTTTGACAATTCTATGGGCTAATGAAATGGTCAGGCTTCAAAAGACCAACAACTGCAGCCACAGGCCTTACTATTAGTGGCAAAGATTTTTCTACAAAAACAAGAGCTCTTTAAAAACTTAAAAAAGAGAGCTTCCAGTAAGATGAAGAATAAAATAGAAGCTGTAATATTTTAAACATAGCCACAAGTTAGTTCAAAGTTTGTAATGGCATTCACTTACTTTCCAGGACAAAATCACATACCTAGGTGGTCGACACTGAAGATTGGAGGAATTTCCAGCCGCCGAAACTTAAACTGAATCATGTAGATAGGACCTAAAGAATTTTTTAAATGAAAAATAACATTTGTAGTTAGTAAAAAGGAAATGTGAAATGATATGTTACTGATGAAATTGCAAAGCAATCACCAAAACCAAGAAGAAGATTCTCATGCAAACAACAGAGAATGAAGAACCAAGATATAATAAAAGTTCTAATATATGTAGATATCAGGCCTCCCTCAACATTTGTAACGATATCCAGGAGTAAACATAAGTAGTTTATTAAAAAGGTCCATTTCAGTAGTAATTTTCAGGGCACCTAGAGCAGCTGCTACCACAAAAGAAGGAAAACTCTGTTCTAGTGATGTTTCTTCATTCAATGTACTATACAAATAGAGTCCACAAGGTTTGTTGTTCTTTTTGCCACAGCTAGAGTTCAACATAGTAAACAAAATAGTATAGACAACGCATATGGAAACACCCAGTTTTCCATGACAACCAGGTTAGGCAGTTTCTTCTGCTGTATGAAGAAACAACACTCAGATTACAGGAAGATGGCCACACCACAGATACATCCCCTTACTCCATACATCCCCTTACTCCAAAAATCTCAAGTTTAAACTGGACATGAGGTTTCAAACGACAATTTTCCAGTTAAGACTCCTAAAGCTGAATGCATTAGATTGACAAAAACCTGGACTGCAAGAATTGCAAATGTTGGCTGTCACAACTGCTTCTGATACTGACCCGGGAAGCCATACAACATTCCTACACTGAATTTGCACAGCAAAAATTGGATCAAGAGCAATATGACCATACAAATATAACCTCAGAACAAAGAGTGTAGCAATCTTAGTTTCAATATCATTTTCATATAACTTAATTACTGGAATATCCTAATTTTTTATACAATGAGTCTTCTGTTTTCTTTTCATTTCCAGCTTAACAATGGCATTAAAAGGTTATATGGTCCTCTAAAATCATTTAAAGGATTCTTGAGTTGGTAAAACAATAGGGTACTCCAGTGCTATTTTCAACTGCTGGGAAAAATTTCCAAAAAAAAAAAAAAAAAAACACAGATGTTAATGAAGCAGATAGTTTGCATCTATCTAACTAGATTTAGATGGTTAGACATGAACCGAACAGATTGTCTTGATAGAATGAATTGATGGAATCCTTGTAGTATTACAACGAAACGATCATGAACTCTATTTTCCTAATATCTTTTATAGCCCTGTAAACAGAGTGTGCGAGGAATGTCCCAGTAACTAAATTAGCAGTGTACTAATTACTTAAATTAAAAGTGCAGTGAAGAATGAAAACCTGTGGAAAACCGAGGCAGCCAACCATAAAATTGCCATCCTGTTCAAAGTGAAGGAGTTAGCTGAAATTGTCTTTGAGAAAAAATCCAAATGTAAGTAGTACAGAATTCATTACTGAAGATAATAACATGATCTGCACAGTGCCCAACACTACTGGATCTATTAGGACTACCCAGTGTTTAAAATATTTTCAAAAACACAGCCAATGTTTCAAATCATTGCAAATATGGCCTCATCTTTTATGATGTTTCTTCCATTTGCTTTCCAGAAAAGCCCTAAAATAATTTTGATCAAAATATCCTTTGCGAAAAACTTAAGAAAGATGCATTTTGTTCATTAGAATCAGAAAGTGTCCAACTTTTATTTTAAAATGGAGATAATGCTGATATCCATGCACAAAAGGCAAAGTGCTCTTCAACTGAAGCCACAAGGCACTTCCTACATTTGAAAACTAGTTACATCCTTTCAAGATAAGTGGAGGGAAGCCATTAAAATATATCTGGGAAGGGATACTTGCAACAATTTGAAAGGTTCAGTGTATCTACGTAATTTAAGCAAAGCAACAGCAGATAATTTGGGTGCAATGCGGAAACAGAAGCGATTGTGAAATCCATGCCACAAAACAAGAGAAAAATACAGATATGCAAAACAAAGTAAGCATGTTTCAGGAACATAATTTGAGTGCAATACGGAAACAGAACTGATTGTGAAATCCAATGACACGACCAAATGAACATGAGAAAAATACAATTATGCTCTCAAAGGATAAATAATCCATTACCCGATTACGCTTGAGCACCATATTTGATTGACGACAGAGTCCACATAACCGAACAAATTCTCCCACCACATGCTGCTCATCTCTGGCTGTTCGAGCGGCCCTGCAGCATCAATGATAGATGCACAGTAACAGCAGTACAAATGCATCAGGAATCTGCAAGTCAGGAATCTACCTCTCAAAAAACACAGCCATGGCTTCCATCAGTTTTTGTTTATTTGACCTGGCCTGCAAGAATTCACACAGAAGCCTATATATCATCATTCCTTGTTCTTCACCAATATCATTATCAACAACTCTGCCTAGAAAATGCATTTGAAACCCAAAAATCTTTGCTACTGCAAATAGCAATCATCCTCAGTATGCTTCATTTGAGGGAAGTGGATATTCATATATCGACTGACTTTGTCGTCATGCATTCTACATTTTCTGCTTCTACCAGAGACATGAAAATTCAAAACCCACCAAGTACCATGGGACTTACAAGCATTGAAGACAAATAAAGACTTGAATATCCAAGTACGTCAACACTCAAGACATTTAAAGTCTTGAGTGTCTCTGGGAAGTCTTCTCACTCTATTTGGTTAATATCTAAGAAAGACTTCTGCAAGACTTCTGCAACTCTTTAGAAATTTAGTATAAATACAGTGTTGGAAAGTTTGAAGCAGAACTAGTCAGTCGCAGTTCTCAGCTTCCATACGTCAGACAATCTTTCTTAAACATTTGATTTCAAATCAACGTAAAACTGTTCTCTGACTTTGGTTTAACGAGAGGATCCATTAAACAAAAGTCCCCCTTCCACACATTATGTAATCATAAACATTTATTGAAGTTGATCATAGATTTGTTGCAACAAGCAGCAGAAAGGAGTAACAACCATACATCTAGAAAGCAAGCTTTCATCTGCTGCAAGCATGTTTCCAGAACTTCAGCTTTCGTCTTGGCACCCTCACTAACTGCCCTCATGTCAAATTCCATCATTGACCTGAGGTTAGGCTTCCATAGCTTGTACCTGAGCAAAAAATGATAGCGCTCTCACAATATGGTGCATCTTACTCCGCTAAACATATAGGGCTATAAGAACAATCTAACTAAGATGTTGTGATGGCGTGTTACTCATATTTTTATCCAACTTACACTGTCTCCTATACATATTTGAGTGAACTAAGCTACTTCTACTTACATGAAACTACAAAGTTCCAAGGAAGCATTTCGCAAGTCTTCAAAAACAAAAGCAGATGAAAGTTTAAGTGTGTAAAAAGTTTTTTGACCGGTGTCAAAAGTTGTCAACAAGGAAAAAGAAAACAGAAACTCAACTATAAGGATAGACAAGCAAAAAATGTTAGAAGACTTTATTCATTCAAGTTGAAAAGAAGGCAAATTACTTACCCCATGTCATCGTATCCCATGACTAGAGCCTCACCCTGTCCATATATTCACCAATTAGCAAAGATAAAAACATGAAAGAGGACTTTCTTTGTACTTGCTTGATCCGAATCAAACAAAGCGAGTTCTCTCCATAATACAATTACTCGAGCCATTTGGAGATAAAACCTAAGATACTTAACATTGCTCAAAGAATATAATGTTCATTGACCTAAAACAATCAAATAAGGAAGAATGGTGTGACTACATCCCATATGCGATTCTGTATATGCTTGAATGCTGAGTCTCGAGAAATTTACCCAATATGCCACACACCAATCAAGCGCGATAAGTTTCTTACAATTACAAAGCCAACTAAATATGGGAACGAGTGTTGTTTCTGAACTTAAGCAAGAGTCAAAATCCAGAGAAACAGTGCTAGAAAGAAGGAAATACTACCTTGCTATAAACTGATAATTAAAAGGTAATGAGGTAGATGCAAAAAGTTTACCAGGTTAGTTGGTGAGAAGCGCATATTCTGGTCTTTGGTTGCATAGAACCGATCAAGTAGCTTCTTTATGTGATCATGCATCGTGGCATCGGTGCCAATGCCAGCCTGAAGAGACAAAGTGGATGAGCAAATTATAAGACATGCCATTACAACATACATCTACTGCAGCAGAAACCTATGACCAATGATCATTTATATCAGAAATTTGACCAAAAAATAAAAATAGTAATAATCTTTTTCACCTTGTCCATGAAGTTCAGTAAGTCAGCTTCACTTAGAAGTGGTGGGGGCCTGGTAACTCCTGAATCCAGTGTTAAAGTTGTCGGGATGAACTGTGATATAGATGGCAACAGTAAGAGCACACATCATGTCCTGAACTTCCAAGCAAATTATAGGAAAATTGAAATGTTGACGAACATTATGGCTCTCTGCATCCATTGGTATGTGCTTTGTTAAATTCATTTCTTTGTTCAGGCACTTTATGTTGGTTCTTACATATTAACTGATAAAATCACACCCCTCACCGTTATAGATAATAATCATCATATTTCATATCTCGATGAAAAATTAGTGCATTAAGTGAATTCAAATAAGAGAATAAGAACTGCAACTGTAGTCGAGAATTAGAAAACCGAGAGTACCACTGATTGCAACCAATATTCCACCTAGTAGATGAGTTCTTGTAAAAAGTTATGAGGAAAAAAACCTCCTAATCAACTTTACCCAAAAAAAAAAAACTCCCAATCAATATACGACATGTTCACAACTTTCTTAGACATAGAAAGAAACCTGATAAATGAGCATACTGTAGGCAAGGATAACCAATAAAAGGATCTCGTGTGGTGGTCGGGCCCCACAGCTAATGATTGAGCCTAGTATTTAATATCAATCAACTATGGTACCGTTGGAAGTGAAACTTCTTTTTAGGTCAAATCCTACTATTCTACTCTCATCTCTACTCAGATGCAAATGCAACAGATATGCTCTTCCCATGAAAATTTATTTGAAAGTTGAAAGACAGGGTTCCTCGAAGGCTATCTTTTTCTCTTGGGGAGCAAGCAGCCTAAGACCTATTCTCACTTTGCATAATCTTTAAAAGAAACGAAAAACATTTGTAAATAGATCCCTTTGAAGCAGAGAGTGTGTATCACCTACTGTTACCTTGTAGCTAGACCAGACAAATTTGGATTATGGTTTTAGGTGTAAAGTGGGTGACTGCAGGGAACGTGCAACACAAACTTTAGGCTTGGAGAGGGGCCATTGTTCGTGTTGTAAAGAAGAAAACTACTACGATAATTCCTCCCTTTTTTTGGCTCATTAGGAGAAAAAAGGACGGCATTTCAAGGAGTTCAATCCTCTTCGGAGTTTATCAGGCTTGATTCACCTGTTGATCACATGAGTAAGAACTCTTACTCAGAGTTGGTAAGTCTTGAATGACAAACAAAATTTCATTAATAGGGTAGCAAGGGTGCTGCCCCTGTACAAGACAGCTTCACAGGGGATCCCAGCCATACACAAAAATTTGCACACAAAAGACTTCTCATAACACTTCCAACAAACCAGAAGTATGAAGTAGTACACATTGGACGAGCAAGATGAGCCTCTTGCACCAAGCTCACCCACGTGATCAACAGGAGGATCAAGCCCAATAGCATAATGCGCTATTGCATCTCTAATCAATGTTATTTTCAACAGTGGGACTGAAAGAGAATCTAATAATTCCAAAATGGCAGACTTTCATTTGAAGGGACTTACACTTGCCTTTGGAGCGACAAGTAACCAAATTAATTTTGGGAAGCAAAGTTAGTTTTCCTTGTCAATACCAGATGAAAGCAAGACTTTGCCATAGTGTAAACTCGTAGTGTGTACATATCTCCTTGAAAATTATTTTTCTTGTCCGTCAGAAAGATGACAAAGAATCAGGAAGTGAGCTATATCAAATGGTCCAGGGCCACGGTATTCTAGATCTGATAAATGCGTGATCCACTAACAATGAAAGACTGATTCTGAGACGTGATGAGAGCTATTTTAGACGTTCTATTACAGTGGGGAAACAAAACAAAGGGAGGCAGATGAATAATGAGGATGGATCATTGTAAATGGAGGAATATAATTCGATGAAATGCAATATTCAGTGGCAAACCTGCTGTCCAGGCACATAAGTTGGGATCACTGAACCTCCCCATGATTCAAACCGGTAGACGTCCAAGTAATTTTTCTGGCCAACAAGACCATTTAGATTCACCACAATATCATAATAAACAGCGAGATTCAATAAGAACTAGGACTAATGTGATATGACTATTTTACTCCAAGCAGAGAACAGTCTCATTCTCAGATAAGACAGACAGGTCATGACATTGAAAAATAGCCAAATCAAATAGATGCTGGTGAAATATTTCATTGAGTTAAAACCCGATGGTTTGTTGAGAGACACTGACAGAAACAACATTGATCAATTTCCAAAAAGGAATCATTCTTTCTAGAGGTGGTATGAAAGGCCATGGTATTTCCAAGAGTACTGACATGCCTCACCTCTAGCACATTCAACAAGGGTGACCCACTGCATGAGACTCCGTCTATGCAAGGGTCAGGGGACGGTTCTATTTTATTCAATCTTTCCATTGCATTACTGCAAGAATGTTTCCACGACTCAACCCCATGACCTTCTTGGCCACAAGCGATAACCTTTCCGTCTATAAAACGAACTCATGCTGGGAAACTCATTTCAATTAGCATGAGCAGCCTCCCAGTCACTGGTCATTACAGGAATTCAACCTAACAAAGGCTAATCCAATAGTTCTGACTTCATTGGAATGCCTTGGGAACATACGAAAAGGTTATGTACAAATGAATCTCCAACTAATTTCACTTTTCCATTTTGCTTTTTTCCAAGCAATACTGTGAAAAAAAGCATCACCACATCGGTTTTTATTTTTGACATAACAGAATAATTTATGCAGACCTTCACATTATTGGGAAAAGAAGGGACAACTAAAGTGGCAACTCCATTATGATACTAAAAACTAGAGAGGCAGCCAGTATACCCCATAAACCTACACTGCTTTATCCAGTTCCATCAAAATCCTTATGCAAAGCAAACTCTAGATAATCAAAATTCAAAACTGAAATGACCAGCATGACTTTCAGAGTGGAATTAAGAAACATAAAAGGGGCAGTCACCAAGTAAACAATAAATTGAAATGATTGATTCTATATCAGCAATTTTTTTCTTAAAATGATGAATCATGTAAAATCCAATTATCAGGAACATAAGTTATTTCCTTCCTCAAAAAAATAAATGGCAAGCTCAAAAGTCGGGACAGAACTCACAGCAATGATCACGCGCCCTGATGCAGCAAACTGCTCACCAGCAATATCAATTTCAACAGTGGTTTCTGCCCCCACGGCTGGCTGCGAAACACATGCCAGGAAATGGCGAACGACCAATTCATAGAGTCTCTGCAATAAAAAACAAAACATATAGGAATTAAGTGCGGTGTGCATGGGTGTTTGTTGTATTTTCTCCCTTTTTTTTTGTTTGGGGGGAGGGATAGAGGAGAGCGGGGCCATGTCAAAATTAAAGTCTACCACCAAAGCAAGGAAAGATTCCTTAGATTCCTTAAGAAATCACGAGAAGTCACTTACATGATGATCCTGACTCCAATTTGTCTCCCCACCGGAAAATTTTGTTGGATGAATTGGTGGATGGGCCTTATCATCATGGCCACCATTGCTGGGGTTTCTCCAGAGTCCTGAACTGGGGTCCAATAAACGCTGGGCGTATGATCCCCATACAGGATGCCCTTGTTGCTCTTGCACAATAGCCTACATGTCAACAAATACTCAGACCAATAAACAGAATTCAAAGGGAGGAAAGTAGCCAAAAGGAGCTGGAAAAACAATGCATGACCAACTAGAAAATGCAAAAGAAAATATCATGGATGCATGCAACAAGAGCCAAAGTCTCGGCTATTGAATAGTAAAGCCTGAAGTAGGGGCCTTCTACCAAGGCTCAGCAAGTTAAAAAAGCTCATAACCTGCTGACTTCATCACTTACATGAGAGTGGAAACGGGGAAGGTCTTAATAACTAGAGAGCTCAATTTAAAAGAACCTAGACTACCTAGACTATCGATCTTACATATAAATGTGACATTGGGGCATGATCCTAATTCCAATCAAAAGCCTCATATCATATGCTCGAGAGAAGCTTATATGTCTGAAATAAGACCAATCTGTAGTGTCTTCACTGACACAGGACATCCACTCAAATACTGTTCTCACCAAGTGACTTATTTATGAACCATCCAGCCTCCAAAAATCTGTGCTATCTCTTTCCACAAGCACCACATCATCAACATGGACATCTTCCAAACCAAGAGACTTCAAAATTCTGCAGCAATTCCATTACTCCAATTGCAGCATCCAAAAAATTAATAAAAACAGACAAAAAGTTACCAGCCCTTGCACACATTCAACACTGCGTAGCGATAAACATGCATTTTTCAACTTATTCTTCATAAATGGGAGGGAGCCCTTTACTCACATGAACGAGGTGGCAAAATATGTCATTTTAATGCACATATCAAAATAAGCGATTCTTAGCGGCAGGTCAAATTCTTCTGCTTATCCAATCATAATAAAAGATGGCAATTAACCACCAAATTTCCTTTAGGATTTGACAGCCATATTATTACAAAATCATACTCCTAATTTACTCATCAGCAGACAATCAATTAAAAAGCAGCAAAAGATGCACCAACCTCAATTCAGATTATTTAGTTTTGCTATCATGAAAATACTCAAAAACAAGAATTCCCTTACCACCTTTAAATCTGCCACTACTTATTTCTAGTTAGCTTTGAAATCAGTATATCTGATTGGCAACGTGCTCACGAGACAATAGAAGTTGTTTGTGGCCTTTCATTTCCAGAGTACTATTTTTTTGTTCTTTCTGACCTAATGCTATGTATGCATCACAATACCAAGATAAATGCAGCTACAAATTATCTGTCCATTTTGGTTTTGCCCCAACATTCTCCATTCATAATTCCATTCATGAACTGCAGAAGCATTTCTATCATCTGTATTTTAGTCAAAATTTTAATCAAAAAGAAATATTTGCAATGCCACCTTCATAATCTAAGAGATACTCACATGCAAATCAGTCCTGGCAGAGAAGTTGTCAGTTTCAGTACGAGGATAACTTATAAATCCTGCTTGATAAAGCTCTTCCGCAACCTAAAACAGCAGGAAAGGAGGAAGTCGTTGGACACAAGCTAGTGACAGGAAACGATTAGCATTTCTCAATTTGAAAACCATCTTTTAACATAATGTAAACCTCAAAAGTAAGCAAGAGATCAGGAAAACAGAACATTTTTGACATCATTTATCCCCCTTCTATGACGAAGAAGCTTGCTTAAGGTTAGGTAAACCCTGGCAAGTGAAATACCCCACTAACTTCTCAATTACAAATCAGTGGTTATCAAACTAAGCTCAGTGAGCTTCTTGTTCTTCATATAAAAGAATGGTAAAAGAATAGTATGCACAACGATATGCAAGGATCCGAAACTTTTTAATAGCTGAACCACAGCATCTTAAGAAGATGAAATCAAAAGGACTAATATCATCAACAGAAGTAAACAGAACTAGATTTGATATAAATTAGTCATGAAAACCAAACAATTCTAAACAAATGTAAGTGAGCTTCCTAATCTCGCTCTAAGAAATGATAAGAGGAATAGAACACAAATGAGGTATGAGGACCCGAAACTTCACTATATAGAAAAGTGCAAACATACTGTTTAACAGAAGAGAATAGCTATCCTTCAGGGAATTAAGAAGAGTATACATTGTTAAGAAAAGTAACTCAGCTGCTCAGATTGGAAGAGCAAAGATGCCTTCTCACTAAAAAAAAAAAATTGAAAGAGTTAAAAAAACCAAATGGACAACATGAATTTGAAACAACTGGCATAATTTGGGCCATATATTGATCGGAGTTTGCAAACTGCCATGATCATTTCTGAAAGGAAACATTCATTGATAGCAGCCATTCTAATTCACCATCTACTGAAAAGCAGAGTATCTACCGAAAAACATAGTCCTAATCAGCATACAGCTAGATATGATCCTATAGATGGATAGACAGTTTCCAGGCTACAACTGCTCACTTTCATGGTATGCTCAGAGCTCATCCGGAAGTATCTAGAAGCACGTTTTTCCAGCTCAATGGTACTCAAAGGATGTGGAGGATACTTGTATTTCTCCTGCTGCCTAACTCCTGTGACCTGTATGACCAAGGTAGTAATTTAGAGTATTACCATCAAACCAGTAGTTGATCCAACCATGATAATCAGCATAACATACAGCTGCAGTTGGCTCCTCGACACACATTTCATAAATTATAACTGCACAAGTGTAATCAAAGAGATGTCCACGCCTGAAAAATGAAGAAAGACTCCCATTTCAATAAGAACCAATAACACGTGAAAGAATAATATTACGCATCAAGACAGTCAAAGCTTACGTCCAGCTGAATGTGGCAATGCCCTCTTCAGATTTGTGAGAACAGTTAATTGTCCAGAACTCCTCAGGTTCATGAGATTGTATCTCCCAAAATCGTTCGACCACAAAGCCAAGTGTGGGGAACTGCACCAATGAAGAACAAGATAACTATAGGATATATATGACAGTGTATAAATTGAGAATACGAGGAATGTGCTCTTAAGTCACCATACTTGACATGGACCATAACTTAGGACTAGGTTCCGGTCATCTGCAGCAGAGTCAATGACAAACGCATCTCTTAGCAGCATAGTCTGGAACCTTGTAAAAGATGCACCTATCCTGAGGTCTATTTCCTGCACAAAGCTCCAATCAGTTCCCTATCCCACAATGAGCAAGCTATCGAAGAGAGGAAGCACCTTATGCAAAGAAGCAATCTAGTTTCACACGGAACAAAATATATTCTGAGAAAGTATATGGATGCAACCATTTGCCGAACAGATTCACCGCACTTATGACGGTAGAAGTTCATCAGAAATGGGGAAAGCACTCACTTGCCTTGCATCCACAGCATCCGCAAACCATCGATTGGGTTCGACAAGATTCTGCACAGAGTAATGTATTTCTCTAGTATCACAAAAATAGGACGTCAGAACCGAGAACCTATAACCCCTCAAAAAAAAAAAAGAAATTCAATCCGACCAGACCTTTCAATCAAAGCAGAGAACCGAGCCCTTTTTATGGTCAGATTACGGTTAGCTGCGGTGCATGTGTCGATAACTTCGAATGCTATGTTTTCACCTTCTCTATCGCAATCAAGCCATAGAACGAGCCACTGGCACCTTCTAGCTTCCTCTTCCAATGTCCTCTTGATATCCAACTTGTCCTGTAATTTCCGTAACAAGTAAACAGAAAACACACAACCCACAGGCCATTCCCCCAACTCTAATCAGAAAAGGAAAAAAAAAAAAAAACACGAACTTGTGGTCTGAATTACGCCATAACCCCATCAAAAGTCTTCACGATACGAAAAAGTCAGTTCCTTTCGGCGGTCTTTCGTCGCGGTTCCTTACCTGAGGGACGAACTTGCGGACGGGGGCGGCGTAGAGGTCGGCGGGGTCGCAGGAGTGCCACTTGCGGAAGCGCTCCTCGAACTCGAGCTCCATGAGGTGGCCGGTGACGGAGGTGACCAGCATGCGGCAGCGCTGCCCCCGGATGCCGTAGTCGAACTCGAAGATCTTGTTGTACCTCGACCGCCCTTCCCGGACCCGCATCCCCTGGCCCCTCGACAGCAGGGTGGCCACCGACTTCGCCACCGACGGCTTCTCCGCCACGTTCAGGACGTTGATCGCCCGCCCGCCGCCGGACATCGGCGGTCGTGGCGGCGGTCGGCGGAGCGACCGGAGGCGGTTGAATTGAGCGAAAGGGGTTTTGCGCCGTGCGAGGAGAGGAGGGGTTTCCCGCCTTTCTGACACAGGAGGGAGGATGGCTTCTTTGAAATATAAAATGATTTTTTTTTTTTTTAAAGTTTAGTATACACCATCGAATTTACTTAAACATCTCTAAGTTTTCTATGATTCTTAGAATGATTAATTTCACGAAAAATCTCAATCTGATACATTTATGACAAATACTGTCAAAAACTCCTAACTGATACACTTGTCATAAATTTACTCTCGATTGGTTTTCGTTAAACTATAATTACACCACGAGAATTTTACAAATTGATATATCGATTGAGGATAAAATCCAAAATTAGTATATTCATCAAATGTAATGTGTTATTCAATTTAATAAATTAATAGTAAAATTTAATAGAAATTAATGAATAATAAATTCTTCATTGGTATACTAATTTGGGTAAATTTGATATAAGTATACTTATTTGGGGTTTTGTGGTATCGACCCTCCTCAATGTTACACAATTCACTTCCAAAAATCTCACAAAGTGTTTTTTTTTTTTTTAATTTTCTTAATTCTTAGGCATGTGCAAGAACTTGATTTTTTCTTGAATAAATATTTACCCTGTTAAATTTCCTAACAAGATACGTATAGTTTGTTCACTTTATGTTCAATTTGTCAACTATTTTGTGACTAGAAAAATCATATGCCTAACAAGGCAATTGACGACAAGATACACGTGGACAATACTCAAGAAACAAACAAGCTACAGGCGATTGGACCTGATCGATGACAAGTCGACGCAGTGCCCGATTGAAAATTTCATGTACAAAGTGTCGATGATATGATATAGACACTTATATTTTGTTTTTCATAAAATAATTTTGGCCTAAAGTGGAGGGAATGTGGCCGAACAAGGAATTGGCCTCGCTCTGTGCCGGCCGAAACGTGCTTTGGACTTGGCAAATCGCAAACCAACAAAAGTTCGTATAAATCACATCTTTGAAAGTAAATAAAGCGGAGGAGATGGGAAGGCTTTTCTTATCGGAAGTTATATTTTTGTTAGTACCCCCTGGGCCGCACTAAAGTCAAAATTTGCACCTATTTCCGTCAATTCGATGATTAGCTCGTTACTTTATTCAACGCTACTCGTGTTATCGTTTCATTTACTTTCCATGGTTCAACTTACCCATAAACTTTGCCGACGTACGAATGTGGTCCTGATCTATCAATCCGGCGATAATTACAATTTCTTTTCTCGAACACACATGAATCTAGTTAAACTTGATTTGTAATCTTGACCTATTTTTCCGCATGTTCAACAAAGAAAATTCATTTGTTTTGAGGCAAACAATAGAACCCAAATTCAACTTCATCTCCATGTTTTTTTTTTTTTTTTTTTTTTTTTTTTGCCAATGAAGTCACCTTCATCTCAAATTGGATTCCTTTCATTGCTCGCTCCTCTAACTATTTTTTTTTTCCTTTCCCCAAAAAACACCCATGAGGAAAAATAGGAAAATATATCCAAGTAAAGAGGAAAGGAAGCAAAAATTAAATACCCACCCTCTATAGAACAATTTTTTTTTTGAAAAAAAAAAAAAAAAATTTTTCATCAACGATTTTTGCAATAAAAAAAAAAAAAAAGATCAATGTCGTTGGAACAATCTTTCCCTCAATCTTCTTCCCTAAGTTCCCAAAGCACGTGTCAAGAAAAAACAAAAGAAAATATCCCCTGCCAAACAGAAAAGGGCAGCAAACATAAATATCAACTTGGTTCTTCCCATCCATCAATCCATCAATCAATCACCACCCACTAATTCAAAGATTAAGCATCTGATTTGTTCAATTATAATTAATGTGAGATGAAAATTCCAAGTTTCTTTCTCAAGCCCTCCGGACACTTTTTCCATCCATGTGTACATACTATATAATATAATTTAATATCACAAAAAATTTGTAATTTATACATCTATGAAAAATTTACCTCAAAAAAATTTCAAATTGATAAAATTTTTAATATTTTTCTTTATATGAAATTAAATTAAAGATACATAGGGTTTTTTTATATTAACCCACAAATGAGATAATGACGTGGCATGATAATTCAATAAATAAATTGCTTACTTTATTATTAAAAATCTCCCCATGGGCCCCCACAGCTGCAGGAGGGCCTTAATATTCCACTGACCTCATTGAATCATTGGACGTTCGATGTCGAGCGAGCGAGACTAATGTGATTGACAGAGCGACGGGTTCCCTTTTCCCTCGGACCTTTTTGCCCTCGCCTTCAGACAAGATTCTCTCGTCTCTTCCTAATTTTCTCGCTTAACCACTAGTATCACTAATTTTTTATTAATACCACGAAAAACGTCAAATTAATATATTTCTAATTAAGTTTTGATAATAATAAACCTCACATTAATATATATATGATGAATTTTTTCAAAATTAGTTCTTTTACTACAAAAAAATGCAATTATGAAGGATAAAACTTTAAATTGATATTTCTCTTAATTGCGGTGTGTTATTTAATTCAATAATTTAATAGTAAAATTTAATATAAACTAACAAATGGTAGATTTTTCATGTGTATATTTTTAGAGTAAATTTGTTATAAATATATTAATTTGAAAATTTAATGATATTAATTGAAAAATATTTAACGAAAATTAAACATTGAAAATAATCCTTTCTTTCATAATGGTAATAGACGGTAACATATCAATCTGCGCCTCTTCGAATTAATTTATGTCGATTCACATCGAATCCTGGGATTTTAAAATGGGTGGGCGGCGTTATGATTGCCACCGACGACCGCTCCCCCCGGGGGACAAAATGGACATTTTGCACCGGCTCGGCTGCCAGCTTCCCCGGTCTCCCCTTTGTCCGTAACTTGCTGGCGCGACGCAAAAGAAACGGTACTTTCTCCAAAGCCGTCCAAAGGGAGAAAATTAAAAATGGAGTCTTTTCAAACACTCCTTCAATCTTTCTCCATTTTCGTCCACCATTAATCGAGGAGAAAGAAGAAGAACAGGGGGAGAGAGAGAGAGAGAGAGAGAGTCAGTCGGGGGCTGCGACGGCAGTGGCGATGACTTGACCCCGTAGTCTTCGTCGTATCAGACTCGCCGCACATGCGCTCGTGTGCTGCTCAGTACTGCTCATTCCAAGGTCTCGCCTGATGAAAAACTGATGTGGGTCTGACGGATTCGGCGAGCTGCGCGGAAAAACTGATGTGGGTTCCCCGCGTTTCCGTGCTTGGATGAAGGGTCCTGACGTCGAGGACTCGTTGCCCATTTCTTCAGCTCTGTTTGTCACGGCCCGTGTGGTTGTCGTTAGCATCGTTTCTGTCGATTGACTCGAGAGTTCGGAAGTGGGTCGAGATGGGTTTGTCCGGTTCGTGCGTGGAGTGATAGATTCGTGGCTGAATTGGTGATTTTTTTTTCTTTCTTTTTTTGGGGTGTGCCCTCGATTGGTCATGGTGTCTGACGATTATGATCTGAGCTTGTTCCAAGCTCTTCCTGATGATGTACTGGCCATCGTCTCCCAGTCGCTGTCGCCGCGGGATTTGTGTAATCTCGGCCTTTGTTGCCGGAGCTTGAGTGCTCTGGTGCAGTGCGAGAAGGTATGGCTCACCCAGTGCGACGCGTTGGGGGTCATCTCCCGCAGGGATTTGATCGAATGGAGGAAGGGGGTGTCGTCGTATAAGGCGCTCTGCCGCTTTCTCCTCGGCGTCCAGCCGCTGATTGGGATTTGGGTTCACCAGAATCCCGAGCTTGGTAATGTGGTTTATGTCATGCCGGGGTTTGTTTCGGTTGTTGGGTGCAGGATAATTCCGCAAGAGTTGGGGCCGCTGGGGATTGAAGATGGCCCTATATTGTGGGCGCCGGTTTTTGAAATCATCGGGGATTTTGATGGTTCTGCTTTGTTTTTCCTGCACGGAAGGGAGAAGGGAACTGACTATGTTTATCCCGGATCTCTCAAACATATAGATAGGAATTGCAATGTGTTGCTGCTTGAGGTGGAGCCGAGGTTGCAAAAGAATGGGGGTAAATTGGAGCACAGTAAGAGCTTTGTTCGGTACTCGGATTCAAGCAGGATCTGCAGGTCGGACAGTGGATTGTCGAGGTCACAGAGGGTGTTAGGGCAGAATGAGACGAAGGTGCCCTTCAGCAGGCTGGCCTTCAGTGACAGAAGAAAGATGCTCGAGGTTGTGACCAACCAGGTGCGTCAAAAGGTGCCCGACTCAGCCAGTGGGCCTCTCTTTGCCCGTCTGAGGGATGATGATGAGAACTTTCGGAAAGACATGCTGCTGCTGAACGAGAGGAGATCCTTAATAATTCATATGCAATCTTGTACGTTTGGCGGAGGGCACGGTGATTTGTGTCTAGAAAAACCTTCTGATCTGACTCAGTTGGGGTTGAGTGGGTTGAGTGAAATCAGGAAGAATCTTGACCGATCAAGCAGCGCTGTCAATTCATTCAGTAGCAATAATGCTCTTGGACAGTGCGCCAAGAAAAAAACACTCGTTGGGTATTTTAGGTCTGGCTTAAAGCAGATCCTCGGGAAATCTGTCCCGTTTAATGGCGGCCATGCAGTTCTGAGAAATAGTTCTTCAAGTAGTGAGAGTAAGCACGCGCAGCTTCATGAGTTTCTGAAATCCGGTGATATGATTGGATTAACGTTGAATGCATCCACTGTCAAGTTATCATCATATCGAGCATGGCCAAATATGCATGATAGTCGTTTTGCCCTTTACAAATTACCGCTGAGGCTACCAAAACCTGACCAAGAATATGCTGGTCTGTGGGGTGGGACATTTGGGTGGCCTCCTGGGAAGCCTACAGAAGATAAACCTGGGAAGGCTTTATTCCTTCTCATGCTCTCTTACGAGGAGTCCCAGGGTCAGCCCTTACTCATCGCAACCAAAATATTAGAAGGCACCCACTATGTTCTTCATCCAAACGGTTCGGCAATGTTTATTGCCTATATAGATCAGCCATCACCGGATCCATTTCCTTGGAGTAGTGATGCTAATTCCCTCCCTGTGATTACAGATCATGCTTTCGTTGGGGAGGGCATTGCAAATGGTTATGGTTTTAGATATCCTGGTGCGAAGCCGGGTTCACTCTATGTATTGCATAATGGTCTAATTGCCTTCATTTGGAAGGAGTCAAGGGCCGTCTTGACCTTACAGAGACTTAACTTACCAGACCTTTTAAAGAAAGGTGAACGCGTGCCTGCGCTAGCTGCAATCACCAACTTCACATATTTGACCAAGTCATACTCAAATGTGTTTGCTGGCTTCTCAAACACTTCAAATTGCTTGTCATCACCAAGGTATGAATCGCTTCTATCTATGGCTTGGTGGAATCCTGCTCTGGTTAATTTTGGGTTTTGAGCTCCCTATTGGGTTTTAGTAAACCTTTACTTTTTAATTTAACTTCAACTGCCACTATAATTACTGCTGAGATTGCCTTGAATTGTTCTTGGAGAATCTATGTGTGGGCTGTCCTGTCTCACTTCTGATCACTTGAGATTCAGCCACATTGAGAATATGATTCTGACCAACCTACTCTTTCATAAAGAAGCTTCCTTCACATGAAGCAAATTTAAGCATCGTCTTTATCATGCACTGCACATCTTGCTCATTCTCTTGTGGCTTTGATCGGATATTTTTAATAGATCGTCTACACAATCATATCCCCTGTTTTTCACAAGCATGGCGATTTATGGAGTTGAATGGATGATATTTATGGTTTTGGATGGATAGGCGACTAAGATGTGCTTACTCTTCCGTGTGACAGGCAAAGGCAGGCTTAGGAAACTCGTGCGCATATGGATTAAATTAGGGAAGTTTTAGCTGGTTGTCATGCCAATGCAAGTTTGAATTGATAGGTGATTTTTAGATCTCCTTTGATGGGGATGATTCTTTTTGTATCAAAAGCATGACAGCTTCTGTCATTGCAATCGCCAATTTAGCGCCTTCTTCAGTGCCGCTTTAGTTGTGTGGGCTCCTCTTGTTGAGGTCCTTGAAAGAGTCAGGTATTTCACTTTCACTGTCATGATAGATACTACTACATATTGTAAAGATCAACACAAGCATTTAGCTGTTTTCAGTTTACATTGTGGAAAAGTTCAAAAGCATATTTGCAGATGACGAATAAAGCTTCTCAGGAATCTGGTTGAAAGATCATAAAGAGAAAATGGACTAGCTTCTATAGCCGATACCACACAAAAGCTATTTCTCATACATTCTCGGGACATCCTGAGAAATATTGCTGTGCTTTCAGTTTACTTTGATTAGGGTTATGACAAAACCAACTGAAACACATGATTATTGGGTGAAACTGATCAAGTTGACCGAAGCAACTGGAACACAACGATTTGTAGAAATTTTCACAATTGCATGTCAATGAGAAAATATACGGATGTGGCGAACCCGGAAGTTTAATTTCTTTTTGCCATGCCAAATGCAACTAGTTGATGAGGATGAGGCCTGAGGATGTTGAGCTCTAGCCACACAAGATTTGGACAGCACAGTTGCTCAAACTCGGAAAGGAATTAAGCTGAATTGTAGTGTGTGGTTTATGTTTAGAGTAGCCCACAAATAGTTCAGATCGTGCAATTTTAGAAAGACCACCGGAGCTAATTCTAAAGCTCAACTGGCGCACCATTCCACACAAGTCATCACACAGACCACGAAATACTAAAATGAAAGAATTTGGAGGGAATTGTCTTTCCGAATTTCCACAGTCAAAAGAGTTCCGACGCAAAGCATCTGTATTGAGAATCTCACATTATCCAACAGTCGAAAATTGCCGTCTTTCTCTCGTTTGTTTATTTCGTCTGAGATTCCTCTTTTCTATAATTGAGGATGCTTAGAAATGGGATAGAAATGAGCATCGGATTAAATCAAATGGATGGCTAATGGATACAGCAAGCTTAAAGTAAGAAAAGAGGGAATTTTCATCTGGGAAAACGTACCCATTTGCTTGAGAATCGTGTCCTTCAACCTTGGATTTCAACGAAGGCTGCGCGTAGGATCGAGACACCTTTTTTATTCTGCTTTTTGGGCCAGAAGACCAGAAGCAGTACTTTTGAGTCAAGCCATCTCTTTAGGGATCCAGATTTTTGAAAAATTCCCACTTGAGAATTTGAAATATTATCATTTTCTTAAATAACATATTGAAGTGATCAAATCGTCTCATATAAGGGCTTAAGGTGGCCAAATCATCTCAAGTGAGGATTTTTGACTTGAGCATTAGAGAAGGGATATTTTGTTAAAAAAATTCTATGTTATTTTTTAATTTTTTTCTTTCATTTCTTTTTTTTTCCTTTCCCTCCTCTGCCATTATTGCTCCTTGTTAATGGCCATCGCTAGCCTCAGGCGTGGGTGATTCTTGATTGAGTGGGCTAGGACAGCCCAAGCAAGGACAATGGCATTCCTCACTAGATTCAATAAGGGTGGCCTTTGCCTAACTCTAATGACCTTTGCCATGGCTGGCGGAGGGATAAGGGAAAAAGAAAAAATACAAAAAAAGAAAAAAGAAAATAGTCCTTCAGCCAACAAGTTTAAACTCTTCTTTGATATTAATATGGCTATTCAGGCTCTTATTGAAAACAAGTTCCACTTCAAATTTTATTTAAGAAAACGAGAACATTTCAAACCCTTACTTAAAATAAAATACAATTTAGATCCTTATTTGAGAAAATAAGAAAATTTTACGTCCTTATATTTGCAATTTTCTCCAGATTTATTTCTCTGAAAATGGACTCATGGTATGTAGGTTCAGATTCAAGTGTTCCAGAGTACAGCAACCATTTTTTTGGTGTTTCGCTAAGCAAGAACAGTGTATCTTTGGCCACGTTGCTTGACAACTACATTTCGAATTCACCTATGATGAAGCGGGAACAATCCTCACAAGCTCATCTCCGAGCTGTCACACGTCTACCTCCTTCAGACAATTCTGTGTTGCTAAAAGGTTTACCTCGACTCAGTTCGATAAGCAATGGAGTTTGTACAAATCTGAACTGCATCTAAGAATGATGGCTCGATTACAGATGGAATATCATCTTCACAACAGGCATGAATACGCCGGCAAAGAAGAATTATTCAATTGAACAGAATAGCATAGACACTATTTTACTTTGCTTTCTGTCAATTAACAACCGTGCCAACACTTCCGTTACATCAAAAGGCCCCTATAACACGTCATGGGCAAAACAAAGGGAAACTACGCACCGAATTGACAAAAATCATCAGCAGAAAGAATCACTCATTCGTCAAATTAAATAATGAGTATGATAACCAATACGGTTGGCCTACATCATGTAAACATCTTCCGGAGAAAAGTAAAATCATAATGACAAACATCTGCACTGTTACTAGTTTCCTTAGACGTGGCGATCAAATCATGACTATAGTTCTGATTTGAGAATTCTTGGAAACCAAACCTGGGGCGGAGGAGAAAACTAAAAAAATGAGAAATCCAGCAGCACCAAGAGTCGAAAGAATGTATGCTAATTGCATGGCAAAAAAATTCCGTATTTCCATTATAATACAAACTGAGATTTACATAAATCAGAAAATCCAATCAAATTGCTGCATGATAGCATAGAAACTATGCAGAGTAGGCAACTGGAAGAGTCCATAGGCACTCCAGGAATCACCAGATGGTAATGGTTGTTTCAAGCCAAATTCAAGCAGGCAGTGGTTCCTCCATAACTGTTTCAAAGAAAAGATGTGCATCAATACTCACCATAACCGCTGAGAAAAAAGACAAATCAAGCAAGTCAGCATTCATAGTTTTTGTGTGTGTATGTGTGCGTGAGAGAGAGACCCTTTCTTTTTGAGGCAATTTCGGCATCATCTACAGCAGCATTGGCAGCCACGGGTGCCTTCTTTGGCACCTCAGGAAGGTCAAGTGTCTCTTCAACTACCTCAGGAGTTGGAGCTGCAGTAGGAACTTTAGGCATATCTTGGATAGCCATCTACAATAAAAAAGTTTCCTCTTTCATCAGCCAAATCGTATGTTCTTCTAATGTAATAGTCAAATGAAAAATCCAATAGTTCATTGCATATATTCTGAATGCCTAATCAGATCTAAATCCAGAACGGAGACATAGCAAAGTGAAGTAATTCATGACATAACCAACTGAAAGAATGAGTTTTGTGATTCCAAGCGACCTAAAGGATCTTACATGATAAAAAATGTCTTCCATCAAATCATCCAACTAAAAATTAATGGTAAAAATTTCTCACCCAAACAGCAAACCTAATATTAAAAAAAAAAGAGCTAAAACTGTCTTCATAGTAAACGCAGTCTTGCATGGTAAGTTATTTCATTGGATTTATCTAAACTGAAGTGATAAAGGTTATTCTATGTGGGAGAACACAACATATCACAATTTCATAAAACTTCAATTTGGTCAAAGAACAGGAGAAGAAAGAATTTCATGCATCACATTCTTTTCCTTAGGATTTTATACATCACAAAATAACAACAGGCAAAAACTAATGAAAATGCATATATCTTATTCAAGTACTTCACATTCTGGTCTAAGTAATACCTGCAAAGGCAACAGATATTATATTTCGAATGTGGCATTTCTCTAAGGTAGTCATCAAAATGTCATCAGAAAATAAAAAAACCATGTTCTCCCTCACGAGACAGATAAACTAAAATGCTTACTTGAAGTAGGCTAGTCGGACTAGAAGCAGAATCACTTGGAAATCAAAGATGCCTCTAGTAGGAACCAAACATACCTGTGATTCCAAAGTCTCAAATTCTGCAAGAATCTCCTCTTCATCTTCTGCTGATAATTTCTCTCCCAATATTGCATTAATTTCCTACAGGTTAAGGAGAGAAGAGACAATCTTGTTAGTAATGCATCACAAATTCCATTTTCTGTTTGGCAAAAAGATATCTCATGTAGAAAAAAGCACCAGAAAATATATGCATTGACAAAAATAGGTTCGTTAGATGCAGCCATTATCGGACATGTCTGCAACAGATTGCAAGACATAGCCAAACTCAAGCAAATCTATAAAAGTGTATAAGACTGGTACCAAAGCATGGCAAAGCCAATATCTGCTCATAGAAAAGAAGCATATGCCTATGGACACCAAAGGAAAGCCATCTCTTCAAATTAACCATCTCAAGTGGTGGAGCAAATAGCAATCTCTAAAGCTCATCACAAGGTCCACCAGCCCTAGCCCCCTGTGAAAGCCAATGTACCACCAAAGACCTAGTCACTACATAAGCCATTGCACTTCACCCTTCACACTACCTCTAAATACTCTTTCATGCCATCTCATATAACTTGATGCATGTTACAGTGAACACGTATAAGCCTCCAATACAAAGGAAGCAATTAGAACTTGGCTATTCTCTGACAGAGAGAATTAAAAAAGATGGAAAACTTGCTCTGCTCTGTTTCAGACTCAACTGAACTTATTTGGTTTCTGACATGACAATGAAAGCGTTGAAAACATGTGAAGAGAGACTATGTTATCAGAGAAAGTCTCTTTAACCATACGGTTCTGGTATGGCTTTAAAGAAAACTATATCGACATCCATGGGAAAGCAAAAAAGAGAGACAAAATTGAGATTGGCTTACATCTTGGTAAGCTTTTGCTTCTTCAGTGTCATCCATTAGCTTTTGCACATCATCTAAGTTGATTTCGCTTTGAATTGCTTTGATTGCTTCGGTCCCTGACCTTAAGCTCTCAAAAACAGCCCTCTGCTTACTTGCGAGTTCGATATCTGCCAACTGAACACGCAACTCATTATAAATGGCAAGAATGATGACCATTACAAAGTTGACAGCATGTCAGAGCCCACAAACTGGATAGATTAGAAAAAATGAAGCTACCCTTTTGCTGAAGAAGTGATACACGGAAGTAGAGATTTACCTGTTGCTCAACATTAAGAACCCATGCATCCACTTGTTTCAATAAATCTTCCTGTGCCTTTTTCTTCTTCAGAGCCAACAATGCCCTGTCTTTCCTCTTTTCTTTGATCAGATCCCGAGCAGCTTGTTTTCAGCTTCAATAACAGCCTCGAGCTGGAAACAGCATGACAGCAAAAGGAGTTGACAAGTCACCATTGCCATGTTGAATGATCTGACTTATATACTTTGCAACACCCATAATTCCAATTTCACAATACTGGAAGCAACACAAATTTTCTAATCCTTATCCAAAAATGGATACTAACTACTAGCACCCATCAAGCAATTCGACCACATTATTTATTTTACCGCTCAATTGGACCAAACCAAGTCCAATGCGCATTGCAGAGAAAACTGTGCAGCCCAAATTGAACGAAGGACGGAAACAGAACTTCAAACAGGCATGCACAATCCCTCATTGGAACTAATTCTCGAAACCCAAATCGTTAAATCATCTAAGCATCAGCCGCAACTAAAAAGAAACGCAACCAATCCCATTCACCTCATTCCAAACACTACAGAGCCGTAAACCCGTTGCCCAATTCGTCAATCAAGCGAAACAAAAAGAACCAGAACCGCAAATTCAAATGCAAGAACCAGCGAAACAGGAAACCACGAACCAGAAAGCAACGACAAAACCAATCGGGGAAGACCCCAAAAAGCTCAAGAACGAGAAAGGGAGAAGAGAAGGGGAACCTGTTGCTGATATAGACCGAGCTTGCGCCTCTGGGTCTTGAGAGATAGGATGGCCTTATCAACGTCGGTGACCTTGGGCTTCTTCACGAACAGATTCCCCATAACATCAAAATCGAACTCACTCGATCAATGCTTATCGACAGCGCAAGAGGAAAACGATGAGCGAGAGGCTTTCGATTTCGATCAAGATACTGATGGAGGAACCCTAGGGATACGGAGATTTCGGCATCCCTGCGATTCAAAAGAGGGATTTTTATCGTTTGTCGGATTGGGTAAGATGAGTAACGGAACTGTCCGATTGATCTGTCGAACGTGCAAAGGATGTCTTTCTGTTGCTCGTTCGTTCGTCGGAGACGACTAAGGAATCCGAATGACGAGGGTCCGCGGGTCGGGTCTAGCCCGATTAATCAAACCGACTCGATAATTACGAGATAATTGCATAAATGCTATCAAGTTTAATTTTGAAATAATTACATAAATGATCTTAAAATTTTAATCTCATTTAATTTTTCTTCAAATTTTTAATTTATTCATTCTTAAGCTTTTAATTTAGCCAATATGTTATTGAATTTTTTATAAATATTCAATCTATTACTTGAATTATTATATCATTGAGTTCAATTTAGATTATGCATTTAAACCTAATGGAGTTCAAAGGGATTGAGAACTTGATTAGTCGTAGCTCATTTCCAACGCTCTATCCTTTGCATAGTCGTCTACAAGTCAAATTGGAGCTAGTATTGCAATATATTCAGTAATCCGCATGATACCCGTAACATCCAAAAGAGTACGTATGCACATAGATCCAGGGTTTATGCCAGTGGCTGGTGTTCGAGGTATCCAAACAAAATATTAATGATATCGGAACAATCAAATGGAGTTGCCAGAACCTTACTGAAAATGTTGGAGTTCAAGTTAAAATTCAACCAAGGATTGAGGCAACGTTTGAGCCATGAGATGACCCGAAGGAAACCAAATTGTCGGATCTTTGATAATTATATTTCAACCTGTCTACAATGCCATCGTGTGTTAAGCAAAACACCACATTGACTTAATGGTCCACTCACAGATCTATGCATCCTGGCTTTCAGCATATCTCTTGCTCTCCAAGCTTACATCAAAACATTCCAGCAACAATGTAACCCCCAACAACGTCATGTTGAGAAGCAACTTCTTCGGTTAGCTCATTTTTGTAAGTCAAGAGTACAGATAAGACACAAGATCAAGTACCATCCAGGATGCTGTCCACGGCATTCCTGATGTGGAAAGCCAACTCCTCATTTGCGGCACTGATTAAAGTGCTTGTGCTTCTAATTTCAAGTACAGCTTCACTAGGAGCGTCGATGTGCAAGATACAAGCATCGCTTGATCCATCTGTAACATTATCTTCTTGTAGAGATCTGCCAATACCCATCTCTGATAAACGAGCCAGGAGCCTTTGCAAGTCTAGAGCCACCCAAGCAACGAGGGCTCACCTTTTGAGCAGTATAGCTCGTCGCTAGGTAGAATCCACCTTCTGGCATCACTCATGACGAGGTTTCCATTGAATCTTGTGATGCTCAAATTTTAGTCTTTCAAGTCGTTCAAGTTTTTCCACTGTAATGAAGACAAGCAATCGAACTAACTAATATACCGTCGAATCCTAACCAGATGAAGACATGCTCAGGGCATCCAATGCGGACAAAGTGCCAAATATAGAGTAATTATAGCTTGTTCAGGGTTTTTGCAGAGAGTATAAACATAACATACAATTTGATCACCTGACTTTCTTGAAGGTGCAACTAAAGGAAACAACATAAGCATATAGTTTTGTTTAGGTGATTTCCATCATCCAGAAAAAAAAAAATCTAGGTGATTTTCTTGCCAAATACAGATAGTTCAGGCTTTTTTATCACCATCATTAAGTTCATTTCAAGTGAAATTCGAACTTTATTCTTGTAGCATCAGCTTTATCTGATATCCACTGAAGTAAGAGAAGAACAATGTTACAGTTTAAATTTTAAATGCAAATTGATGGATTACCTAATATGTGGGGATTCCAGGCAAATAGATATCTTCCCCAAGAGTTGGAGGATGATACCAAGTCGTCCTATAGGAATGAGTACTGAACCACTGGCTTTAACAGCATCAACTACACAGGAGCATAAAAAGTTCAATTTGTCCATTTCCTCTTTGCTCTCATCAGCATGCAGTAAGAGCTCCTCCAAATCACTGGTTTCATCACAATAAACTCACAGCTTAATTTCATAGATGCCAAGTATCAAGATCTACCCTTTTTGAAAATATGAAGAGCTGGAAGAATCAAATTGCTGTACACTAGACAACCATTCATTTGGCCATAGTATTCACAACCGAAGAGGAGATATACTCAATAAAACCAAGCTTGGTGCAGTGAATTGATCCAATCAGTGGTTTTAGAAGGCATTGGCAGGATCACCAGCCCTTCAAAGCATCACATTATTCTGCACTGACACAAATAAAGATGGCAGCTACATTGCGCCAGTGGACTTTTCATGTCTTCTTATTAAGTAGATATATTTCACTGTTTGAAGCAAGAAGCAGCAAGTTGAATGAGGAAAAATTTTGCAGCTGCAGAGGCCAACTTAAAATCAGGACGCACACTTTTGTTGTTAAGCCACATCTCATATTATCACGAAACTACATTCCACTAACTTTTATGAATATTGAAGTAAGTAATGTAGTATGTCTAAAAATGTAAAATGAGCAGGCTGAAGAATGCTCATATGCATTTTTAGACCTATCTTCCGAAAGTCTTTATTACATCTATTCCTTTGAGTTGCTTTTGATTTCCATGCTTTGTTTAAAAAGCCAAATGGGAAAATTTGAGGATGAGAAGCTAAACCTCCTGTTTTATGAAAGAAGGTTTGGTTCTATCTAGAACTGGAAACCAAACCTTTCAAGACCAGCTCCCAGGTATTTTACCAGGAAGTGAATTGGTTCCCATGGGAATCAGCTTGAGGGAGTCGGGTTCAGTCTCAATGCTCTCCATTCTTCCCACCACAAACTAAAGCTCGAATTCTTAGCCAGAACATCAGCAGACACATCTTTATCGTCAACTAGCTTCATTGCATATGCTTCAAACTCATTGAGTCTATCTCGAAGAAAAGCCAGGTTGTTGTGGTTGCTCTCCTGCCTAATTTTGTCCAGCCACTCCTTTGCTTCCTCCACCCTTGCCCAAAAGCAAGGGTCTTGGGTTAAGCTTGCATACCTGATCCTCCTACTGCCCACTTTTTTGGTAACAACTTTCTCAGTCCACCACTAATTCAAAATTTCATACTTCCTCGGTCTTCCATTGCTTATGTAGTGGCCTTTCTTAAGGTGCATCCCCGACCGATAGTACTCTGTGATGTCCAACGGCTCCACTAGTAGCAAATAGAGCAGTGACTCCTCGTTTACCCATTGTAAACTTCTGTGAAAGTTGAGTGGGAGCTTGTTCCTGTCCAACATGTCTACGACTACATCCCAAAAGGCCGCGAGCTTGAACGGTTCATGTTTATCTTGGATTCCCTCTTTGAGGCCCCTCTTTGCTTGAAAGAATCGTAGTATCCTCTTTGCTCGTCGGACTCATCGCAACAACCTTTATACCACTCTATCTCCGCCCTGTAAGGAGCATATTTGGATAGCCTATTGGCTAAATTAGCAGCATTTAGGATCGGCGTGCCCCCTATTCGCCTTGCAATCTTCAAGCAATCTCTTGCCCTTTGTGCAATGGACACCTGCGAAGGAGGGGATCAAAGGACTTTTAAACTCGGGAAATTGCACCTGGGAATAAAAAGCCTAGATCGATACATTCACAGATCGCGATCACTCGATGATCTAAGGTGCGGTGCTCCTACCTGTTGAGATATCCCCAGGAGTTCAAAGCCATTGAAAGACTTGCTTCATAGCTTGATTCAAAGAGATCTCCTTCCACGAAGCTTCTCTTCAAAGAATGCTGAGTCAGCCTTTCAACATACCACCCATACTTAAGGTGCTCATCAATGATACGATTCGGAGAGCCTGTCCTTAGCATTAAACGCATCATCTTGTTGACCGACACGGCGTTGTCCAAACAAATCGCGCCCTCATCTGAACAAAACAAGTAATTCCCAGACGGACAAAACGACCTCCCTCCCGAGCCTTCCCCTGCGTGCACCAGATGCTCCATAGTGGCCGCATCAAGGGAAAATTACCAGGCTTTTTCTTCTTCAGTTAATTGGAAGTTAGAGAAATTCATAAAATTCGATGACATGTAACAGAATCTCATGAGGACCTCCCACTCGAGGGGAGTCAGAGTGAGTGATTTGTAGAGAGAAAACATCGGCATGGTATCGTGTGTCGACACAATGTTGCAGAAGCTGCCATCCCATCTTTCACGGAGGATGGCTCGGGAGAGCGATTCATTGCCAAGGAAAGGAGAGCCGAAACCGATGCAGAGGACCGAGCGGGGCGGGAAGATGGATTTGAGGTAGGAGAGGAGCCAAAGAGCAGCGAGGAAGGCGACTGATCCTCCTACGGAGTGACCCGTGATGACGATGGACTTAACTTCAACCAGCAAGTTACGAATCTACATCCAAATTCAGGATTTCTTAAAATTAGCTAAAGCGCTCGTCAACTCCAAACCACACTAAAGCATCGGTCTACAGTCTTTCGAAATTCGGATGCAGAGGATTACAGAGTGTCGACATACTGGAGCGGGGACATCTCGAGAACCGAGAAAATCGCTAACCTGGCTTCGAAAATCTGGGCGCGAATGATGATGAAGGAAGAGGCGAAGCACTCCGGAGTGGACCATGACCGGCTCCTCCCCATCGTACCGGCATTTCAACGGCGCGAACAGCCCGTGGCCAGCCGCATCCAGCGACACCAGCACGCCGTAGTTCGGATCCCAATCAAGCACCGGCAGCTCTTGGACGGCCAAGAATGCAACATACCCCACGCCGCCGACTTGCTCCGCCACGAAGGCACCGCACCCCATCGCATTCGCCGTGCCGCACACCCTCCACGCCTCCTTCGGCAGCGGCGTCGAAGCCAGGAAAGTCCCCAACATCTCGCTGCTCTCGAACCTTCCCGAAACAACAAAGAAAAAGGAAAAAAAGATAAATAAATTTTTTAAAAAAAGAAGAAGAAGAAGAAGATAAAGTTAAGGAAGAAGGGAGGATTCGCTACGATGCAGCTTCGGTCTCCATGATGATGATGAAGAAGATCGACTCGGGCAAGGCGAAAATGCATGCGCTGCTTTACTTTGCGGAGCCGGGACTTGTATACTCCCCCCACCACCCCACGTGGTCAAATTACAATTCTACCCTCCCGTTCGTTAACTGGAAAACGGTCTTACCGATTGATGGGCTCGCGCTTTGGGCCACCAGTAAATGGATCGAGCACTATCGAAAGGAAGGAATTTTAATTAATATGCTCCCTACTCGAAACCGAGATAAAGTATTTTGTAGTTACGGTTTTTCATATGCTTTTGGGAGGATTTTGGGTCAGAATCTTTATCTATGAAAGCCACGACTTTATTTTTTTTCTCTTTTCCCTTTATAATATGGAACTATAACACCACATAATATGTGATTTATGCGCACCCCAAAGGCTTGGATAGTAGCAACGTTCAGGTTTAGATTTTGAGTTAATATTACAAAAAACCTCACATTGGTATACTGATGACAAATGTGGATGGTAAAATCCTAAATCCATACATCCGTCAACTGTCACATGTCATTCAACTTAGTAATCCAATAGCAAAATTTATATGAAAATTAACGGGGTAGAGTAAACTAGATTAGTTCAATTTGGTTAGGAGCCTTCGGTATTGAGCCTTGAATTTTCATGCACCAGCACTAGTGTTACATTAAATCTTGGGAAATTTCGCAACAACTCACCGAAGGTCAGTGAAAAGTACTTTAGGGCAAGGGCTTTCGTTTTTTCAATCCAATCTCGCGTTTTGTCTTTTAATATGTTGAATGTTTTATGGTCCCGTGTAATGATCCACAAGACCGATCCCGTACGTAATCTAGAGGATTAAAAGGAAAAAATATACCGTCGGATGATTTGAAAAAATGTAACTAACTAACAATTAAGGAAAATTACTAACTATAAGATTGCCAATGTTACTATTGATTCAAGAAAACTACGACAAATGAGGACAATAAATCATACAAACAGCTAAGGAATGTTACGATCGTAGAGTTAAATTATCAAGAAAAGAATAACAAGACCTACAATAAATTCAGGTCAATTACCATTTTTCATGAAAAGAAATGCTTGGATATTCAACCTTACAAGACTTTAAGGTTGATACTACGTGTGACGTGATTACTAACTTGTCATGTACAAGGGCTTATAGGAGATTCAAACCATTAAGGACGATTACCAGGAACAACTACCATTATTAACAGTAAATCAGAAATGAAATTGGGGAAAAAAACGGAAGAAATGGGAAAATCAATCGGGACACATCAAAAAGCTTTTAAAAAAAAATAAAAATAAAAGGAAGAAATGCTGATTGATGAAGTCAAAATTGTTAAAATTGATCGATGGCTTGAGAGATAGAATGTAGCCTCATCCACGTCAGTGACCTTGGGCGTCTTCATAAACAAACTAGTTCCCCATAAATCAAATCGAACTTAACGCGATCCATGCTTATCGATGAAGTTAAACATTGTTCCCATGAATTGACTGTACAAGAGGAAAATCACGAGCGAGGGGTTTTCAACTTCGATCAAGCTACTGATCGGGGACCTTTTTCGTTTGTCTGGTCTGATGAGAAGACAAACGAAACTGTCCGGTTGATCTGTTAAATGTGTTGAGGATGTTTTTTGTTCTTCCTTCGTTCGTTCGTTCATTGGAGATGACTAGGAGTGCATGACAGGCAACTATTTTTATTCCAGAAATAATTTTTCTATTTCAGACTTGTTTCTGGAATAATAATCCATTTGGTAAAATTATTTCACTTTTCTATTTCTGAAATAGATTCTTATTCTAGAAATAGGTTTGGAGTAGAAATCAGAAATAAAAATTTTCTATTTTTCTATTTCTGGAATAGAAATGAGAAATAAACAAAATTTTCATCGTTCATCGCCACCATCGGTTGCCGCCGCCACAACCGCCATCGGTTGCCAGCCGTTGCCGCTGGTCGCCGGCCGCCACCGCCACCAGCCGGCGACCGGCGGCGGTCATCGATTGCCGTCGGCCGGGGTCGCCCTCCGAAAGAAAGAAATTTTGTGTCGTTATCAAACGAATTTCTATTTTTAGAGTAGAAATTTTGTGTCGTTATCAAACAGTTATTTTTGCTTAGAAACTCTTCTAAAAATAAAAATAGAAAAATTTATTTTTATTCCAGAAACTATTTTTGGAACTGAATGGTTTTCATGCGTACCCTAAGAAACCCAAATGACCAGGGTCATGGGCCTAGCCTAATAAATCCACCTGACTCGAGTTTAAACATGAGATATAATTACATAAATGAACATTTAGTTTTGCTCAATGTGCAGTGTCACCTCATAACTTTTAATTTGTTTAATTTGATCCCTAAACTTTAGTCCAATACATAATCTCGTCTTTGAGCTTTTAATTTGTCTAATGTGATTATTGAAGTTTTAATAAATATTCAACCCATTTTCTAAATTATTATATTCTTGAATTTCATCTAGATCACGCATTTAGACTTGAATGAGGCTTAAATATATTGAAAACTTGATTAGTCTCAACTCATTTTCATCACTATATATTCTGCATATTCGTCCATAGGTCAAATTGGAGCTAGTATTACAATGCATCCACTAATCCGCACGATACCGTGACATCTGAAAGAGTATCTTTGCGCATAGATCCAGGATTTATGAGGGTGGCTCGTGTTTGAGGTGTTCTAACAATATATTAATGATATCAGAACAGTCAAATGGAATAGCCAGAAAATTACCGAAAAGGTTCGAGTTTAAGTTAAAACTCAATCATGACAGGTCCTTATATTTGGATTCAGGCACTGTTCAAGCCATGGCACGACCCAAAAGAAACCTAATGCCGAGAAGTAACTTCTTCAGTTAGCTCATTTGTAAGTCAGAGTACAGATATGACACGAGATCAAGTACCATCCCGGATGCTGTCCACAGCATCCCTAATGCGAAAAGCCAACTCCTCATTCACGGCACTGATTAAAGTGATCGTGCTCCTCATCTCAAGTAAAGCTTCACTAGGAGCATCGGTGTGCAAGATACAAGCATCACTCGGTCCATCTGTGACACTGTCTTCTTGTAGAGATCCGACAATACCCATCTCTGATAAACGAGCCAGAAGCCTTTGCAAATCCCCCAAAGCAACGAGGGTTCACTTTTTGAGCACGATAGCTCATCGCTAGGTAGAATCCACCTTCTGGCATCCCTCATGATGAGGTTTCCTTTCAATATTGTGATGCTCAAATTTCGGTCTTCCAAGTTTTTCCAACATAATTGAGAGATCAAGTCCGCTGTGATTTCTAGTTCTAAATCTTCCTTCAGGGTAGGCAGCTTAATGTCTCATTCACAGAGTAGTGAAGGACCGAGTATGAGTCTGCGACTGCTGATATGATCTGCCGCCTAAAATCTTCAGGTAAACCATCTTCAACAGAAAGTGCAAGAACAGTAAAGTCATCAGTCTGAAGTACCAGCATCAGAAAGAGAATGTATGAAGCTTTAGGTGATATCACCACAACAAACTTTGGTTGCAGTTCATGGACTGAAGGTTGAACCTTCTTCAACCTACAAGTCAGGCCGATCCATGAAATAAAATGTGCAAGCATAATCTTTTGATAGTTAATATGCAAAGCAATTGGACTGGTGGAGTAGTTCAGTCTCATGACAAAAAAGGTAAAATAGCTAACGCATGGTCCTTACCCTATTCCCGAAAGAAATGAACATCAAAGGCCTTCATCTTCATCTCCTTCGGATCAAAAGGTAAGAGAGCCATATCACCATCCATGCGCTCCTGCAAATGGAACAAAAGGTTCTGCTTGATGAATGGTCTATTTGCTGAAAAATAGGAAAGAGATAAGCCCTTTTTGTTGTTAGACGAGTGAGAGAATATATTAGCACCTCCCAGATGAGTAATGAATTTTTTTCATCCCCATGCCAGCGTCTGAGCAAATGAATGGCTGGGCCAAGTCGCAAACTCCGGTGAGGATAAAATACAATGCCCAGCTTCTGCCAATGAAGTCTGCGCACATTCTAACAGATGTCAGAATATATAAATTATAATTAGGTGGCAAGTTGCACAGTCAAAAGAAAAGGTTATCGTACAATAGCTTAGGCAAGCAAATTGCAGGATACAATTGCTTCTCCATTCAAAAGCTCGACATGTGCAAATAATGGCTCACCAGAGAACAACTGTGAAGGACATAAAATCAACAAAAAAATCTGCTTTTAGTAGGGATGCAAATGATCAGTTGGAGACTTCCTACATATACAAACCATATGCCCTCGTTAACCTATCTTCTCTTGCCTTTGTCTGCACATCAACTGGGTATTTTGTTCATACATGCCTCTTCTGCTACTGATGAGATAACAATATGGGAACCTATGGAGAGAACAAATGGTATTATAAGGACTTTTTTTAGTTTAAGACAAAGAACTCTGAAGAACCACTTTTCTGAAAATATTGATTGCCCTTTTCATTCTGGAATATCTTATCCAGAAGTACATTGGACATAGACTTCACTTGCAGCAGTGAGAGTGACCAGAACTCTAGTTCACAAAAGCAATTGCAAAAACTAAAATGCCGAGACTAAAACTGCATGATCACGTAGGAGATAACACTACCAGGTTGACCACAGCTCATGTTTTATATAGCAAGACAAAAGGAGGATTATGTTTGTTGCTCTCTGTGGTTCTGAAGCACAATATCAGATTGCTGCTTGAAAGTGCAACAGAAGTTACCACATCTTTACATTGTAAAACATATCACACAAGCAAGACAATTAAACTGAATACACAATCTACAGAATCAGCAACTCTCGTCAAATTAGATAGGTTTACAGTTAAGATGTGGCGACAGCCAATTGAACTAACTAAAACACAAAAGCAATTGCAAAAACTAAAATGCCGAGACTAAAACTGCATGATCACGTAGGAGATAACACTACCAGGTTGACCACAGCTCATGTTTTATATAGCAAGACAAAAGGAGGATTATGTTTGTTGCTCTCTGTGGTTCTGAAGCACAATATCAGATTGCTGCTTGAAAGTGCAACAGAAGTTACCACATCTTTACATTGTAAAACATATCACACAAGCAAGACAATTAAACTGAATACACAATCTACAGAATCAGCAACTCTCGTCAAATTAGATAGGTTTACAGTTAAGATGTGGCGACAGCCAATTGAACTAACTAAAACACAAAAGCAATTGCAAGAACTAAAATGCCGAGACTAAAACTGCATGATCACGTAGGAGATAACACTACCAGGTTGACCACAGCTCATGTTTTATATAGCAAGACAAAAGGAGGATTATGTTTGTTGCTCTCTGTGGTTCTGAAGCACAATATCAAATTGCTGCTTGAAAGTGCCAGAAGTTACCACATCTTTACATTGTAAAACATATCACACAAGCAAGACAAGTAAACTGAATACACAATCTGCAGAATCAGCAACTCTCGTCAAATTAGATAGGTTTACAGTTAAAATGTGGTGACAGCCAATTGAACTAACTAATACACTATCAAATCTTAACCAGATGAAGACATGCTCAGGGCATCCCATGCAAGTGCCAAATAGCAAGTGATTATAGTTTGTTCAGGGTTTTAGCAGAGGGTTTAAACATAGCATACTAATCCGTTGAAACAACATAAGCATATAGTTCGGTCTAGGTGATTTTCATTATCACAACAACACCCCCCCCACAACACAAAAAGAAAAAAAAAACCAAAGGTCCGGGTGATTTTCTTGTGCAGGAAAATGGTTCGAGCTTTTTGATCACCATCATTAAGTTTATTTCAAGTGAAATTCGAACTCTATGCTTGTAGCATCAGCTTATCTGATATCCACTGAAAAGAAGACCGATGTTACAGTATGAATTTTAAATGCAAACCAATGGAATACCTTACAATGTGATGATTCCATGCAAATAGATATCTGCTCCAAGAGTCATAGGATGATTCCAAGTCGTCCTATAGGAATGAGTACTGAAGCACCGGCTTTAACAGTATCAACTGCACGGAAGCATATAAAGTTCAATTTGTCCATTTCCTCTGAGCTCTCATCAGCATGAAGTAAGAGCTCCTGCAAATCACTGGTTTCATCACAGTAAACTCGCAGCTTAATTGCATAGATGCCAAGTGTCAAAATCTACCATTTTTGAAAAAATGAAGAGATGGAAGAATCAAATGGTACTGCACTATACAACCATGCATTTGGCCATAGTATAAACAATCCAAGAGGAGATATACTTAATAAAACCGGGTTACCTTGAAGTCGAAAAATCCTCAGGAGCAGGGTAGTTACTCCCCTTGTTGGCAGTTTCCAGGAAATCCAGAGATGAAAATTCTGAATATATTAGCACATCGCATGATCGAAGAGCATTATAATTAAATGCCCAAGCATGATCAGAAACAAATACAGAGCTCAAAATAAATACCATTGCTTCATCCGGATATCTTATGGTCCAATTACAGGCTCCTATTTCCAACCCGAAGCTGATTGTTTTGATACTTATTGTGCCATTGTAGCATGCCACTTCCGCATATCTGAGTCTTTGAACCTTATTAACACAATCATCTCTGTCAGCTGCACTGATAGGCACTCCTCATCACTATCTCTTAAAAGTTTATTAAACAAACGAAAATGCAGTTTCTTGGAAGAAAAGTAAGATGTAATATGCAACAAGTGTGATCACAACTCGGAAGATGCAAGGATACCAATGCTTCATAATCTTCAACGGCTGAAGCTTCTGCCCACAAGATGTGAGCTTGCGCATTTAATTTAGAGATGCATGACCTATCAAGAAAGTCATCTAACAAGAAAACGCATTTTAAGCCTTGGCTGCAGGACAGAACTCCCAACATCAAAATATCGGGAGATTGTAGCCTCTTCTAAAGGCACACCATCAAAATATCGGGAGATTGTAGCCTCTTCTAAAGGCACACCAAGCCGATTGCCATTAAAAAGTTTGGGCTCTATCCTGACTAAGGCAGGGGCTAAGTAGAAAAACCAGTATCCTGAGTTACGCAAATAGTTACAATGAGGATCTAAGCCATGTTATAACTATCAAGCCACATCTTGTATGCGATTTAGCTATAGAACAGAATTACTACAAGAAGGGCTGTTCCTTACCTATACAATGGCATCCGTCCACCAAGCTCAATCCCATCAATGCCCAATACTATCTCCTTCAGTGCGGAAGGAAGAGATTCCAGCTCCTCCCACTTCATCCAGTGAGGGCTACTGAATTCGTCAGATCCATAAAACAGCCTGAATTCCTTATGCATCGAAACGAGGTCCTCCATCATAAGTTTCCCAAGTTTTGCTGCCGCCTCAGTTACATATACCTGAGGTAAAAGCACGAATCTTTAAGCAAGTGACAATCTTTTTACGCACAAGCCCAAGACCAAGCGATAATTAAACTAGCACTCAACCATATACGTAAAAACTACTTCAAATTCAATCAATGAGACGAAGATTACCTTTGCCGAGAAGCCCTTCACTCGAGTAAGAAACGGCTACCTGAGCATCCCAGCGGGGCTCTAGATCAACACTACATCAATGAACGAGAGATTCCACAAGGGCAGGTTCGCCACAGGTTTGTACCTCGGTTCGGAACGAATCAAAGCCTTTGCATTCATGGGTTTCTCAACATTCTCCCTCTCTTCATTCCCAGATTCACAGCCATCGGATTCATCAACTGAATGTTCCATATCTTCTTTATCTTGCACAGCAGAAAATCCGGGAGGTATAGGGGCGAAAGCAGCGAGAGCAGACTGGTCAAGGTGACAATCGACCGAGATACTAGGCCCACAGACACTCAGCACGTGACATGGGGGAAAGTAAAACCCTTTACCTCTGCTCGAGCATGTCTGCACAAAAGTGTATATGTCAAATTCAAATTCAACCGAATGCGAGCGCCAGATGCGTCGACTGACGAAAGAAAGTGTGTTACAATGCCAGAGTTAGCAACTTCATGAAGCCAGACCGATGCGAAGAATTTAACAGGTAATTCACCCAAAATTTTCGATTAGAATGAGGAGATTTAACACAAACTCGGTGCTCTTGTCATGGGCCGGTGGCGGGCCCGTAGCTGGCAGGCTGCGCCAGAGGGGGGAGGACTGGACTGAGAGAGCGAGCGTGAAGGCGAGAAAATATTGGCTGGGTTCGACCCTCCACGTAGGCGGTGGGTTAAACCATTCAGGAGTCGACACGTGGCGCCACGTAGGCGACGGCGTCAGAGGTTGAAAATTCGCGCGGGCCACTCCTGGGGCCCACCACTCTGACGCTCTCTCTCCTCTGCTCTCCTCTGCGACTTGTCCCCGTTAAACTCCGTTCCGTTACGGAGTGAAAAAAATTTCCCTTCATTCAAAATGGTTCCGCGCTCTCTCTCTCCCCACTCTGCGCTTAATCAATCCGCTCCCCCACTCTCTGAAACTGCTAGCGAACCACCATGCCTCCCCCTCCGCCGTCCCCAGCCGCCGCGCCGACGGCTCTGCCGTCGCTCCTCCGTCGCTTGCCTCCGCCGTTGCCTCCCGAGCCACCGTGTTGAGGCAATCTGCTAGCGAACCACGACGTTGATGCGCCTCCGCCTCTGCAATCGCCTCCCGAGCTGCCGCGCCCAGCCGAATCAATCTCGCTCTCTCTCCTCCGCAAAGCGCTGAATCCGCTAGAGAACGCCGACGTCGACGCCGATGTGCCTCCGCCTCCGCCTCCCCCGTCCCGCCGTCGCGTTTTCCCTCTTCTTCGCGACCTCCGCACTGTTCTCTCTTTCTTTTCTCCGCAAAACGCCCCTGCTTGTGAACACCAACGCCACCGACGTCGTTGACGCCGTCGCCTCCCGAGCCCTGCCATCGCCTGTCAAAGCCCTATTGGCGGCTCCGATACGTCCTCTCGTCTCGAAGGTTAGGGTTTTCTACGGATTTTGCTCAGTAGAGTTTTAACTTATGTTATAATGTGCTTATCTGTTTATTGAAGTGAAACGTAGATGAACCTAGATAAAGAATCCCTTGCCGCCAGGTTTTTATGGCTTATACGTGAGTCCATGGAGTAGGTCTTCCAAGCTCTATAATCTCATTGTCTTTGGAAAAAAGTTCATAAAATTGCTAGGTTTGCCTTAAACCGTGTTGATTTGGAGTGTTGGCTGAGAAAGATGCATGATTCTTTGAAAGTATCAAATGAACTATGATAAGTGTAGATCGCATATCAAGTCTATTTACTGAGCATACTTTGATCCAATTAGGTAGCTTGATCCAGCTCTATGCCGTCCGCCCGAGAGATTCTTTGTATCGAGTTTGCCACCTAGTATAAAGTCATCTTTGCGCTCTAGGTTCTTTTCATGTCAAAGAAAAGGTATTATCTCATAATCATTCTTTTCTTGTTCAAGAAACTGAATGCATTCTACTTGCTATTGATCCAGAATACTAAATTCGAGATCTATTTCTCGAGCTTCTTCCGTTGAGCAGGTAATGCTTTGAGAAGGGTCCATATAGCTTGTCTCTGTGCAGCTCTCTGTTGCACACATCAAAGTTGAGATGGAGCAGGTAATACCAATAAAAAAACAAAATAACTCAAGGGTGATGCAGGCATCTTCTGGGAATTCCCCTAGCGGAACCTTCTAAATGGTTTCCACAATGCTTTGTTGCTATTTAAATGGACATAACTTGCTATCGTGGGAATGTTAGCCAACTCACCGGAACTCTATTACAATCATTTTCTTTTGTGATATGCATTTTTTTGGTGTGTAGGTGATGGACATCTTTTAGGTTTCTTTATTGGTATTTTTATTTTAGATAATTGCAAGTACTTTGGTGTTGCTAAGTGTTGCAAGATATATGGTTGCATCTCTGTCGAGTGCTCGGACATGGAGTCGATGTTCACGTGCCGACTGGAGGAATGTGATTGATTTTGAGTCCCGGTTGGCTTGTGGTGATGTTGCCTGTCCGGTGTTGTCTTTGGGAACTGTTTTATTCGCCGACCGAGAGCTTTGCTGGTAAGCGAGTTGGGATTGATGTGAATAAGTCCGAGGAGTAGATGAGGTGTTTACCGGGACGTGCCTGATTTCCTTGGACGGGGTAATAATGTAAGTGTGGAATTGCTTGGTTTGGTGCTGTCTTTTCTGGAACTGCGAAATTCATCAACAACGCTTGAATTATCACCCGGTCCGAGAAGAGTAGCGCAACTGTTGCTTACAGCTTACAAAAGAGCAAAGACAAACGGGATGTGCCTGTTTTTGTTCTATTAGACATCTTAGGGAGTACACCGCTAAGTTTTCTGCGCTTTAGGAGGTTTCCTTATATTCTTCCACTTAATTATTCCTTTCTTCACGTAACATCATTTGGCACATCTCTTTTGTGACTGCATACATTTGGATCTGTCCTGTTGGCAAGTAAAAAGGAACCATGTGCTATTCTATGATTCTTTTTTGTCTATTCATTTGGGTTTACAGAAGATACTCGAAGGAATTTTGCGTCATTATCTGGAAGTTATTCCAGCAATGGAATCCTTTGCAACCTTCAGGATAATAGCAACGCACTCTCTGGGTTATCCAAGCTTAAGAGTGGTCAGTCCGATGGGGATGTTGTGAAGAAAGTTTTGTCAATTAGTAGAGGTGAACATCCCGATGGACCTAATTATCCTCTCTACTGTGGCTGGCGGTATCCCTACTCTCATCAGATGCAGCCGTACCAAATGAATTCTTTTGAGGGTCGCTTTTCTCTTTACATGGGGGAAACGGCTTTCATGGTTATCCGCCGATATGCTCTCTCAAGGTTACCTCCCCGAGTGCCGCCCAAGACTTTCGGTATTTTGTAGTCATAGACTTCGAGGCAACCTGTGACAAGGAAAAGAATCCCCATCCTCAAGAGATAATTGAATTCCCATCTGTTATAGTGAGTAGCATGATCGGCAAATTGGAAGCATGCTTCCAAACCTATGTTCGACCAACATGCAATCAGCATTCGAGTGACTTTTGCAAAGATTTGACTTGTATCCAGCAATCTCGGTTTGTGTTGATCTAGATTTTGTTTTCCCAATTACTTTAAGCCCATTCTCTTGTCAATAATCACATATTAGTTGATATTGTGAGGATGCTGGCCTGTGAAAGTCTTAGTACGGTGTTAAGGGTTGAGACTTGCACTCTCCTTTTACTTTCTCCAAATGCGGCTTTCAAAATATAGATGAGGACATGGATTATTCTTCCATTGCTACGACCAAACTTTTTCAATTCTGTGTTCGATTTTCGTTCTCTTTCTTTCTTTGTGTGGGAAAGATGGATTTTCTGCTGTTCGTTGTTCATTTTTTTACCACGTTGGCCTGTTCGCGCGTGTGAAGAATTTCTAACCCACCGATTACCCAGCAAAAGAGAAAAGGCTGTTCTTCTAATTTCTTCTGTAGCTTCCTATTATTTATTTATTTTTTTTTGGTGACCCAGGGAACCCCGCATGGCTGGAAGTCGGGAGTAAACCATTGGGGGCGACACGTGCTAGCTATCACACACGTGCCACCAGGTAAGTCACCACAAAGACGTCGCCTCCCTCGTCGCAGGGCTTCGAACTTGGTTCTCCGTGGTGGAGAACACAAGCTCTACCATCTTTGCAACGGCGGGTGGTGTAGCTTCCTATTATTAGTCTTAAAGATGGACGAGGAAAGGTCATCGTCCTCTTATGCGATACTTGTGAAATTGAATCGTGCAAAATTGCGGAGAGCTGTGAGGATTGATGTTTAGTATTAAATAACTTAGCTTGTGGATACTGTCTTAGACTCTTAGTGCGAGATATGGATTCAGCTCTTTCCTCCACTCGCAGTGCGGGCTTCTCATCTCTTGTTTGCATCGAATATTTTTCCTTGGCATGGAAGAAATTTTCTTTGTTCTAATCATGTGACAAACTTGTCTCGGTGAAAGTATTTACTAGTGTGGCTAGACGGGACCATGTTTTTCTACATAGCCTGACCTTTTCATCCTGATTCAGTAGGGAGGCTTCTGTTGATTGATCTTGGAACCTGTCAAGAGTGACAATGTTTTCACTCTACCCAGTAGATGAATGGCTCACCGTGAGTTGCTTCTTTTTTAAGAGCCTCTAATTTTTCCTTTAGGAGAATCATTTATAGTTTTTATCTTTAGTTGGCTATAGATGGCTTTTTATGTACTTTCAAATCTACCGGCAATTAAGAGGAAGGTTACGATGTGTGCCTTATATGGGGAACATGCATTGGATTATGATGTGATAGTCAAATTGCTGTAATCATGGATGGAATTGTGTTGCCTTTCTCCATGTCTATTTGTACCAATGTTCTAAGAGCTTGGAGTTAGTTTTGCTACTTAGTGAAGAATTGGGTTCGCCACTTCGTCTTCGTTTGTCTCCCCCTTGGTATATCGAAAGCATGTAGAATTTCTCTTTGGTGCATATAGGAAAGAGGACAGAGTTTTCTATCTGCTATAACCTTGGCTGCTTAGTGCTTGGATGTTCTGCAAATTACACATCTGAAAAGAGCATCTAATGGCAGGTGGTATCGATGATTGGCACGTAATGTATTGGAGCATGTGCATTTGCATGTCGAGGGAAGCAAGATTGATCTATTCAAAAGTATGAACCGGGTTATGGGGGATGCTGCCGCCTCGGATTCTTGTGCAAGTTGATGAGTGTTGTCTGATGCGGCATAGATTTAGTTCATTTATTGGTCTCATGAAGTGGATTGATCCGTAAAGGAGCACATTAGATGAAATTAATATTTGACAGTGGAGCTGAAAGTGTTAAGGGCTAACAGCACACATCTGTCTGTCATATCTTATGCTATAAGAAGTTGGAAAAAGGGTAAAGATAGCTATGTATGATGCTGTAGAATTACAAGTTACTAGAATGATTTGTAAATAATTAGATAAAGCTAAAATTCAATAGGCAGTGCAGAACCTTAAATATAGTTTCGATGATACATCAAAACCATGCCAATGTGGCAAGTCAATTGTCTTTTGGTGCTTGCCATGCACAAATATCAAACGGCCCATGCCTCGCATAGGAGTTCCCTCATTCCAGTCATGCTTATGGATTATGGCATCTTCTTTCTCATATCAATTTTCTTTTCATTATTACGGCCTTTAAATCCTTTTTTTTGGGGGGTGAGTCTAGGTAGATCGAGGTGTTACTCGAGTGAGGCTCTTCTTAGTCATGACAAATGGCTTGAAAAGAAGGGCATAAAGAACACAAATTTCGCTGTTGTTACCTGGTCCAACGGGATTGCCGGGTGATGTTGGAATCCGAGTGTCGATATAAGCAAATTCGGAAGCCTTCTTACTTCAACAGTGAGTTGATGATATGTAACTAGCATGCGAGACTTAGATTGTTTGATGCTTAATTCGACTTTTTCTCTCTCTTCCTTTCACTAGATGGATTAACCTAAAAGTCCCATTCCGTGAAGTTTTCGGAGGTTTAAGATGTAATCTTAAGGAGGCGGTTGAGATGGCTGGCTTGACCTGGCTCGGGCGTGCTCATTGTGGTTTAGATGATGCAAAAACCACAGCTCGCTTGCTTATGGTTCTTTTGTGCGGGGAATCAGATTTTGCATCACCAACTCTCCGACATTGTATGACAATGACCATACTCGATATCAAAGCACTCGCCTCCCCATCACCCGCACACACGAAGGATTTGCGGGGTCCTCAATCACAGTATAATCCTTATTGTTTCGTGGCATCAAGAGCAGCGTAGGCTATGTTTGGAACCCAAGTACAAAGCAAGGGAACTTCTTCTTTTGGTGTGGCAATTGGGCTGCTGCGAGAGGTTGCGGATGCTGTTATTTTCAATGGGCGGCTTCTTGACTGGATGTAACTTTCCCGGTTGACATCTTTGGCTTTCTTAGGTGCTCCCTATCACATTAGGTAGGAACTGCATCGGGAGCTTCCATTTAAATTAGATGAATGACTTTATGATAGTTTTTTTTTAACTTGGTTGAAAGAAAAACAAATTGAGTTGGCACACTGTAGTTGTAAGATTGCGATACGATACATAAGAAAACCGTCATCTATTGTTGAAGAACTCTTATCTCGTAAAGCCGACATCTTGTTGACTTGTGAAATTCATTAAGGAGTTGGTACAGCTGATATGATCTTTTGGTAACTAGCATGAGGAAGAATGGAAATCTATTGCTGCCGGTCCTCTTGGCTCATGTTACGTTGCTTGGTATGCATCTATAGCGAAGTATGTCAGTGAGGGCTATGCTGATGCTAGCTATGCATAAGCTAAAACGCGAGGTGAACCTATTAACTTTGTTTTGTGAAGGCTTTTTAAATCAAGATCCATCAGATACATCTTCACTTTGAATGTGCCAATCACAATCACAACCTCACGAAGCCCCCATAATAACCAACGCGTCAATAACAACAGTCGCATCAAATCTGAAGACACCAAGCTTGCGCACCATTGAGTAAATCTTAATAGGGTCTCGTAAACGTCCAAATTAATTTCTCTTTCCAGCATTGTTTGTGGCAGCCGCAGTCAAGGGGGAAGACGGTTGCTTGTCCCAGTTGTGTTTGTACTGCATAGATTACAGTACTTACCAGCCACCTTTGGCAAACAGATCACTTAATGATAGCAAGACTAGAAATGAAGTGATCTCCAGGTACTTAAAATTTAATGAAAATTATCTCACATCACCGAGTGCAGAGCTAGTAAATCTGCAGGCTTTTCAGCCTCGGGATTGTCGACTTCTATGTCCGAAAACAAGCCCTTGCTCCTCAAAGACAATTGATTCGGTGGCAAATTTAAATGATAAAAACTGCACCATCTTCCTAATCAGCCCATCCAAGTTTAATATGCCATCTTCTACTTCAAATCATGAACGCATCAAACACCATAGCAATGATATTAGCAAGAAATGGTACCATGGGCAAATTGATCTCGTTGTGAGTAAGAAAATAATAGGCTATAATTTTCACCCCGTGAAGGTGATTGGATTTTATTAAACTAAACTGTTAAAGTAACTTGCTTGCAGCAGTCTCATGGACGAAGATAAGGAAAGGGCAGCTATTATACAAATAACTCACCGCACGCTTCCACTTCCCGATTTAGCCGCTTGAGGGGAACAAGAAAACTGGAATTTACATGCATGGGAATGGGACCGGGGATCATCTAACTTTATGATTCTGGTTTCTCGGATGATTTAGCGTCGATGATGACATACTCGCTCCCATTCTCAAGGTAGAGGCCGTTGGCCACCATAGAGTCACCGACGAGGCCAGGCGTCAACATCATCGAAATTAAGCATGCCTCACCTTTCGGTTACTGCAATAGGATGGAAAATAAGCAAGTTACACACTTAAAACAAATATACCAAAGCTCACAATCTAATCGGAACCTACCCATTCAGGCGACTGTTGATGGCGACAAGGTCTTTGGAAGGGCTTTGATAGGCATGGGTACTCTCTCCTACACAAGCATAATAGCTTTTCGAGCTATGAGAGATTGAAGCGTCCATCTGCACACAATCAAGACAAAGCAGAACAATTAAAAGAAAGAAGATACAACTATAGTACCTCGTGCATGTTGCTTGTATCCTAGCGACATTCCATTTCAAGTACTTCCATCTTAAATCAAATCTTGCATAACAATGTCAGCAATGATGATAAATGAAAGGAATTTCATGATAAAACATTTAGAAAAGAAGAGCTGTGTAAAAGAAGAAAAAGAAACTGCAAGAGAGAAGAAGAGCACCTTAGATGATCTCAGTGGAGATACGTAGACACTGTGGGATGCAGATACTTTCTTAGGGGACATATCCGGGAGAGTTGGAAAAGAAGAATTCTTCATTTGCGCCTTTAAGGGAGCTGTGCCTATGTGCATGTGTGCGTGTGTGCATTCGTGCGAGAGAGTCTATAACCTTCTTTCCTTATCATGTCAAACAAGTGTTAAGTAGCTAAAATAAAGCATCACCATCTTGCACATAAATATACCCCCTGGGGTTATTTTGCAAGATGACCGAAATGGAGAGGAACCCGTAACTCAATCTGAATTCAAAAGCAGTAATTGCAAAGGGACCAGCTATCCTCATGATGGCCACTCCTTATGTTTCCACCTCAAACACCAGTAGCCGTAGGAAGATGGAACAGTGTAGCTAAAAGTATGAGAGAGGGAGGGAGGGAGGGAGGGAGGGAGGAAGAGGAAGGGGGTGTGAGAGCAATACCTTGTGTAATAGAGGAAGAGTGGATAGTTCAATAGGCGAAAACTCCCTCAACTCGCTAATCACACTATGAAACGTATTGTCTATGGAAGAAAAACTAGAAAAACGTAGAGACACATAAAATTGCAGCTATTAACATGGTTTAAAGATAACAAGAGCAAGGAAAAATGCAAAAGTGGTAAAACTAGTTGGAGATTACACTTGTTCTGAATTTTGAAATGTTCGAACAAAAATCAGAAAAATTAGATTTCCTTTGTCCGACGAGAATAAAACTATTCATGGACTACCCTATCACCAATGTATAGTTAGGCAAATAAATCTTAAATCTCTACATTACAAATAATTCTTGCATTTTCATCTTATATCGTTGTGTAGGTCTCACATTCTATTGTAACTGAAATCTCCTACCTGAATCCATGGTCCCTTTTCAGAACTGTAGTCACACTCCCCTTATATCACATGAATTCATCTGTTTCACTAAGACACCAAGAGACCAAATTTAACAAGTCAAATATCTTTTCTGTTGAGGTATGTGACCCAAGATTCGTTACATGTTTTTACAACGAGATCCCCTGCTGTTGAGTAAGTAGTTACGCAACTAACAATTGGAATAGATATCGTAGCTCCATTCATTGATTCTCGACAACTCTATGATCACAAAATTCTAGCCAAAAAGGTTATCGGCGAGCACTAGTCATGCATCGGAGAACCCTCTTCAAAGCCTACTTCAAATATTTATATTAATACTTCTTGCATTTCGACTACAAACCCCAATCCAAACAGGTTATAAGTAACTAAATCCTACATATGCACCAAAAAACTTCCTTCAAACCAAACTAGAGGCAGATGGTTGCCTAAGGGGCTGTTATGCTAGTACATATAAAGATCTTCCAGTTATGTTTAGGAGAAAAGAGTATTGCTTCAAGTCATTGGTTAATCTATTTGGGACAAGGAAAGGAAAAAATCTCAAGATTAATCTATATCAGTCTCCAAAGGCTTCTGTTACAATGCTAATTCTTAAAATGGTGAACTTCATAGAGAATGACCAGAAGCCAAACAGATGCTACTTTTAACATACATTGATAAATATCATGTTGCTCATAAAAGAAAGTGCAGTTATGCATGATATTTTTCAGTTACACTTATCTTAAGATGTACTATTTGCTACCATAGGTACAACGCATCCTGACATTTGAGTTGCACATGTAGCAATAACAGAAAAAAAAAAAAAAAAAAAAAAAAAAGAAGAAGAAGAAGAAAATTCAATCTTTGTTAATGTGTTTAATTCAAAAGGCAGTTTAAAATATAGTTTGCTAAACCACTTTTAGGCGTTCTTAAAGATCTGATATGAAGGTCTACCCTTACGGCTTATCACCTATGTGCAGCTTTCCGATTTCCTCAATTTGATGGGAATGCAAGAGGTGCAACCATATATCTTGCAACACTTAGCAACACCAAAGTACTTGCAATTATCTAAAATAAAAATACCAATAAAGAAACCTAAAAGATGTCCATCACCTACACACCAAAAAAATGCATATCACAAAAGAAAATGATTGTAATAGAGTTCCAGTGAGTTGGCTAACATTCCCGATAGCAAGTTATGTCCATTTAAATAGCAGCAAAGCATTGTGGAAACCATTTAGAAGGTTCCGCTAGGGGAATTCCCAGAAGATGCCTGCATCACTCTTGAGTTATTTTGTTTTTTTATTGGTATTACCTGCTCCATCTCAACTTTGATGTGTGCAACAGAGAGCTGCACAGAGACAAGCTATATGGACCCTTCTCAAAGCATTACCTGCTCAACGGAAGAAGCTCGAGAAATAGATCTCGAATTTAGTATTCTGGATCAATAGCAAGTAGAATGCATTCAGTTTCTTGAACAAGAAAAGAATGATTATGAGATAATACCTTTTCTTTGACATGAAAAGAACCTAGAGCGCAAAGATGACTTTATACTAGGTGGCAAACTCTGATACAAAGAATCTCTCAGACTGGACGGCATAGAGCTGGATCAAGCTACCTAATTGGATCAAAGAATGCTCTGTAAATAGACTTGATATGCGATCTACACTTATCATAGCTCATTTGATACTTTCAAAGAATCATGCATCTTTCTCAGCCAACACTCCAAATCAACACAGTTTAAGGTAAACCTAGCAATTTTATGAACTTTTTTTCCAAAGACAATGAGATTATAGAGCTTGGAAGACCTACTCCATGGACTCACGTATAAGCCATAAAAACCTGGCGGCAAGGGATTCTTTATCTAGGTTCATCTACGTTTCACTTCAATAAACAGATAAGCACATTATAACATAAGTTAAAACTCTACTGAGCAAAATCCATAGAAAACCCTAACCTTCGAGACGCAGAGGACGTATCGGAGCCGCCAATAGGGCTTTGACAGGCGATGGCAGGGCTCGGGAGGCGACGGCGTCAACGACGTCGGTGGCGTTGGCGTTCACAAGCAGGGGCGCTTTGCGGAGAAAAGAAAGAGAGAACAGTGCGGAGGTCGCGAAGAAGAGGGAAAAACGCGACGGCGGGACGGGGAGGCGGAGGCGGAGGCGCATCGGCGTCAACGTCGGCGTTCTCTAGCGGATTCAGCGCTTTGCGGTGGGGAGAGAGAGCAGATTGATTCAGCGCTGAGGCGCGGCAGCTCGGGAGGCGATTGCAGAGGCGGAGGCGCATCAACGTCGTGGTTCGCTAGCAGATTGCCTCAACACGGTGGCTCGGGAGGCAACGGCGGAGGCAAGCGACGGAGGAGCGACGGCGAGCCCGTCGCGCGGCGGGCCGGGGACGGCGGAGGGGGAGGCATGGTGGTTCGCTAGCGCTTTCAGAGTGGGGAGCGGATTGATTAAGCGCAGTGGGGAGAGAGAGAGCGCGGAACCATTTTGAATGAAGGGAAATTTTTTTCACTCCGTAACGGAACGGAGTTTAACGGGGACAAGTCGCAGAGGAGAGCGAGAGGAGAGAGCGTCGAGTGGTGGGCCCCGGGAGCGGCCCGCGCGAATTTTCAACCTCGACGCCGTCGCCTACGTGGCGCCACGTGTCGACTCCTGAATGGTTTAACCCACCGCCTACGTGGAGGGTCGAACCCAGCCAATATTTTCTCCGTGAAGGCGGGAGATGAGGTCGACAGAGAGGCGAAAAAGAGAGAAGGCTTGAGACTTAAAAACCTTATTTAGAAAATTTAGCTTTGTTTCGAAATAATAAAATAATGAAAAAAGAAATCTGGGCCCTAAAATAAAACTCAAAACAAAAGGCCAGAAAATTGAAAAGTAAAAAGTTGAGGGAAAAACAAAAATCTAATTTGGTAAACTCTTAGTTCAAATGTTATTTATGAAATTGAAATCATTTTCCAAATAAGATTTACATGTCAAAAAAGTTTTCGATCACGTATTTCCAAATATGGAAAAATTAACTATTTTTCTAAAAAATAATTAATCATAGGGTTTTTCCCCAAACAAAGGTACCTTAAATTCATTATCTATGTGATGAAGTCATTTCTTTATTAAGACACTTAGTTGTGTGGATATGAGAATCTCTAATATCATGATAATGTTAAGGAATGGAAAATGCAAACCTCCATAGGTACTTCAATATAGCCCGTAAACTGCAATTGTCCATGAAAACATGATGGAAATCTCAATAAATTATGATAAATCATTCAAATCACAGTGAGTAACGAATCTATTCGAAGAGGTCCTAGCTCACGCGAGTGATTTGAGGAGAAAAAAAAATTGAATTGGTGGCTCAAATGACTTCATCACAGTTTTGATTTTCATTGTGTAAAAATCCCAAGTTTTTTGCTAATTCTGAAATTGTATCGTTCCTTTTTCTTTTTCGTCTGGTTGGGTAATAACTCAGTCGCCCTTGATCATGGGATTAATTGGCAAGCGAGAGTTAATAATAAAGTAAAGAGCAATCAATCATTTGGCAAGTTGCTCTCATGAAGTTATTCATTTTCTTTCGTTTAGGAAGATCGAGTTGCATTGACGGGTGTGGTTAGTACAGCTAAAATCATTTTTTTTTTTCTAAATATCCTAGTAACTTTATTGATTAGTTACGTTGAAGCTTCGGTGTCCATGATGATGAATATCGAGCCGGGTAGCGCTGCGAGGCGGGACGCGTGTCTTTGCACCGATCCGATGCCAGCATCCAAATCGTGGAGGCTTTTATTTCATGACTTACTTGAGTTCAATAATAACGAGAACTCTCCCCCACGACAGCAGAAACTATAACCCTAAAAGGTGACGGCGACGGGCAATGGAACTTACACCTTGTCCTTGGATTTATGTGCCTAATATTGGCAGAGTGTCTAGGTTTGAATTTTAATACAACAGCATGAATGTTTTATTTATATTATTGAATATTCAAAAATTTTACAGCAACTATTAATTGATTAAATGCGTTGGATATAATATGCGGAAACGATAAGATCTTGCAATTTACGTTAACGCGGAATTACCAGAGAAATAAATGAGAAATAATAAGGACATCGGAAATTTACGTGGTTCAGTCCGATTATCGATACCTACGTTCGTGGAAAGAACCAGCAACAAATAATCTACTATAATCAGAGAATCAAAATTTATAATTACTCATATGCTTAAGTGTTCATAAATAAACAACTTACGGCACAAAAATACCACACATTCAAACTCAAAATATGACGCGCTACGTACACGCCTGGTTCACGTACATACAGATTTGCAAAACTTGTGGCTCTTCGGAAGCGCGTGGACGTGCGGCTCCTTTCTTCTTACGTAGGGTTTCAGCGGTGCGCCTCCTTGGAACGTGCGGAAGGCTTCAGCGGCCCCTTCTACGTAGGCTTCGGCAGCATCTACCAAAAAGGAAAAGAAGACCTACAAGTTCCTCTTTTAAACGCTTGTGCGCGCGCGCGCCACCCCAAGGTCAAAAGTTTGACCTTGGGCCCCACCTTTCTTTTTGTTTCACGTGCAGAGGTTCGTTCCTCTTTTCTTTCATCGGCTAAAAGAATCCCCAAAGGCAGACGTAGGATACTGTGTGCCCCAAAGTTTGGGCCCCACCATGGCCAAAGAGAATTCGGTTCCTTCTGCATAAAAATTGAAATTACGTATCTTCGAATTTTTTTTTGTTATTATTTTTTCTTTTGTAAATCTTCATGAAGTCTCACGAACTTTTACTTGTTCAAGCGAATCGAGTTTTGCAAATACTCACACTCGAGACATAATTTAACAAGAGGCAATAATAAAATTACTTTGTGGGACGAGTACTTTTTATTCAAGCGAAGGTGAATGATTAGCGGAATTTTTTGCTTAATCTCATGACTCCTGTCAAAACTAATCAATAAAGTTACTAGGATATTTAATAGACTCTAAAATTCACCTAATATAGGTTTTTTCGTCAATAAAAAGAAATGCTTGGACAAGTATGCCCGAGCTATTAGAGGAAATTCTATAGTTCGGCCTAACAATTTACAAGATGAGTCCTGTACATAAATGATTAAAAGGAAAAAAATTTTAACTGTCGAATAATTTAAAAAGGTTGTAACTATCCAACAATTAAGTAAAGTTTTGCTATAGTTAATCGGTTGCCCCTAGAATGATTTGAAAGAAATTCTATCGTGTTCTACCTCATGCAAATGTCATGAGCATTCCAACTTGACACCTTCTTAGCACAAGACATGACTGCTCAGTTAACATTCCAAAAAAGCATGAAAACTTGAATTTGTTCAAAGCGTGAAACTAGATTTCCTATCTTGGCATTAGTCAAATAGTCCCTCATGTATCTTTGGTCGATCAGTGAGAAAGTTTGAGAGTTGAAGAGTTGATGTAACTACATAATATATTCCCAAGTGCATCATATCAAGTTTTATCATCAGCATATTAATTTGTACATAAAAGATTGTTTTCTGCCAGGGTTTGACATACTTATAACCCACCTCAGTCCTTGGCACCATAGGAAATATTGCTCTTATGTAATATTAGACAAGAACGACAAATTAATCCCCACTAGAGTGGTGTACAATGTCAAAGAAACATATATGGGAGCCAAATTCAATCCTTGTTGGACATGAGATGCTAGGAAGCTAATTTTGACGCAAACAGAGAAATGAGAAGTTTGTTGCTGGCTATGTAACTTTAAGGGGTGCCGATCCTCTATCTCATATGTAAATTCTATTTCCTACGGCTCCTCCGTGACCACTGAGATCTTGGCCTCACCACCAAGTTCTTAGGCCATGGAGGTGTCAATCCTCTAGATCCCGAGGTGGTGACCCCTCCATGGCCATGGAGGCTGAGCTTCCAGATCCAACGGTGATGACTCCTTATCGGCCAGAGGGAGCTCAATGCCACGTCAATTGTACCCCTTCCTCTATACCTATTGATGTGTCCTAATCTCATGTGCCCTAGAACTCGACTCGCCACCAATTAAATGTTAAATTAATAAAAGTTCAGAGGCGCGTGTCATCATCCTAAACAAGTGACATCGATTGGGACACATGAATTTGTGATTTAATTGCTTTCCATTCTTTTAACCACAGGCTAAAGCTCGAATTCTTAGCTTCTACATCAGCAGACACCTCTTTATTGTCAACTAGCTTCATTGCGTATGCTTCAAACTCATTGAGTCTATCTCGAAGAAAAGCTAGGTTATTGTGGTTGCTCTCTTGCTTGATTTTGTCCAGCCACTCCTTTGCTTCCTCCACCCTTGCCCAAAAGCAAGTGTCTTGGGTCAAGCTTGCATATCTGGTTCTCTTGTTTTCGAGTTTCTTTTTAACAACTCTCTGAGCCCACCACTCATCGAAAATTTCATACCTCCTTTCTCTTCCATTGCTTGTGTAGTGGCCTTTCTTAAGGTGCATCCTCGACTGATAATACTCCGCAATGTCCAATGGCTCCACAAGAAGCATGTAGGAGCGTGACTCATTTACCCATTTTGACCCTCTGTGCAAATCATGTGGGAGCTCTTTCCTGTCTAGCATGCGTATGACATCGTCCTAGAAGGCCGCAAGCTTGAACCGGTGCATGTTTATCTTGGACTCTCTCTTTGAGGCCCCCCTTTGCTTGAAAGAATCGTAGTATCCTCTTTGTTTGTCTAACTTATCGCAACAAGCTTTATACCACTCTATCTCTGCCTTGTAAGGAGTGATTTTGGATAGCCTAATGGCTAAATTAGCGGCATTTATGTTTGGCGCACGCCCTATTCGCCTCGCCATAGTCACGCAATCTTTTGCCATTGGTACAATATATACCTGCAAAGTAGTGAATAATAGAATTTTTAAACCGAAGGAATAACACTTGGGAATAAAAGCCTAGATCGATACATTTATAGAACTCGATCACTCAACAAATGAAGGTGCCATGTTCCTACCTGTCGGTGAGTCCCCAGGGAGTTCAAAGCGATCGAAAGACTTGCTTCATAGCTTGATTCAGAAAGATCTCCTTCTACGAAGCTTTTGATTAAAGACTGATGAGTCAGTCTTTCAACATACTGCCCGTACTTAAGGTGCTCCTCAATGATACAATTCGGATAGCCTATCCTTAGCGTTAAATGCATCATCTTGTTGATCGATACGGCGTTGTCCAAACAAATCACACCCTCATCTGAACAAAACAAGTAATTCCCGAATGGCCAAAACAACTTCCCTCCCGAGCCTTCCCTTGCTTGCACTAGGCGCTCCATGTCGGCCACAACAAAGGAAAATAACCGGGCCTTGTCTTCTTCAATTAATTGGAGGTTAGCAACATTCATAGAGTTTGGTGACATCATAGATATGTACCAGAATCTTATGAGGGCTTGCCACTGAGGAGTTGGAACAAGTGATTGATCAAGAGATAACCTTGGCATTATATCGTGCCTTGACACGATGTTGCAGAAGTTTCCGTCCCATCTTTTGCGGAGGATGGCTCGAGAAAGCGACTCGTTGCCAAGGAAAGGAGAACCAAAACCAATGCATAAGATTGAGACGGGTGGGAAATTGGCTTTGAGCTTGGAGAGGAGCCAAAGAGCCGTGAGGAAGGCAGTTGATCCTCCTATCAAGTGACCCATGATCACTATTGACTTGGTTTTATCCAACAAGCTATCAATCTGCACACACAATAAAGAATTCCTAAAATATGGTATAATGCTTCCTTAAAACATCTTGATTACAATGCTTCAAGAGATGCACTGAAAAATCAACTTTCATTGGATCATGTCATATTAGAAGAGTTGCACGAATAGATCGGATAGGAAATCATCAACTATACTACAACTGCTAAACATACGAAAGTATTTATTAAGCAAGTTAAAACAACACTAACATGTTCAGCAGATGATGATAAGTATACAAATATTTTTAACACGTATGGCTCTTGTATTTAGATAATCTTATTAGAAGAGTACAATTCATGACCAGGAGATCTGTCTCGAGAACGGTTCGGTTTGATATAACTCCAAACCAGAATCATCTGTCTACAGTAATTTGAAATTCGGACCCAGAGGTTATCATGGACCAAACGGGCAGATAGACCCGCAGCCCATGCTTGATCAACGTGAATAGGTTCAAAGGACAAAATCGCGGGCCTGAGCTTGGTCACGTCGGCCAGTTCATGCAGAATATGAAGAAGGAAAGAAAGTTCATTAAGTAAACAGTGAAGTAGGCGAACAGAAATCGCAACCTGGCTTCGAAAATCGGAGCGCGAACGATGATGAAGGAAGAGGTGAAGCACTCCAGAGTGGACCATGACCGGCTCCTCGCCTTCGTAATGGCATTTCAACGGTGCGAACAGCCCTTGGCCTGCCGCATCCAGCGACACCAGCATGCGGTAGTTCGGATCCCTACCGAGCATCGGCAGCTCTTGGACACCAGAGAATGACACGTACCCCACGCCCCCAACTTGCTCCGCCACGAAGGCACCCAGCCCCATGGCGTTCGCCGTGCCGCACAGCCTCCATGCCTCCTTCAGCAGCGGCGTCGAAGCCAGGAAAGTCCCCAACATCTCGCTCGTCTCAAACCTTTCCCAAAAAGCAATGAAGAAAGAGAAGAAAATAAGGGGAAAAAAAAGAAGTGAAATGGAACATTCATTTTTGCACAGTTAAGGAAGAAGGGCAAAGGAGGAGGAGGAGGGAGGACGTCGTTACGCTGAAGCTTCGGTGTCCATGATGATGAATATCGAACCGGGTAGCGCTGCGAGGCGGAACGTATGTCTTTGCACCGATCCGATGCCAAGATCCAAATCGTGGGGTTTTTATAACGCTCAAAGGTGACGGCGAAGTGAAATGGAACATTCATTTTTTTCCTTGGATTTATGGGCCCAATATTGGCAGCGTGTCTAGGCTTGACTTTTATTGTGCCAGCATGAATGACACTTGCATTTTCTCAATGACAGCCTCTCACAGCCGAAGGGCCAAAAAACACTTCTTCTTTTCAAGCACCGTGCTCAGGAGGGTGGCTTTTGCTTTTTACCTTTCTCGGCCAGTTTTGTAACCTGACTTAGCGCATAAGTCACAATTAGATTTCTCCATTGGCATACACGAATCTTTTATGAAGATTGGACTTTGATTTCCAGATAAACCTTCGACCAAAACCAAAAGAAAGTGCATAAACTAAGTAGCGCCGATACTAACACGATATGACATGACATGCTGGCACTTTATTTTTTAAAAAATAGAAAATTCCGACACGTTAAGACACATTGTATATTAAATGTATATTTTTATTTATACATAATAAATTATCATTTTTATTATTATTTCAATCAAATTAATTTGATTCAAATTTGCAAATAAATTAATAATAAAAAAGAGCCTAGAATGAGTTGAGACTAAAAATATTAATTCACAATTTGTTAATATCATTTATTATTTCAATTTGACAAATTCAATTACATCCCATGCAAATAATCCATAAAACATGATAGAAAACAAAAATCACATTTCACTATTAAATTAAATATTTAACAATAAGTTGAAAAAAAAAAAATTCACATTTCACAGTCAAATATAACAAGAAGTCTTTCACCCTTTATTATTTTTGTATTTTTATTTTTTTTACATATTTATATTTTGACCTCTTATCTATTAAAAATTTATAAAATCGTTTCCGCCCGTGTTGGGACTTTGGACTCAAATGTCAAAGCGTGTTGGGAGAATTGATCACTTGTCGGAGCATGTCAAAAATGTTAGTGCATGTCACTCTGATATGACACAATGATTATAATTCTGCCCTCTAATTTTCACATGTAAGGGAGATTCTTTTCACAATCCGTGGACCTCTCCATGACATGCATTATGTCTAAATATGGAAATATTTGTCTTTTTTAATAAATATTTGAGAAAATTCCAAATAAGGACTTGAAGTGTCATCGTTTTCTTAAATAAGGGTTTGACAAGAACATTATTTCAAATAAGAGTCTAAAATATTCTCATTTTCTCAAATGAAAACCTGAAATAAATCTTGTTTCAAATTAATGCCTGAAGTGGCTATATCAATCTTAAAAAAAAAAAGCCTCAACTCACTATTTGATAGGGGCAATTTCGTCTTTTAATTTTTTCTTTTTTCTATTTTTTCCATAAAAACAAACTAGAAAAAGAATAGAGATGGGATGGAGGGCTCCCTCTCGCATCTGTTTTTTTTTTTCTTCTTAGTTTAAGTTTTTAAATTTTTAATCTAATGTAACTTAATTCAAATTATGTTTTGACGTCGACTGAAATTTTATTTATATGGTTAATACCTTAAAAAAATCCCCAAATTGATATACGTATAATGAATTTATCACAAACTAATTTTTAACCAAGAAAAAGTATAAACTGATATGTCCGTAATAAATTTATCCAAATCGACCAAAAAAAGCCTTAAATCGATACACTTATGACAATTTATACTAAATTAATTTGTTCAATCATAAAAAATTTCAAACTAGTGTCATATACCTTTCGTTAAATTGGATTAATATTATAAAAATTGTATAATTGTGACAAACGGAAAGCAAAATCCTAAATCGATATATTAGTCAACTGTCAGATATCATCAAATTTAATAATTTGATAGCATAATTTAACGGAAATTAACATAAGATAAATTTAAGTATACTAGTTTGAGATAAATTTGTCAAAGACATATCAATTTAGGATTTAATTTGAGTTAAATTTATCACACGTGTATTAATTTTAGATTTTTTAGGATATAAACCCCCCGCGATCAAAGACAACAACGAAATGACACGACAAAGAATAACGTGACAATGCATGAGGGAAATGTTTGTTTATCCCTCGTTTACATTTTTTATCCTTTTTCTTTAATATTAAATTACGATCAATTCGTTCCTAAACTTTTAACAAATTTCGTCGGCGAACGCACGCGTGAATAATTGACTCTGAAAGTTTCGACGCTCTCAATTAGAACGAGGGAATTAAGCAAAAAGTCAAAAAGTCGAAACGCGTTCAGGGTTGACTTGGTGGTGATTTACAGCCGAAGTGGCTAAAGATGGAAAACGCCAAATACGACCTGCCTCGTGAAGCACGTTATCGTTCACGGCGACTTGCTTTGAGATTTTGTGTGGGGCCCACGGCTGCTCGCGCTGACTTTTTTTTTTTTTTTTTTTTTTCTTTTTCTTTTCAGCGGGCGATTGAGATAATCGGGATGGGCGAAGTATAGTAAATTACGGCCATTAATTCAGCTCCAGCCAACAGAGATTTAAGGTGCGCATGGCAACGTTTCTATTTTAGAGAAGTATTTCTTTTCAAAAATAATTCTTTTTTATTTATACTTCGAAAAATAATTTCTGAGTAAAATAAGATATTTGGTAATCATATAAAATTTCTATTCTTGAAATAGAAAAAGAATAGAAATGCGTTTGGTGAAATTTATACATTTTTACTAAAGGTCAGAGAAGAAGAGAGGTAAACTGCGGCACATGACTTGTCGCATGAAACTAAAATTGTTGTATTTCGTGCACATGCCTATAAGCGGAGAATGGTGGAGGAGAAAGGACGGAGAGAAAGCCCCCGAGGGGGGTTTGGAATGGGGGTACACTAATCATGGTGTATCCTGTCTAGACGAAAAATGGGGAGTAATAAATTAGGAGAAGCTATCGACGTTGCTCAATCTTGACTTGGTACATAACTTCTTTGGCTTCTTTTTATTGGTGCTCGGATGGAAATTAAATCGGTTTGGATTGATACCGAATTAAATCAGATATAAGGTTCCATCTTTGTTATCTCGGATGGGAATAATTCCTGAGAATAGCAATTGTAATTGCATGATGGCTCGAGCTGAATCTTTGTTATCCCAGCTAGGAATAATTCTTGAGAATAGTAATTGTAATTGTATGATGGCTCGAGCTGAATCGGAAGTCACATCATTTATATGCAAGCTAAAAACAATGCCACTTTATGATTAACGACGAAAATATCACTCCTCCCCTTCGTGAGGGGGAGGGAGCCCAAAAAGTCCATGAGGAGGATAAGCAGCATGGGCACATAATTGATAGTGTGTTGGTCTACTCTTCTCAAGAACCTGATTTACTTATCAGATTCATCATGCATATGATTTTTCTAATATGTAGGACCACGAGCTGTCGTTGCTTTAGAGAGCTCTAAAGCAAGTCTATAAAAATACTTGCCTAGTAAAAGTATTTTCATCACTGATTCGGAATAACGACACAAAATAATAGTTGACTTTTGACCTGATATGTGATATGTAATATGATCCTTGAACTTTTAATTCGTTTAATGTAGTCTCTAAACTATAACTCAATATGTAATATGATTTTTGAATTTTTAACTTATTCAATGTGTTTTTTTGACTTTTAGTATATATTCAATTGAGTCCCCGAATTGTATGAAACGTTTAATATTGTCATTCTATTAATTCAAATTCGGGTAACATTGGACGAATTAAAATGTTAATGATCATATTACACATTGGACTACAGTTCATGGATCACACTGAATAAATTAAAAGTTTATATATCATATTATATATTGAGTTAAAGTTTAGAGCACATTTGTGTTGTTTTTCCAAGCCTAGGGCGTTGGCTTACGTAGAAGACTAGTACTGCGGATTCCTCAACTCTTTCTAGGCTGTATCAGGACTGGGTGCATCTCAAATAGAATGGACTGGGATTTCACATTTGCACCGAAATGCATGTGAATTCAAGCCTAGGGCGCTGCATATCTTCCCGCTTAAGCATATCGAAGCCCTTCGAGTGCACATGAATCCAAGGACAATCTGAAAGCAACGATACTTCCCCCATGCGTTTCACGAAGTCCCTTCATAGACTAAGTCGTTGACTTACGTAGAAGAACAGTACTGTGGAATGGTCGAGTCTCTGGTCTCCGGCCGCCCCACGCATGGAAGTTTTGTTTTTGGCCCAATCATTTGTCTGCGACTTGCGTGGCATGCGGGCCATGAGATTTGAAATTTTTTAATCTTTTTGGAAAGGGTGAACGAGCTTCCTATGGACCACATTAGCATGTAAGACGAGGTCAAAATTGAAAGGAACTTTAGAAGTTTCAAGGTCCAAAATTTTTGACACGGTCCAAATTACTTCAATTGAAAATTAAATTTATGTAATAGTTGAAAGGATGTATTTAAGCAAAGTCGACTGATCTCCATGAAATATACAAAGCACCGCATGCTTAAAGGGAACATTGTCAGACAAATCTAAACTTATAATACTTTGATCAATTCAATTTTAAATTTTTTAATTTTATTAACTGAGTATTAAATCTTTTGATAATTTGTTAATTCAGTTCATCCAATTAATAGAAAAATTGTCTATGTTAGTCCTGATGACGCCACATAGGATAACTAATGTCCACGTTAGCCAAAATTGGTTTGATGAATTGAATTGACAAATTGTCAAAAAGTTTGGGACTGAATTAATCAAAGTGCAACAGTTTTGTGACTTTTTTAGACAATATTTCTCATGTTTAAGTCATGTAATAAATTGGAAATTGACATTTAGGTAAACAAGTCATATTTTATTCCGATAATCCTTTAACACATAGGTTACTACTTAAATTTGTGGAATCAATTTTACTATGACTTGTTGGAAATTTCCTATAATATGGGCTTACATTAATTAATTAATTTTCTATTTATTTTAAATAATGGGTCGATGAATATTCTAATATTTGTTAATAACGGACTTAGTTGAGCAGTAAAGTGTAGGCAATTGTGTTTAACTGAAGTCCGTAAATGAGATTGTCCAATTGACACACTATTGATTAGGGTTTGCCAAGTCCCAATTCTAGTCTATAAAATAGTATGTTATACCTATCAGTTACTTTAATCTCATTGAAAGATGTTTTACCGAAATATGTTATCGAGAGGAAGATCTGACATTTCAATAGATCTCTAATTATCAGAGTGATCTATTTTTCTTCAAATAAAACAACAGTTCAAACAGATACGCTTTAATTTCACTGTGCTTATTAATCTCGATGTTTTACAGTTATTTATGGATCCAATTATTATTGATTAATTAGTTGTTTATGTGAATAATTTTCTACATGTGGTATAAGAGTAAATCATATATGATTGTAGAATCAATTCTTTTTTATGAACAAATTCTATTTTTTTTTCCTTTTGAGCCAAATATGGACATTATTTTTTCGTGTGGATTTTTTGCTCAATTAATCATGAAACCATAGTGTTTTTGTTCTACATATTGAGATCTTTCCGACTATATATAAGTTGTACAATTTCATTGAGAATTGAGTGAGAATTTTGAATTTGAAATTCTAGGGTTATACATGAAAAAGTTGTAGGATTTTTGAATTACTTGCAATTGATTGATGGTCGTTGTAAATTGTTGCATGGGTATTGTTATATATATGTTTTACCATCCTTTTGTTGCATTAAGGTAAGTCTCCCTCTCTCTCTCTCTCTCACTCGCAATGCTTGATCTTTGTCTTTAGATCCGATTGTGTCCTCCTAATTCCTAGGGGTTAATTGAACAAGTCGTCGATTTGTCGTGAAGGGTCTCGAGGGTATGTTGCATGCTGGGTCGGTGATGGCTGGAATCGTCGGATTGGTTGTGGAGTTCATTAGATCTTGCGGTGTTTGTTCTGTCGTCTGGTTGTCACAATCAAGTTTGCCTCCTTTCGCGATCCTTTTTGGTAATCCGAGGGTTTGATGTTTCTGTTCTCGTTTCTCCAACGCATTCCAGTGTGGTTCTGTCGTTTCTTAGCTCATATACTGGTGGATGTTACTGACGAATGATCTTCGTCGAATAATGCCGTGGCCATAAGTATCTATTATCTGGCTCCCGTCGTTGAGTCCGACATAAACAAGTTCCATGTCAATGTTTCAGTGTGACATACGTAAAGATTTGACTTTCATTATGGTTTGTATTTTGTTTTTGTTTTTTTCATCCTACGTTGCATGTCTCGATTTTGATTACTTGCTTCAGATAGAAAAAGTTTTGTTGTTGAAATTACATGACGTTCTTTTCTCTACAAGCTCACAGTGTTCTTGTGCAAGCAGAGCTTACTGATATATGGAGCTTTAAGATCTCGACTTATATGTTAATAATCTGGTTATGGTGTTGCAGCACGCTCGTTCGATTTGTGATGAAATCCATTCTTTTCCTTTTTTATGTTTCAGGTTCTGGGCGTGATTTTAATGTTAGTTCTGGGCACGCCCAGAACCTTTCTTTCCTTGGTTCATGGGCGTGAGCCCAGAACCAAGAATAAGAACAAAATAAAAATATGGGCCATTTTTAATTCATGGGACAAATTTTAATTCATGGCCCACCCGTTTTAAGTGGCATGTATGAGCTTCTGCGGATTGGGCCCAAGCGGAGGTAAAATTCTTGGGCCTCACAGTTCAGGGCCTGCGGGAGGGTCTTAAAGGCTGCTTGCGGGTCCTGGGCCCCGCAGGAGGGTCCGAAGCATTAAAATAATAATAAAATAATGATGATAATAATAAAATAGAATTAAAAAAATTAATGGTGGCAAAAATTGTTGCTTGATAAATGCAATATGATCTTGGGAAGCACATATTGTAAAGTGCTTCATATTGTTCGATGAATTTTGGGCATAAATTTTTGGAGTTCCCTATTGATAAAAAAAAAATACACACACACACACACACACAATAATTTGCCCAAAGGGGATTATTATGTATATTAATTTGGAAAATTGCATGAAGATTAATTCCTATTTTCAAAAGATGGGGATGCATAATTGAAAAATTTGTATCTGCCCAAAAAAGATAAATGTTTTGAAAATTATATGTAATTCCTCTCTATATTGATATTATGGAAATGTAAAATTTAAATGATTTATTGGTCCAAAGGGTATAGATCTTTGACAATTATATTATATGTGATTCTTCTTGTTGTTGTCTTATAAACTTCATACTATGGAAAATAATGATGCATTATACACTTGCCCAAAGGGGAGTTTATAATATACTAATATTTTTATTGAATTGCTTATTGTCCATAATTAATCTTATTGTATTATATGTGACAAACAGTTACATTTTCTATAAATAACAACAATGCCACGGTTGAAATGTTAACTTGATCAAATATTATACTATTAAAGACTTTGTCAAAAAAGGGAGATATTGTGATTGAAAATATCATAACTGAGTCTATGTTAATTGATTATCTAACAAAAGGCTTACGAATTTTTTTTTTTTAAAAGAACATGTAAAGAATATGGGTGTTTTAAATTTTTCTGATTTCTTTTGTTAGTGAGAGCTATACAATTTGTATTTCTGGATATTGTAGTTATATGCAAACTGATAATGTTTTCATGATATCTATTAAATAATTTATATTTAATGATTGGTTCTATTGTTATCATTTCTCCTATTGATTGAATAATGGAAGGATAAAATAATATCTTTAAACAAATTTTAGTTTAAAAATGATTGGATGTCACTAATTATGAAATCTCATGTTGAATTGTGACATAATTGTGAAATTTCATGTTGTTTAGAAATTGCGCTAATGCAATTTCATGTCGTTGAGAAATTGTGTTGAGGACTGATAAGAAATAGTGTATATTTTGATCACATGTTGGCGCTATTTTTTACTATACTACTAATGCCGATAATTCATGAAAATATAATTATTATTATATGTGATTATGGAAGGTCACGTATTATAATATTTTCTTAACACATTGACATTTATTGTCCTATATTGAGGTTATATATGATTTGATTGGTTTTGAGATGCCATTATTGGAATATTATTTTTTAAAGTTGTGGCCACATAAACCAAAATTTTCATTTATTAACTTGATAGTATCATTTTTAATATAAAATATTTTTCAAAATAAAAATAATTTGATTAATGTAGTATGAGTGAGAGAATGTTGGAAATTTCCTATAATATGGACTTATATTAATTAATTGATTTTCTATTTTAAATAATTGGGTTAATGAATATTTAAATATTTTTATTAAACCCTTGAGTAATTTTATTGAATTGGGTTTTGACATCTATTAATAATGGGCCTAGTTGAACAGCAAAGTGTATGTAATTGTGTTTAACTGAAGCCCGTAATGAGAAACGCTCAGTTGACATACTATTGATTGGGGTTTGTTAGGTCCCCTCTAACCTATAAAAAGTAGGTTATACTTATCAGTTGCTTTAATCCCATTGAAAGCTACTATACCGAAATAAGTCATAGAAAGGAAGATCTGTCATTCCAATAGATCTCTGATTATTAAAATGATCTATTTTTCCTCAAGTAAAGCAATGGCTCAAACAAGTATGCTATAATTTCATTGTGCTTATTAATTTCAATATTTTATAGTCATATATTGATCCGATTCTTCTTGATTGATTAGTTATTTATATGAATAATTTTCTACACGACTAACATTGGTTGTTACAAACTTTCGTTTTTTCCTATGGTCCCTCTTTTAAGAGGAAGACAGAGTTGCCAGCCAAAGGGACAAGCAAAAGCAACTCTCATAAGACCATACGGTGGTCCCAAAGAAATTGATTTTCTAAAACTTGAGTTGCAGAAATGTAATTTGGTAACCATGCCAGGTCGTCTCCCATTTCGAAAACGTCCCCAAACTCACAGTCCAACACGTACGGATGTTCTTTTTCAGACAATTATTACTCCTTTTTGGATTTTTTTTTTTAAAGCAACTCTCGTTTGTTGTTCTTAGGGAGTTCATTTCTGTGGAGATAATAGTCATTATTCATGAAATTTCAATTTATTTAATGTGATATTTAAATTTTGATCAAATATATAATGTCATTTTTAAATCTTTAATTTGTTCGTATAGTCCTTAGATAAATAAAAAAATATTTAAAAATTCATGAATGACAGTAAACGAATTAAGAATTCAAAAATAAGTGTTATAAACCAAAATGGAGACATCGCTTGTGTCATTTTCATTGTTTCCGCAAAATATAAAATAGACGAGCTTATAAGGGTTTGAGGTTTTTTAGCAACATCATAGGGAAAGACTATTACATGATTCGAGAACGTGCAATTATGACCATTGAATTTCTCTTCAATGGAGATGTGTGTGGAATCCTCGCCAAAAATCATAGGATCAAGAGGTCGGGACAGATTTGATACACGTGACCTCGGGCACAAACAACTTCCGAGCGCCTTAGGTGGGTGGCACTCAATGTCATTTCTGTGGAGCTCAACTTCCTCTATCTTCTCACCGGTTTTTTCAATTTATACTTTTTAAAGGAAAAAAGTCACAAAAAAACCTCAAAATTTATCTAGTGTGACAAAATTTGCCTCAATTTTTTTTTATGACACAAAAAACTCAAAACTTTATCAATTATGACACATTTGTCCCAAACTCTAAAGCCAAATGGCATTTTTGTCTTTACATTTTTTCTTTTTCTTTTTCCTTTTACTCTCTTTGCTTCACCGGCCCAAGTGAGGGTAGCTCTCACTTGGGTTGGTGAGCAAAGCCTTGCTTGATGCCGATGAGGGCTGCCCTTGCCTACATCCGACAAGGGTTGCCCTCCTCGGATTTGGTGACAGCTGCCCTCGTCCACCCAGGCAAGGATGACTTTTGCTCGATGCTAGCTCGATGCCGATGAGGGTGGGCCTCGCTTGAGTTTGGCTTCCCTCCGTCGGCCATGATAGATGGTCGATAGAAGAAGAAAAAAGGAAAAAAAATAGAAAGTAAAAAATGAAAATACTCTATAGTTTAGGGTAAATGTGTTATGTGGATATAAGTTTTGGAACTTTTGTATAATGAAAAATAGTTACAATTGGTAAAATTTGAGATTTTTTGTGTCAAAAAAATTTGAAGTATATTTGTTATATTCGGTAAAGTTAGGGATTTTTGGTGATTTTTTTCTTTTTAATTTTTATTACCTTTCCTCCTTCATCTCCTTACTAGTCTTTTAAAGAATGGAAAATGCAAACCTCCCCAAGTGATGATTATGTCCGAAAACCACCGAAACGTGTCAAGATTGTAAATTCCCGGGAACACAGAGAGAGAGAGAGAGAGAGAGAGAGAGAGAGAGAGAGAGAGAGAGAGAGAGAGAGAGATGACGGCCCGACGGGGCTGCGTTCCGACAGGTGAAAAGACGCGTCTGCCCCTACCACGGAGCCGAATCTCCGGGCTAGGAACGGCACGTTTCCGGCAACTCTCGGGGGGCGAGCGTGTTCATGTCGAGGGACTTTCGGGGTGGGGTTGTTATTGTGGATTGGGAATTTTTATGGGTTCTTCTTGCGGAAATCGACCGATAGAATGGCGCGAATTGCAGCCCGACTAAGGTCCGCGGCGTCTTTAGGGGGTGTTTGGTTGGGCAATCCCAAGGGGCTTTGGGCCCCCAAAGTCCCTTGGGGAAAAATTTAAGTGTTTGGTAAAAAATTTGAAAGCCCCTTTGGGCAAATATGAGCATTTGGAAGGCTGAATGCTCAATGCTGGTCTAGGGCAGCATTGAGCATTCAGCATTTGAGAGATGTAAAAGTTATTGTTCATCCATCTTCCACCTTCGTCTCCCTTCTTCACGGCGTCTTCTTCTCGGCGTCATCTTCTTCTTCCCGTCTTCTTCTTCCCCGCCCATCGGGCTTCTCCGGCAGCCGCCATCGCCGCCCGAGGGTCGCGCTTCCCCGGTGACCACCGCCCAGGGGGTGGCGCGACCCGCGACAAGCGGCGTCACCCGGGTCGCGCGAACCTCAAGCGAGGTCGCCCGAGGTTCGCGCGACCCGGTGACGCCGCCCGAGGTCCGCGCGACCTCGGGCGGCGATCGGCCTCGGGCGCCCGAGGTCGCGCCTCCCGCGCGGCGACGGCGTCGCCGCCGAGGTTGCGCTCGCCCGAGGTTCGCGCGACCCGGGCGACGCCGCCTAAGGTCCGCGCGACCTCGGGCGGCGATCCGGCCTCGGGCGCTTGAGGTCGCGCCTCCGGCGGCGACGGCGTCGCCCCCGAGGTTGCGCCACCTCGGCCGCCCCGATCTGGCGGGGCGGAGGCCGATCTGGCCTCTGCGCCCGAGGTCGCGCCCCCTGAGGCGGCGACGGGCGTCGCCGAGGTTGCGCCGCCTCGGGCCGCTAGATCTCGGCGGGGCGGAGGCCGATCCGGCCTCTGCGCGCCCGAGGTCGCACCCCCAGGCGGCGACGGCGTCGCCTGAGGTTGCGCCGCCTCAGGCCGCCAGATTTGGCGGGGCGGAGGCCAGATCTGGCCGCCTCTGCGCCTGAGGTCGCGCCCCCAGGCGGCGACGGCGTCGCCTGAGGTTGCGCCGCCTCAGGCCGCCAAATCTGGCGGTGCGGAAGGCCAGATCTGGCCTCTGCGCCTGAGGTCGCGCCCCCAGGCGGCGACGGCGTCGCCTGAGGTTGCGACCTCGGGCGGCCGACGGCCGATCCGGTCGCCGGAGTTGGCCAGCCGCCGGATTTAATTTTAAAATTTTTTAAAAAATAAAATATAAGCGAAAGCCCATTTGTAATGTAAAATTTGCCAAACGGCATTTATGTGAAAGTTGCATTTCAATGTCATTTTTACCAAACGGTGTAGCATTTCGGAAAACCTCTTTATCTCAAGGATATTTGCATTCTCCTAAGGGCATTTCCCCAAAGCCGAACCAAACGGGCCTTAGTCCGCGGTGGTTTTGTGCATTTCCATGATTACTTTTGGCGTTTCTTCGGTGTTGGTGTTTATGGCGCGACTGAGCGAGGAATTTCGCGTGATTGGATGGATGTTGTTGGAATTGTACATGTCGGTAAATAAATCACTAGAACATGATGGTCCATATCTATATATTCTGGAAAATTTGCACGAGTCAATGCTTCCCACCCCCACTCTCCACTTTTCCTCCCTCCTTTCCTCTCTCTCTCTCTCTCTCTCTCTCTCTCTCTCGCTCTGCGCAAATTTGGTTTATAACAATTTGAAGATGATCTTGAAGACAAGAACAAGGTTACAAATCTTTTGATCCAACGTGGGGTCAACAATAAAGCAGCAGAGGGCAAGAACCAATTCGTAGAGATGGTCAATGGAGAGAAGCGGTTTAATGAACTGGGCTACAAGCAAGAGCTCGAAGAGAGATGGTAACTTCGATTTTTAGCATATTTCCCCTCTTTATCCACACTTCAATTGTATAAAAACTTGTTTCTCAAAAATATATATATATATATAATTTGTTTTTAAATATTTTGGGGTGGCGAGACTTTATTCAAGACTCTTGGGGCGCGTTTGGCAACGATTCTGTTCCCAGAAACTGATTCTGACAAGAATTGATTATTTTTTATTCTGCTCCCAGAACTGATTCTGAGTAAAAAAAACGTGTTTGGTAACTGTTCAAAATTTCTGATTCTGGAATAGAATTGCGTTTGATAACGTGTAGATTGATTCTGTTCCAAATTAATTTCTTTTAATTTTTAAATAATTTTTTTACTTTTTTACTTTTTTTCTTTTCTTTTTCCTTTTTTCCTTTTCTTTTTTCCTTTTTTCCTTTTTTTTTCCCCCTTTCTCCTATTAACCTTCTTCTTCTTCCGGCCGGCGACCTCACCGGAGCGTCGTCGGCCCTCGCCGAGGCCGGCCCTCGTCGGCTGAGCCTCGCCGGCCACTGGGCTGGGCGAGGCTCGCCCGGCCCCGGCGAGGCCGCTTAGCCACCGGCGAGGCTCGGCCTCGCTAGATCTAGCGAGGCCGAGCCTCGCCGGTGGCTGGGATCACCTCCGGCGAGCTCGCCGGACCTCGCCCGGCTTGGCGAGCCTCCGCGAGCTCGCGGACTGGACCGGCGGCGGCGGGCGGCGACCGGCGGCGGGCGGTGGGGAGCGGCGGCGGGCTGCGGCGGACGGCGGCGGACGGTGGCGGGTGGTGGTCGCGGGATGCCGGAAGGGAAGAAGAGAGTTTTAACGTGTTGATTCTTTTTGGATTCTCGGACGCGAAGCAACTTTTTTTTTGATTCTTAAATCTCATCCCAAACGATTCCGGGAACGTATTTGTCCCGTATTTGTTCCGGGAACAAAAATTTTACCAAATACGATTCTCGTCCCAAACTGATTTTGGGAACAAAGAATCAGAATCGGAAGGTTGCCAAACAGAGCCTTGCAATATCATTTTCGACGATGACGCTCTTCTGTGGTCACACTCCTCTGTATAGATCAGGCCTTTTGTATGCAGGACCTGCGAGCATGGTTTAGGGATGGGTTGTAATTTCGGTCTTCACTTGGTTTGGCGGGATCGCAATGGCTTAAATCTGCTTTTCTTTCGCAGTTTGTTCCTTGCCAGTTGTTCTCCTTTTTATTCTTTGCTATCTTCGTCTGTCAATCTAGTATTATCTTTGAAGTGTTCGGTGATAACTTAGGATAGTTTGTTTGTGCATTTAGTACCTTTTGACACTTAAGAACTTGTTTGAAAGTCCTGCAGGTGGTGTCATTACTCTTAACTAAAAAGATTGTTTATCTGAGCATCAAGATTTATCTTTTCTATTTTGGGTTTAAAATAGACTCCTCTAGTCGTACTACATGAATTTTGACCGAAAAAAGAAAGAAAGAAAGGATACAGGGAGTAATGCTGGTGTAACTCCAAACTGCAAAGCTTCTTCCTTGGCTGAAATGTTTGGCAAATTTGAACCTCACGGAGATTCTTTGTTCTTCTGTTTCAAGAGACATCTCACTATTTCTTAGATTCATGGACCCAATTCAATTCCGTGGGATCTTTCATAGTAGAATTGACCCTAAAAAAACTAACAAGAACACTTAGAAGGGAAAGTGCTGCATGTAAAACCATTTTGTTGAAACTCATTTGCTGGTCTGTTTTCCGACAGAATTTAAAGGAAGTTGGGAACAAAGTCCTTCAAAGTACTAAATGCTTCATTTTCCTTGATATAGGCTTTACTTATGCTATTTGGAGGGTATCTTTCGAAGAAGGAGTTGATGCTTTTTCAAGATCTTCAATGATCTTATCTTAGTGAACTTTTAATATAAGATTGGTTCCCTTTATTTTTGGGCTGCGCATCTTCCCAGCCCCACGTGGGGTCCATCTGTTTTTGCTGTTTTATGCTATGCTGTGCATGTTGATACTCTCGGGACTTTGACTATCTATATGATCCGATCAATGAGATGGCGGATGTGTTTGTTCCAACTCAAATACTCTTGATGCATTCTTTTTCGACAGGCTTTCCATCACTACCAGTGCAGCAAGAATGGTCGATGTAATTTCTCTTTTCCTTTGTTACGCTTCACCATCTGAAAAGTTTCGGGCTCTCTTCAGGTATAGGTGTTCAAGAGACAAGGGCATCCCACTTCATCGATATGGCGAAAAGTGCATCCAAAGCACAAAGTCCCATCTAATGTAGTGTGGCTCTGCGCGGCCATCTACGTGCTACTTGGAATTCCAATATTGAAAGTGAATGTAGCCTTGACTGCCATAACTTCCATATGCACGATAAGATGGGTTGGAGGACACGCGGTCCCGATATTCGTGAGGATGGTCATGGAAGAGAAGCATTTCAATGCTGGTCGTTTTATTTGGGCAATGCAAGTAGAACAATCTGGTTGATAGCATTTCTGTGGATATGTTATATCTGCTCAGTGTTTCTTTTGCTGACTCTGTGTCCCATTACTTGGGACACATTCAACTATGTACTGGTTGCTTAAGGTGCGGGTTTAGGTATGATAATGCTTTGATGGGTGTTTGATGTCCAAAGATGGATTAAGGGACCTTTTAGGAACATTGATGCGTAGAGCGGAAATTAATGATCGGATACTCTTGTATCCTATGTGTCACTATGGTTGCCCCTAGAATAATTTGAAAACAATTCTATTGTGTTCTGCCCCAGGCATATGTCATGAGCATTTGTACTTTATGCTTCTTAGTGCAAGACATAACCACTTAGTTAACATTCCAAAAGAGCATGAAAGCTCGAATTTGTTCATAGCGCAGAATTGCATTTCCTGTCTTCACATCACTCAATAGTCCGTCATATATCTTAAGTCAATCGGCGGGAAAGTTTTGAAAGTTGATGTAACTACAAAATATCATCCCTGGTGCATCATATTAAGTTTTATCATCAGCATGTTAATCCGTACATAAAAGATTGTTGTCTGCCAGGGCTCAACATACTTATAACCTACCTCAGTCCCCAGCACCATAGGAAATCTTGCTCTATTGCAATATTACACTAGAATGACGAATTATTCCCAAATTGAGTGGTGTACCATGAAGAAACATCTACGGGAGCCAGTTCTCCATGGCCGCAGAAGCCGAGCTTCTAGATCTGAAGGGACGGCCCCTTATCAGCCTAGGCAGGAGCTCGATGCCACGTCAATTGATGCGCTTAAAGGGAGAATCTGTAATTTCGTTGCTCTCCATTCTTTTAACCATAGACTAAAGCTCGAATTCTTAGCCACTACATCAGCGGACACCTCTTTATCGTCAACTAGCTTCATTGCATATGTTTCAAACTCATCTAGTTTGTCTCGAAGGAAAGCCGGGTTGTTTGGGTCGCTCTGCCTCTTGATTTTTTCCAACCACTCCTTTGCTTCTTCCACCCTTGCCCAAAAGCAAGTGTCCTGAGTCGAGCTTGCGTACCTCATTCTCCTATTGCCTAGTTTCTTGGTAATAACTCTCTCGGTCCACCATTGATCGAAAATTTTGTATCTCCTCTCTCTTCCATTGCTTATGTAGTGGCCTTTTCTAAGGTGCATCCCAGACCGATAATACTCCGCGATGTCCAATGGCTCCACAAGAAGCTTATATAATTGCATTGCGCTTACCCATTCTGACCTTTCGTGCAAGTCGTGTGGGAGCTCTTTCCTATCCAACATGCGTATGACCTCATCCCAAAAGGCTGCAAGCTTGAACCGGTTCATATTTACATGGGACTCTCTCTTTGAGGCCCCCCTTTGCTTGAAAGAATCATAGTATCCTCTTTGCTCATCGGACTTGTCACAACGAGCTTTATACCACTCTATCTCCACCCTATAAGGAGTGATTTTGGATAGCCTAATGGCTAAATTGGCAGCGTTTAGGTTTGGGCGGTGCCCCGTTTGCCTCGTCATTGTCAAGCAATCTTTTGCCAGTGCAAAGAATGCCTACAAAGCAGAGGATCAAAAAACTTTTAAACTCGGTGAAATTGCACCTAGCAATAAAAAGCCTAGATTGATACAATTACAAATTGCGATCACTCGATGATCTAAGGTGTCGTGTCCCTACCTGTTGAGATGTCCTTGAGGAGTTCAAAGCCATTGAAAGGCTTGCTTCATAGCTTGTTTCAGAGAGACCTCCTTCCATGAAGCTTCTGATTAAAGATTGATGAGTAAGTCTCTCAACATACCACCCATACTTAAGGTGCTCTTCAATGACACAACTTGGAGAGCCTATCCTTAGCATCAAATGCATCATCTTGTTGACAGATGCATCATTGTCCAAACAAATCACACCCTTGTTTGAACAGAACAAGTAATTCCCTAAGGGCCAAAATGACCTCCCTCCCAAGCCTTCCCCCACGTTGGCCAGGCGCTCCATGTCAGCCATAGCGAAGGAAAATAACCAAGCTTTGTCTTCTTCAATTAATTGGAGGTTAGTGAAATCCATAGAGTTTTGTGACATCATAGACGCGTACCAGAATCTTATGAGGGCTTGCCATTGGGGAGTCATAACAAGTGATTGGTTGAGAGATAACATCGGCATTATATCGTGTGTCAACACGATGTTGCAGAAGCTGCCGCCCCATCTTTCGTGGATGATGGCTTGGGAAAGTGACTCATTGCCAAGGAAAGGAGAGCCGAAACCAATGCATAAGACCAAGATGGGTGGGAAGATGGATTTGAATTGGCAGAGTAGCCAAAGAGTTGTGAGGAATGCGATCGATCCTCCTATGGAATGGCCTGTGATCACTATTGACTTGGTTTTAGCTAGCAAGCTACGAATCTGCATCCATACATAAGATTTCCTAAGATGTAGTTAAATGCTTACGAAAAAAATCTCGATTACAATGCTTCAAAAGCTTCAATGAAAAATTAAATTTGACCAGATCATGTTAGATTAGAAGAGTTATGGGAATAGATCACATAAAAAATCATTGGTCATACTGCAATTGCTAAACTTGCGGAACTGTTTATTATGCTATTAAAACAATACTAACATGTTCAACAAAATATGTCAAGTGTGCAAATATGTTTTGACACGTGTATTGAATGTATTTATATGTATGGCTCTTGTATTTGAATAATCTTATGAGAAGAGTACCATTCATGACACGAAGATCTGTCTCATGAACGGTTCGGTTTGACGTTAGTCCAAACCAACATCATCGGGTTCACGATAATTCAAAAGTTGGTCCTAGAGGTTATCATGGACTAAACGGGCCGTGAGACCCGCTGCCCAAGGTTAATCAACATCGACAGGCCCGAAGGACAATATCGCGGGCCTGAGCTAGGCCAGCTCACTTCGGATAGTCCATGCCTTAATAAAATTAAATATTTTAATCGTGGGAAAGAAAGAAAGTTTACAAATGAAAAGGGAAAGGGTTGGCGTAGGGTTGGCGTAGGGTTGGCGTAGCGGTGGCATGCTAAGCCCAGACTGGCTTTATCTTTTCATGACTGGTCTGATCGTTTGTGGGGCACCTTTTTTATTTTCTAAATTCAGCAAAGATGCTCTCATGAATATAATAAAGAAAATTTGTAATTGGCCTGGCTTTGAACATCCGGGCGGGTGGCTTGCCAAATCGAACCAAAGTGCATGGATAATTTGTGTCATTTTATCTTCTTTTTATTGATGATTAAACTAACATTAGATGAGCACAAAACTTCGAGCCTATGAAAAAGCCTAGAGAACTTTATTGATTTAGTTAAGGTTATCGGTCATGATTTTTCCTGAATTAGTCATTCGAATATTCAATTTTATTACTTTTAAGTTAAGTTACTATACGAGAATGGCGATTAGTAACTTGACATTTATACATACCTATAAGAAAATTACAATTATCGAGAATAATTACATAGCAAAGTTGAGCTATTTTACTATGCTATTTTTTAATCACTAAGGCTCCATTTTTTTGATAGGTGATAATTTTAAAGAAAACTTTTTTTGAATTTTCTGGCACTCATTTAATGGAAAATGAATTAGTCAAGGAAAACATTTTCTGCTATTGGAAAAAAACACCTTCAAAAATGAAGAAAATGTTTTTCACTTTGATATTTCGAATAAAAAAATAAAGAAAAAAGCAAGAACACCTCTTCTTCCAAAAGAGCTTTTTTTCTTTTCACGGCACTTTTTCCACTTCACTTGGTTTCATCAAATGATTTTTCTTTATAATTATGTTTTCTTTTTTTTTTAAACCGAATTTTAGTTTATTTCTTTTCTTCTTCTTCTTCTTCTTCCTTGGCTTAATTGGTCGTCAGCTATGGCAACAATTGACAACTGGCCTTTGGGGAGCTCCGGCCTTGCCTAATCTAGCAAAGCCGAGCTCGCTTGAGAATGGCGAGCTCAGATCTCGCTAGATTCGGTGAGTTGGGTGGGACTCAAATGTCGCTCGATTAGGCAAGGTGAAGCCTTGTCGGCCTAGGGCGAAGCCTCGTCATCCTAGGGCAAGGTCGAAGCTTGCCAATGTTCTGGCGTTGTCGTAGCTGGTGACTAGCTATGATGAAGGAAGAAGAAGAAAAGAGAAAGAAAAGAAAACACAAAAGCAATAAGAAGGAAAAGAAAGGAAAAAAAAAAAAAAAAAGAAAGGAAAAAAATAAAAAATTGAAAAATCGATTTGAAAATAATAAAAAATTATCGAAAATGAGTGCATGCAGGAAAAGATTTTCTTAAACGAGCTGCAGAGAATATTTCTAGTTCATTTTTAAAGTTCAGTCGAATACTGAAAAATATGGTTATTTTCCTGAAAAATGATTTCCTTGAAAACAATTTTAGGAAAATGCCACATTTTTCACAAAATGAATAAAGCTAAAGTGCTAAAATTTTTACGTTGAGAATTCTATATGTAAATCACTTAATATAAGAGTAAATTATGAGATAATTGTGAATATATTCCAACTGTGCAAGTATAAGATCCATAAAACGACAAAAAAGAAAGATTAAGTATAATAAACCTTACAAAAGCTTTAGATAATTCAATAAATTTATGATAGAGCTCTGAGCGATGTAAAATTTAACTTTGTAGAGTAGTCAATAGAGCAGATAGGCAATAGAAGTTGCCAACCTCGACTTGAAAAGAGGGCGTCTGGTGACGAAGGAAGAGTTGGAGCACTCCGGAGTGGACCATGATCGGCTCCTCGCGATCGAAACGGTATTTCAACTGCGCGAACAGCCCGTGGCCGGCCGCATCCAGCGACACCAGCATGCCGTAGTTCGGATCCCAACCGAGCACCGGCAGCTCTTGGACGCCTGAGAATGCCACGTACCCCACGCCCCCGACTTGCTCCACCACAAAGGCACCGCACCCCATCGCGTTCGCAGTGCTGCACAGCCTCCACGCCTCCTTCAGCAGCGGCGTCGAAGCCAGGAAAGTCCCCAACATCGCGCTCGTCTCAAACCTTTCAAAGACGACGAAGAAAGAGGAGAACAAAATAAGGAAAGAAATAAAGAAGCAAAAAATGTTAAAGCAAGAAACGGAGTAGCAGCTGCTAAACATGGAAACTCCGGAAATCGAGGTGAGCAGGAGAAGGGAGTAGGCTGTTACGATGAAGCTTCGGTGTCCATGGTTTCCTCTTGTGCCGGTGGAGTGGGAAGTGAAATGGAATATTAACCCTGGGTTTGTATCGTCTGAAGGATGGCGGCCTCGTTAAGTGGATCAAGTCGTGGGGAGTGGGGTGCTGAGTCGGAGACCCGCCAGGACTGTTGGCCAGGCCTGCGAGTCGGATCTTCCTGAAGATGAGACTTCGATGTCCAGAGACAAGGAATGGAACTCGCAGACAAAAGACGGGAGAGAGATAATGGAGAACGCGAAGGAGGTCGTCGTCCAGTAGAGTGAAGGAGAATGTGTCCTCTAAGAAAAGCGGAGGGAGAGGAAGGGCAAGCTGACCTGGTCCACGTGCATCCAATATTTTTTGGGGCTTTGCAAGCATAACAGTCCTTACTTAGGCTAACGTGAGAATAACAGTATATTATAAGTAACAAATTTTTGAAAAAGTGGGTCCCACAATAATATATAATTATTTATGATTTGATTTTTTGTGGTCTAAAATACACTGCTATTTTCATAGTACTTTAAAAGTTGTCACGCAATTATATCTCTATTTTTTCGGTCATTTAAAGTCATAACTCGATGACCATGATATGGAATGGACAGGGACATCATGGTTTATAGATGTATGGTTAATAAACATTAGTTGCGCACCGTATTCACTTATGGGTTTAGTACTAAAGAGTGCTCTACTTTTTCTTTTTCTTTTTTTGGTCAAATATGTAATAATTAATTTACTTTCGACTCACATAATTTCCAAATATTTGAGGTATTACCTAACGAAGTGAAATTATCGATTGGAACACATAACGCGGAGAAATAAATATTTATGGAGGAGAACAATATTTTGGTAACTTGACATAAGGAATGTCATTGAGAGGGAGATCCAACTATTCGTAAAAACCTTCCATAGCTGAGGGCATAACTATAATTTCATTAGCCAACGCGACGAGATATTTATCACGTTCTCCATTCCTCTATGAGATTCGGCAGACGAGCTGGTATGGTGGTCGAAGTACAATTCTGCAAGTCCCGCTTTGTCACTCATTTTCTTTTGAAGCATTTATACGGTCGCGAGAGATGCTTTTGCTTGTACCTTTCTCTGGCCGCTCTTGTAACTCTATTTAAGCGCCGTCTCTCCGTCTTCCTTTTTATACGCAGATCAGGGAAAATGAGTTTTGTAATGAGAAACGCTAGCCATAGCGAAATTGATTTCACAAAGTTGGCAATTGATCGATGTGTTAAATTGATTTGTTTATTTGAGTGTCAACTCGCGTCAACTCGCAACTTGCTACGTTGGTCACTTCTCGCCGCGCACTTTTCTTTCCTCTTTTTCTTTCCCTTTCTTCTTCTTCTTCGTCTTCTTCTTCCAAAGACTTCCTCCCGAAGACTTCCTCCTTTCACTCCGCCGGAGACGGCAACAGATTCGAGGTCCACCGGGGTCGGGTAGGCAACGGATGAGTCGAAGGTGGAGACGAAGACGGCGGCGTGTCTTGTCGATGCGGCAGAGGTCCTCGAGCTCCTGGCCAACGCGGGCACTGACGCGGAGGGCGTGAGAGGAGTTGGACGGGAGGGTGGCGGCACTGGAGGTTGGAGAAGAAGCGGGCGAAGGTGGAGGCAGAGATGGAGGCAAATAAAATAAAAGAGTGGGTCTGCTCTTTGTATCAGAAAACGCAGAAGCGAGAGGAGAGAGGGTGAAAGGAGGAAGAAGAGGAAGGCAAGAGCAAAAAAGAAGAAAGACGAAAGAAAAGTAAAAATATTAATCAAAAAGAGAGAGGATGCAAGGTTTGGTTTCTAACGTGGGCCCAAAATGACACGTTTCAGACATTGAGGACTTGTGTAATACTGAGATGTTGAGACGTCTATCACTTTGGCGCCTACTGTCTTCTTGTGACATGAGGAAGCAGCCGAAGATATCATGATCACCCTAATGGGCATATGGGTCCTGTTCGGGTTACGTCAAAAATCCTGGGGAATTGAAGCAGGGACAAAATCCGGATTCGAAGGCCAACAAAGCAGGCCGATGAAGAGAGTTGGAGCGGGAGCTCCGAGACACTGGGGGCCATTTGTATGTCATTTTGCTGTTTGTTCGGGAACTTTCTCTGTGAAAAGAAGAAGGAAAATGCAGCTCACGAAAGTTTAATGGAAACTCTTCACAAGATTGCCTGTGAACCACTTTAAAGCGTGTTACGTAAATAACCTTGCATTATTTACCAAGTGTTTGTGTCGTTTTATCCATGTTCCTTTTCCCACTTAGGTTTTTGCCTTAATCCCCCGTTTTCCTCTGGTCTATAAATGGTGGTGACCTGTTTTATGTGCTACCATGGGATTTGATGACTTCATTCACAAGCAAAGATGCGCCCTTCCTCATGTCATATGCATCCTCTCCACGCGCTGTCCATTTGATTTACTGTGAGAATAATGACTCGATGTGATTACAAATTTTTGAATGGGTGAACTTCACCACAATTTATGATTCTTTGTTATTTATTTTTGGTTGTCCAAATTATGATAGATTAAAGACCATTCTCAAATATTTTTCATTTTTTTTTAATGATTAAGAACACTGATTTTTCCGGAGAGAAAAGTGGGTATGTATTTGATCATGAGTCGGGGGACGTTTTCGAAACGGGAGACGAGCTAACATGGTTCAAATTATATTTCTGCAACTCCAGTTTTAGATATTCCTTTTCTTTTGGAGCACCATGCTCAAGAGAGTTGCTTTTGCTCGTACCATTCTCTGGCTGCTCTTGCAACTCTATCTAGCGCCCTCTCTCCCTCAACTCTTTTGTACGCGGATCTTAGAAAATCTTAGAAAATTAAGTTTTCTGACAATAAATGCTAGTCATAGTAGAATTGATTTTACGCAATTGGCATACACATTATGGTGTTGAATTTGATTTGTTTATTTGCTACATGGGTTCGAGATTGGCCATGCTTTGCATATTTGATTGGGCTTCATTGACTCCACTAAATATGTTTTTTCCCCCAATTATTACATAAATTAATCTTTGATTGACTAATTTGACCCTATTAAATTTTCGTTTTCACAATCACTAAGCTAAATTCCCATCAATTTGATTATGATGTTACGTGCTAATTTATCACTAAGCTAAATTCCCATCAATGTGACTATGATGTCACGTGCTAATTTTGAAAAAGTTTCATCTAATGTTTTGCGAAACAATAAAGATAAATTCAAAGGTAGATAAATGGCCAAATAAGGTTATTTTCGAAATAATTTCCAAAACAAGTCATTTTTTTCCTTTTTGTCTTCTTCCTTCTCCAGCGATGGATTAGAGCCGAGGCCTGCCAAACGCATCCTCATTAAACAGAAGTGAGATATAGACAGCGTACCCAAGCCACGTTGCTTTAGCATTGGGATTTGTTGGTGTGGGGAATGGACAGCATTTTCAATTTTTCATTTTTTCAAAACATTCTTTTACGATTAAAAAGGCTACCCTTTTTCTGCACAGGAACTCCGAATCAGGTTTCGACCAAAGAATGAAAAAAACTCCAAATCAGGGGCTTGCGTCTGTTGCCATTCATGGACCGACGGCTTCAGCGGCTAGTAGGCGTCTACGACTGGTCGGCTAGGCTACACCAGCCCCCATTCGGATAAGCAACGACGGATTTCTCGGATTGCTTGACTGGGATTGGGTGGTGCCAGATTTGGAGGTCTCCACACTGGATGAACAACGACGTAGCCGACCGCGAGCCATATTGGAAGGGGTGGAGATTTCGATGGGATGGTGCCGTCTATTCCTCCCAGTCCTCCGCCGTGCCTCCTCCGCTGGGATCACGCTCCTTTCCAGCCTCCATCTCGGCTCGCCTTTGTACCTGCCAATTGCTCTTCGGCAATATTTTGGCATCCGCCGGGGCCTTGCCACAGCGGGTGAAGGTGGCTGTGGCCTTACCCACCGTGGGTGAGGCCGACTTTGCCTAGGCCATGGTGAGGCTCGCAAGGGCGAAAAAGGAAAAAAAAAGGAAAGAAGAGGAAAAAATAATAAAAATTTAAAAATATTATTAAAAAATTATTCATATCAGTATCGGTTGGACGGTCGACATCCACATAAACACCACTTGAGCAAAATTGGTTAGATGGACTGAATTAATATAATTGTAAAATGTTTAAGATTGAATTGACAAAATAAAGAAAATGTTTAGGATTGAATTGATATAATTGCAATAGGTTTATGACTTTTTTTTTGATAATTCTCCCATTTTATTAGGTATAAAGCGAAGTTGGTGAAGACTAATGTTATGATATGAAATTTAAATGCAAACCAATGAAATACCTCGCAATGTGATGATTCCTAGCATAAAGTATCTGCTCCAAGAGTTGAGGATGATTCCAAGTCATCCTTTAGAAGTGAGTATTGAATTGATACAATTGTAATAGGTTTATGACTTTTTTTATTATTTATTTATAATTCTTCCATTTTATTAGGTACAATGCGAAGTTGGTGAAGACTAATGTTATGATATGAAATTTAAATGCAAACCAATGAAATACCTCGCAATGTGATGATTCCTGGCATAAACGTATCTGCTTCAAGAGTTGAGGATGATTCCAAGTCATCCTTTAGAAGTGAGTATTGAATTGATACAATTGTAATAGGTTTATAACTTTTTTTTGATGATTCTCCTATTTTATTAGGTATAAAGTGAAGTTGGTGAAGACTAATGTTATGATATGAAATTTAAATGCAAACCAATGAAATACCTCGCAATGTGATGATTCCTGGCATAAACGTATCTGCTCCAAGAGTTGAGGATGATTCCAAGTCGTCCTTTAGAAGTGAGTATTGAGCCTTCGGCTTTAACACCAAAAAATGGGGCGGGGACGCGTAAGTTTTAAGAGTGGGTTTCGACTCTCCACGCCTTACAAGAGGTAAGGCAAAAGTCTGAGAGTGAGTGTAGAGTAGGAATAGAGTAGGACTGACAAAAAAAAAAAATGTAAATTTAGTGTTTTTAGTGATATAAAAAAATATTAAATATTTTCTCATAATGGACATAATTCAGAGTTTTTTTTTAATAGTATTAATCCTATTTTTAACATTATCCAAAATATAATATGTAGGCATAGATGATTTAGAACATCAAATAATGCACATTCTTTTAAGTGAAGAAGCTATAAGAAAAATCTCAAATCATGTCTATAGTGACGTATTTACCTTGATTTTTTTTTTTTTTTGACGCAAAAAACTTCAAAGTATGCCTGTTGCAATAAATTTACCTTAAACTTTTTCTTGCAATATAATAAATCCCAAACTTATATTGACGCAACACATTTACCATCTATTAATGTTTCATTAAATGATTTTTTATAAGTTGGGGAATCTTTATTTTTTTTACTTTTTGTCAAGGTTTCACTGTTGAACCCATTAAGTAAAGTTGCCCAATTATGGCCGTGTTTGAGACCAGCTTTCCCAAGTATCTCTGGGTGTCAAAAGCCCATTTGAGCAAATATGGGATGTTGGAGAACATTTTTGAAACTAGCTAACTATTCATCTTCTTCTTCTCCATGAGCGGTTGCCGACGAAGGGCAGGCAATCGCTGGCTCGCCGACGACCGTCACGTCCACTGCACTGCAACCTCCACGGAGGTCGCGACCCTCAGGGTTGTGCAACCCATTTGGTCGCAGCGACCATATGTGGTTGCCGGTGACCATTGCGCCCGCCGCACTACAACCTCCACGCGAAGATTGTTGGGGTTGTGCGACCCATCTGGTCGCGGATCTAGTTGCGACCAGATGCGGTCGCCGTGGAGGTCACGACCCTCAGGTTCGTGCGACCCATCTGGTTGCAGATTTGGTCGTGACCAGATGCGGTCACCGGCGACCGTTGTGCTCGCTGCACCACAACTTTCGTGTGGAAGTCGTGGGGACCTTTGCCAAAGGCTCGTGCGGCGATTAGATCTACAACTAGATGGGTTGCACGAAGGTCGTGACCTCATATCTGGTCACCGTGACCCTCGTCGGAGGATCGCCGTTGCCAAGGTTGCGCGATTTGGGTCTTGCGACCCTCCGGCGAGGGTCGCGGGACCCAGATCTGATCGCGATGCTCGTCGGATTGCCTACCTCTGTTGGACCGCTTGCTCCTCATCGGTGACTACTTGTTCTTGGCTGGCAAACTTTTTTTTTTTTAAATGAATAACAAAAGACTTTTGCAAATATAATTTTTCCAAATACTATTTTACTCAAAGATACTTTTTTTTTTGTCAGTCCTACTCTATACCTATTCTACATTCACTCTCAGACTTTTGAAACTTGGGCGTTGAAACCCACTCCTGAAACTTGCGCGTCCCCACCCCATCCCTCCCTGAGAAGGTGGAGGTTTGAACCTCTCACCTCCCCCTTCCATGTTGAAAGGGTGGCTAATGGGGCGAATCCCAGTGGTTACTCAAAGATATTTCATAATGGACTTTTATAATACAATTTACCAAATACAATTTGTAATTTGGAAAATGTCTTTAACTCAATGGCCTTTGTATTTCCCTAAAAATTTTCCCCAAAAGCCTTTCCAAATGCACCATATGTTTTATGGACGCAAGAAGATGGCCGAATCTATCATGAAAACAATTTGACATCTTGTATGCCTCCAATATAATCTAGCAATCGAAGCCACGGCATGAATATTCGATAATTATACGACGTCGATTGATATCTATCCCCTATTTCAAACGTGGAATAGGATTTTGTATAAAAAGTTCCACCACTACACATGGAAGGAGACATTTTATCAATAGGATCGATTAATTTAGAAAGATGGTATGCTGAACGTAGAGATTACAAATTAAGTTCGGACGACATATTCTTAAAAAAAAAAATTGATTACTTGTATAAGTCTCGACGTGCTAGTTACGAATTATTCACTTCTTAGACTTCTCATGCATGACATATCTTCTAATATTATTTAATAATTGACCGGTTCGAATTTTAATTTTGCTATATTAGTGATACCCTCCTCCATTAATCATGTTAGACAGATCTGTTTGGTAGATTTTATTAATTGACTGAGAAAAATGGAAGAGACTATCTTGAGTAAGATTGCAAGCCGCATCTTCAAATCATAATAGGTCAATAAAACGTGAGGACCATTAAGATTTTTTTTTTTTTTGGTCGGTCCTACTCTATACCTATTCTATACTCACTCTCAGACTTTTGTCCTGCCTTTTGCAGGGCGTGGGTGTCGAAACCCACTCCTGAAACTTGCGCGTCCCCACCCCATCTCTCCCCAGGTAGGGTGTGGGAGTCGAAACCCACTCTTGAAACTTACGCGTCCCCACCCAATCTCTCCCTGAGAAGGTGGGGGTTTGAACCTCTCACCTCCTCCTTCCATGTTGGAAAGGTGGCCATTGGGGCGAATCTCAATGATTAGGACTATTAAGGTTAATTGCAAGCAAAAATATAAAAGTTCTTTGGCAGGCGGTCAGGAGCACGAACATTCAAACAGGTTAAGCAGGGCATCGTTACAAGTAAGCCAAAATTCAATCTATGATATTGAAAAATTCGTCCATTCAATTGATTACTTGAGGCCTCGAGTTTAACAGAGAAAATTGTTTTTAATTTGTGGGAAAATTACAAGGTCAAATGCATATTTGAAATGATTTACATGGAAGTAGACATACAACTGACGATGTATTTACAGTATAATTCCTTAAAATAGACTTCCCGTTTAGAAAGAAGAGAGCTCGTGTATAAACCTGAAACGAAACCTTATTTGCTGTCTTGACTCTGTCTCAACTAAAAGTCAGAGTCCACAACTGATGGTCTAAAGTTCTACAAGGTGAGTGGATGTGTGCAAAAAGCAGATTAAGAAAGGGTTCTTTCCCTTCAGTCTCATTCCTGCCAGGAATCTATCACAATCCCACTTTATTAACTCCACTAACATGATAATAGGAATGTAGCATTCCCGAATCGCTAGGAAATCTCCTTTCAATCAATCGTCGTCTACAGGAGGAAAATCTTGTCGCCACCCAAGTTCACGAGGACAGGATCAATTATAGCATTTAATTATGCAGTTTTCGCACTGCACGTGAAATCTGCATAATTCGATAATTTAATTGCAGTCGGTCTGCGAGTCCCCTTCCAGGAAAGTCTTTCCTTCAGTCTAAGTCAATGACTAACTTCAGACATACTTAAAAGCAAATTAGGTGATTGCCAAGTGTACCATCACAAACGATTTGCTGAGACCAGGGGACCTAGTAATATATGCAATTGGGACCACTCCACTTGTAATGTTTTAACTCAAGGAAGAAGATAAGTAGGCAATAATTGCTCTATTACACAGTGGACGGCAAATTAATAATAAATAGCACTAAGCCATAGGAATGGTAATTCTTGGGAATAGCGCTGTATAAAATAGTAAGATTCACCGTCTAGGGAATAGTTTGGTATTGGCCATTATATGAGTACGTATCTGGATTGATCTGCCCTCGGGAAGGTCGCGAGGAAGTAGACTATTTTAAGTCATTTTTAAACGATGCATTGCATTGCCTTCTTAGAATGACAGTACCGTACAAACAATGAAGAACAATTACAAATTATAAGATTGTTCATGTTCCTATAAGTTAAGGAGAATTACCATACATGAGGATGATTTATAAGGACATATAGGAAGAAATCAATTATTGAGGACTATTAGCAATATTAGTATATTTAATTGATTCCGCATATTTTTCAGGATTATGCATATATCTTCTTTGGTAGAGCATATTCTTTATTAATTATATTTGATATTATTTTATTTTATTACCTTAGATAATTATCTCATATTGAAATTTATAGAAAATTTTTTATTCCTCTCTTCTACATTTTTCTTAACTTGAAATCAGATCCACTCTAGAAATTTCCCCAATCTTTCTACTTTATCATTCTCAGCTTTGCATTCAATGCAAACCTAGTAAAATAAATCCACCATGATAATGTTCATCCAAATGTCTCATTTGTGTTTGACCAACTGCCATGGCGTGTTACAACGTTGGCGACGCATCACGAAGTTGAGCTTTTCTTTTCCACTGAGATATTTTTTGACGCTATGAAGACACATCTTCCCACGATAACCCTTGCTCAGTAGTGCCCACTTACCGACCAAAAAAAAAAAAAGGTAGTGCCCACTTGTTGTAGTCACGCTAGCCTTATTGCCCACGTACTATCTTAGCAACAAAGTCAACCGCAAAAGGAAGCATGTTGTTCGGCTTAAATGCCTCTTATTCTTGACTTTTCACTTCTTGTTTCGAGAAACCAACACCATCACCAAACTCATAGTTGTCATATGAGCAACATACTGAAATCTTCTCATCAATGGAAGCTTGGAGCCATCACATGCCACTTCATCTCAAATCCATTGAGCGTATTTTAATTGAAGATTTTTTTGACGTTTGGATTATCATCAAAATCAAGTTGATTCGTTTCAATTCATCGTCTTGTGTTTGAGGGGATGTTAGCAATAGTATGTTAAATTGATTTCGCATATCTCTTGAGAATATGCATGTGTCTCTTTTGATAGATCATATCATTTGATTGATTATATTTCCTTAGATACCATTTCATATAGTCTATAAATAGGTTCATGTATTCCTCGTTATTACATATTGAAATATACATTAAATTTTCTATTCCTCTCTTCCGTATTTTTCTTAACTAGGACGATTACCAAGAATCACACATTATCCTCAAGGGAATCGAAAAAATCGAGAGACGAAAGCAGCATCTTCCGCTTCAATTCATCAATGGAAGCATGACGTGTTCGAGAGCTTCAGACGGGAGAAAACAAGGAAGACCTTCGCAGCCCACCTTTCCACGCTCTGGGGATCTAGTATTCTGGGGACAATGACAAAGTGGAGATCGAGATCTAGCCCAAGCTGCTTGATGCGATTCGCTACTCCAGAATTTCCCTCGTCATGTTCATCAATAACTAAGATGGCTCGCGGTGATGTCTGAACATGATAGCGGAGATCCTTGAAAGCAACTAGAGGTTCAGAGATCATCTGGTGTCGCCTGTGTCGCCTAAGGCCGACGACACCATCTGAGCCAATCACGACGCTGCACGAATCGCAGTGTCAAGAATCTGAAAGGGACAGAGATGGCCGCCGACAGGGCGTAATGGGTCGGTGATTGGGTGACAACAGGTGACGCAACGACGTTTGGCGATAGCACGGCGAGGTGAGGCGATGTCAATGGCAGTTTGACAGGCGGCGGCGGAAGGTAACGGTGAGGTCGTGTTGAGGACAATGGTGCAAAGGTGGAGGGGAAGAGTGAAAAAATTTATGTTATTCATGTTATATTCGGATATTTATCAAATATCGTATAAAATATTAAAAATCACGTCATTTTTTTTTTCAACAAAAAGTCCGAGTAACCAAAAGCAGCCTAAGGATGTAGCATTTTCATGTTAGATTAATCATTGTATATAAAGGTATATTATTAGTTATAAGTGCAAATAAGCTATGATTGTGCAAGTTTACAACCCTTAAAATAAATAAAAATAAAACCACAAGTGTTACCACCCTCACGAGAGCTTTAGATAATCCAAGAAATTTAGGGATAAGTACCCAAAAAAAAAAAAAAAAAAGTCCTAAACTTTTTTTCACTAGGGCTAATTCAGTTTTAAAATTTTAAATTGTAACAATTAAATTCTAATTAATCAATAAAATTTATCTGGCCAATTTTAATCAGAAATTGTTGATATGGACACAACCATCTTAAGTGATGCACTAAGGGAGCATTTGATAGCCATTCTCGCTCTTGGAATAGTTTTCGAATAATTTTTGATTAGAAATGATTCTTTTTCATTTTGTTCCTAAGAATAATTTCTAAACATTTTAAGTCATTTGATAATCATCTAAAATTTTTATTCCTCGAATAGAATTGCACTCGGTACTCTCAAAATTTCTCATCTAAATCATTTTCTTTCAATTTTTAAATAATTTTATTACTTTTTTTCTTCTTTTCTTTTTGTCTTTTCTTTCTCCTTTTCTTCTTCTTCTTCAACCTTAGGATGATCTGTGACAGGCCAAATGAGGATTGGCAACTTCATCGGTTGAGCCTCAATGACAGCTGGGCGAGGCCAAGCATCGCCAGGGCTGGGCAAGCCTTGCCCGATCAGGTGAGCCTCACCGGTGGCTAGGGAAGGCTTGGGCTAGGGCCGAGCTCGCCGGGGCTTTTCTATTTCAAATTTACTCTCGGAAATAAAAGAACAGAAATATTCACTTTTGGCAAAGACCCTAATAATGACACAGACAAAATTTAAAATTTTCAAAGAATTTTATGAATTTTTTTCTCTTTTTATTTGTACGACTTTTAGAGAAGATTCAATAAAGCAAATGACAGCAATAGAAATTGCTAACCTGGCCTTGAAAATCATTGCGCGACTGACGATGAAGAGGTGAAGCATTCCGGAGTGGACCAGGACCGGCGGCTCGCATGCGCGAATGACTTTCCTGACTTCAACGGCGCGAACAACCCGTGGTCTGCCGCCTCCAGCGGCACAAGCATGCCGCAGTTCGGATCCCAACCAAGCACCGGCAGCTCTTGGACGCCTGAGAATGCCACATACCCCCACGCCCCCGTCTTGCTCCACCACGAAGGCACCACACCCCATCGCGTTCGCAGTGCTGCAAACCCTCCATGACTCCTTCGGCAGCACTGCGAACCCGACGCTCGTCTCAAACCTTTCCAAGACAACAAAGGGAAAGGAAAAGAGAAACAAAACAAAGCAAAAATGTTAAAGGAAGAAACGTAGTAGTAGCTGGAAACATGGAAACGCCGGAAATCAAGGTGAGCAGGAGAGGGGAGTAGGTTCTTACGATGAAGGTTCGGTGTCCATGGTTTCCGCAACATCTGGAAAATTGCATTTACAGAGTTAACCTCGGCATGATATCGTGCGTCTTAGATGTGTACCAGAATCTGATGAGGGCCTGCCACTGGGGAGTCAAAACAAGTGATTGGTTGAGGAGATAATACCAGAATCTTATGAGGGCCTGCCACCGGAGAGTCGGAACAAGTGATTGGTTGAGAGATAACCTCGGCATGATATCATGTGTAGACGCAATGTTGCGGAAGCTGCCACCCAAACTTTCGCAAGGGATGGCTCGGGCAAGCAACTTGTTGCCGGGGAAAGGAGAGCCGAAACCGATGCATAGGACCGAGATAGGAGAGAAGATCGATTTGAGGTAGGAGAGAAGCCAAAGAGCTGTGAGGACGGCGGCTGATCCTCCTATGGAGTGGCCCGTGATCACAATCATTGGTTTACAGTATGTCGAACTTCGGATCCAGAGGCTTACAGAATCTCGACATACTGGCGCGGGGACATCTCAAGAACGGCGAAAATCGCTAACCTGGCTCTAGAGATCAGCAGGGATGATAATGAAGGAAGAGGTGAAGCACTCTGAAGTGGTTTATGACCGGCTCCTTGCTGTCGCAACGGCGTTTCAGCAACGCAAACAGCCCGTGGTCTGCTGCATCCAGCGGCGCCAATGCTGCAGTTTGGATCCCAACCGAGCACCGGCAGATCTTGGATACCAGAGAATGCCATGTACCCCACGCCGCCGACTTGCTCCACCACGAAGGCACCACGTCCCATCGCGTTCGCGATGCTGCACAGCCTCCACGCCTCCTTCGGCAGCGGCGTCGAAGCCAGGAAAGTCCCCAATATCTCGCTGGTCTCGAGCCTTTCCGAAACAACAAAGACGAAAAGATGAATAAATAAAAGAAGAAGAAGATAAAGTTAAGGAAGAAGGGAGGAGGAGAAGGGAGGATTCTTTACGATGCAGCTTCGGTGTCCATGACGATAAAGATCGATCCGGGCAAGGCGGAATCAATATCAAATATCAACTCTGCTTTGCTTCGCACTGGAATGATCTCGATCCCAGCACATATGTCGGGGCCATTTATGCTCCCACGTGGTCAAATTACAATACTACCTTTCCCTTCATTAGCTGCAAAACTGTCGTGCCGATTGATGTAATCGCGTTTTGGGCCAGTTAATGGATCGAGCACTATCGAAAGGAATGAACTTTAATTAATTTGTTCCCTACTCGAACCGAGATAGAGTATTTTGTAACATGGTTTTTCAAATGCTTCTGGGAGGATTTTGGGTCAGGTTCTTTAACTATGAAAGCCACGACTTGAATTTTTATTTTTATTTTGGTTTATAATGCAGAACCATAACACCACGTGATATGCGATTTATGTGCACCTCAAAGGCTTAGATAATAGCAACGTCTGGGTTTGAATTTTAAGACGAAAATCCCAAAATGGTACATTGATGACAAACGAAAAATAAAACTCTAAATCAATACACCCAACATCTATCACATATCATCCAACTCCACAATCCAATAGTAAAATTTAACTATAATTAATGAAATATGGTAAAGTAGATTAGATTAGTTTAGTCAAGTACTAGACCCATTAAAACGAGTCTGAAAACTCTTATCTTGAAAAGAGTACTTGAATGGGTTTAAAAATTAAAAGCCTAAGATAAATGGGTTTTAAATGAATTGGACTTGGAATCCATTTTCAACTAAACGCTCACACTCTCTCTTTCCCAATTTAGCCTTATAGAAATATTTTGTTATAAAAATCAAAATTATAATGATTTTTTATATTTTCTTTTTCTTTTTCTTTCCTTTTTTTTTTCCCCTTCTCTTCTTCTATCTTCCTTAGCTGGTGTCTAGCAGGACAACGGTCGACAATTGGCTAGGTGAGGCTCAAGCTCGCTATTGCTTGGCAATCCGGCGAGGCTCGAGCTCATTGGTGTTAGGCGAGCTCATGCCTATGGATGGTCGCCGACCATCGTTGTGGCTATTGACCCACTGAAGAACTTTAAAAAGAAAATAAAACAATTAAAAATTATATCTAAAAAAAGTAAAATAAAAAAAAAAAAAAATATTTTTAAAAAAGTTAAAAATAATTATAAACTCGATTTCAAAAAATAAAAATAAAAATATTAAAAGGAGTTATGAAGGAAAATTTAATTATATTTTTCATACCAAATGACGAAAAATATTTTCTAATTTATTTTTAGATTTTAGGCAAAAACCAAAAAATATTATAATTTCCTTGAAAAAATATTTTTGGAAAATATTTTCTAAGAAACAAATTGAGGATTATTTTAAAAATAATTCTTAGGTTTTGTTAAATGAATCGGATATGGGTTGGGCATGGGTCAAGAATTTTGCACTAAGATAAATGGATTATAGATGGGTTAAGTGGATTGATTTGAGTCAAACCATTTATGACCCGATCCAAACCCGCCTCAACCATTTGTGTTGGTGCCAAAAGTTGATCTATTAGGCCTAGAGCTAAAAGGAGTTCATTAGGCCCATTATGAAATAGGGCTGCCGATTATTAGATATACTAAAGCTTTAGGATTAGTAACGCTTGGGAGTGAGAAGATAAGAATGGAGATAATTCCAAATATTTGTATCAACGATAAATATGGAGTGAAGTAGTGATCAACGAATCACTGGGGTTTACCCCAGTAGCTACCCTTCCAACATAGAAGAGGAAGGTGGGGAGTTTGAATCCCCCACCTTCTTAGGGAGATGAGCATTAGAGTATGAATAAAGTAGGACCGATAAAAAAGAAAAAAAAAAAAAAAGAAGTAGTGATCAACGTAGTACCAAAGTCTTTGGAAGTAATTTTAAATTCGAAAAGCTAATAACTACCAAGGAGCGGTTGTTCTTAGATTAGCCTCTAAATAACCGAAGGAATAGAGTTGTAAGGACCTTTTGATAAATCCACAAACATAAGAATAATTGTTTTTTGGCTATCTTTTTCGTTTATTGCACATTTACCTTTTATTGCACATTTATCTCTTGTTTATCCTTTACTTTATTGCAAGTAAGGTAAAACTTTTTACTTCCTTTCTACACAGGACCCTATCCCGATAACAAAAAGCAAAAGACTAGCCGCTTTGGTAAAAGATATTTGTAGGGGAACATTTTCCCGACGAACAGTTTGACAAGTCTAGTCAGTAGCCTTCGGTATTAAGGTTTAAATTTTCATGCGCCAGCACTAATACTATATTAAATCTTGGGAAATTTCGCAGCAACTCACGGGAGGTCAGTAAAAAGTACTTTAGGGCAAGGGCTTTCGTTTTCTTTTCGATATCGCGTTGTCTTTTATCATGTCGAATGTTTTATGGTCCCGTGTAACGATTTACAATATTAGAAGGAAAAAAATTTTCGACCGTCCGATGATTTGAAAAGATGTAACTGACCAACAAATAAGAAAAATTATTGACTATAAGATTCCCAATGTTACTATTGGTTCAAAAAACTACGACATATGAGGACAATAAATCATATGAACAGTTGAGGAATGTTACCATCATGGAGTTAAATTACTAAGAAAAGAATAACAAGATCTACAATAAATTCAGGTTAATTACGATTTTTCATGGAAAGTAATGCTCAGATATTCAACCTTACAAGACTTTAAGGTTAATTACTACGTGTGACATGTGATTACTAACTTGTCCTTTACAAGGGCTTACAGGAAATTACAGTCATTAACGACAATTACCAAGCACCGCTACCATTATTAACAGTCAATCAGAAATGAAATTGGAAAAAAAAATGGAAGAAATGGGACAATCAATCGGGACACATCAAAAAGTTAAAAAAAAAAAAAAAACGAATGGGAAGAAATACTGATTGATGAAGTCAAAATTGTTGAAATTGGTTGACGGCTTGAGAGATAGAATATAGTCTCATCGGCGTAGGTGACCTTGGGCTTCTTCACAAACAAACAAGCTTGTTCCCGTGAATCGACTGTACAAGAAGAAAATCAAGAGCGAAGGGCTTTCGACTTCGATCAAGCTACCGATCGGGGAACCCTAGGGATATGGAGATTTTGCATCCCTGCGATTCAAAAGAGGGACCTTTTTCGTTTGCCCGATTTGATGAGAAGAGGAGTGGAACTGTCTGATCGATCTATCAAATGTGCTGAGGATGTTTTCTGTTCTTCATTCATTTGTTCGTTGGAGACAACTAAGAAACCTGAATGACCGGGGTCGTGGATCTAGCTCGATAAATCGACCCAACTCGAGTTTAAACATGAGAGATAGTTACATGAATGAACTTTTAGTTTTGCTCAAAATTCAATGTCACCTTAGAATTTTTAATCTGTTGAATTTGATCCATAAACTGTGAAGGACATAAACTCAACAAAAAATCTGCTTTTAGTAGGGATGTAAATGATCAGTTGGAGACTTCCTAAACTTATAAATCATATGCCCTCGTTAGCATACCTTTTCTTGCCTTTGTTTGCACACCAACTCAGGTATTATGTCGGTATATGCCAATAACTCTTCTGCTACCGATGAGATAACAAATATGGGAACCTATGGAGAGAGCAAATGGTATTACAAGGACTTATTTTAGTTATAGGACAAAAAACTCTGAAGAACCACTTTTCGGAAAATATTGATGCCTTTTTCATTCTGGAATATCTCATTCAGAAGTACATTGGACATAGACTTCACTTGCAGCAGTAAGAGTGACCAGAACTCTAGTTTACAAGACTAAAACTGCATGATCACCTAGGAGATAACACCGTCAGGTTGACCACAGCTCATGTTTTATATAGCAAGACAATAGGAGGATTAAGTTTTTTGCTCTCTGCGGTTCTGAAACAGAATATCAAACTGCTGTTTGAAAGTGCAAAAGGAGTTCCCACATCTTTACATTGCAAAGCATATCACACAAGCAAGACGAGTAAACTGAATACACAATCTGCAGAATCAGCAACTCTTGTCGAATTAGATAGGTTTACAGTTAAAAATGTGGTGACAGCCAATTGGACTAACTAATACACCATCAAATCCTAACCAGATGAAGACATGCTCGGGGCATCCAATGCAAGTGCCAAATATTGAGTGATTATAGTTTGTTCAGGGTTTAGGCAGAGGGTTTAAACATAGCACACTAATTAATCACCTGACTTTTTGAAGGTGCAAATAAAAGAAACAATATAAGCATAAAGTTCAGTCCAGGTGATTTTCATCATCTCCACCCCACCCCCCCCCCCCAAAACCAAAAAAAAAAAAAAACAGGTCTAGGTGATTTTCTTGTGCAGGAACACAAATGGTTCGAGCTTTTTGATCACCATCATTAAGTTCATTTCAAGTGAAATTCGAACTCTATACTTGTAGCATCAGCTTATCTGATATCCACAGAAGTAAGAGAAGACTGATGTTATGGTATGAATTTTAAATGCAAACCAATGGAATACCTTACAATGTGATGATTCCATGCAAATAGATATCAGCTCCAAGAGTTGTAGGATGATTCCAAGTCATCCTATAGGAATGAGAACTAAACCACCGGCTTTAACAGCATCAACTACACAGAAGCATATAAAGTTCAATTTGTCCATTTCCTCTGAGCTCTCATCAGCATGAAGTAAGAGCTCCTCCAAATCAGTGGTTTCAACACAGTAAACTCACAGCTTAATTTCTTAGATGCCAAGTGTCAAAATCTACCATATTAGAAAAAATGAAGAGCTGGAAGAATCAAATGGCGCTACACTATATAATCATGCATTTGGCCAGAGTATTCACAACCCAAGAGGAAATATACTCAATAAAACAGGTTACCTCGAAGTTGAAGAATCCTCGGGAGCAGTGTAATTACTACTGTTATTGGCAGTTTCCAGGAACTCCAGAGATGAAAAATCTGAATATTTTAGCATGTCGCATGATTGAAGAGCATTATAATTAAACTCCAAAGCATGACCAAGAACAAATTCGAGTTCGAGACAAATCCTATCGGTCCATCCAAATATCTTATTGTCCAATTACAGGTTCCTATTTCCAACCTGGAGCTGATTAGTTTGATACTTATTGTGCCATTGTAGCATGCTACTTCTGCATATTTGAGTCTTTGAACCTTCTTAACACAATCCACTATGTCAGCTGCACTAAGAGGCACTCTTCATCACTATCTCTTAAAAGGTTATCAAACAAACGAAATTGCAGTTTCTAGGAAGAAAAGTAATATGTAATATGCAATGAGCGTGATCACAACCCGAAAGACACAAGGATACCACTACTTCATAATCTTCAATGCTGAAGCTTCTGACCACAATATGTGAGCCTTTCCCCATTTAATTTAGAGATGCATGACCTATCAAGAAAGTCATCTAACTAAAAAAAGGCATTTTAAGCCTTGGCTCCAGGACAAACTCCCAACATCAAACTATAATCCGCATCTCAGCAGATTATAGCATCTTAGGAAAGCACACCAAGCTAACTGCCTGTTAAAAATTTTGGGCTCCATCCCAAAAACGGGAGGGGCTCTGTAGAAGAACCAGTATACTGAGTTTCGCAAATAGTTACAATGAGGATCTAAGCCATGATAAACTATCAGGCCACATCTTGTGTGCGATTTAGCTACAGAACAGAACTATTACATGAAGGTTGTTCCTTACCTATACAATGGCATCCATCCACCAAGTTCAATCCCATCAGTGCCCAATACTATCTCCTTCAATGCAGAAGGAAGCAATGCAGCTCCTCCCACTTCATCCAGTGAGGACTACTGTATTCTTCAGATCCATAAAACTGCCCGAATTCCTCATGCATTGAAATAAGGTCCTCCATAATAAGTTTCCCAAGTTTCACTGCCACCTTGGTCACAAACACCTAAGGTAAAAGCATAAATCTTTAAGCACGTCACAATCTTTCAACATACAAGCCCAAGACCAAGCAATAATTAAACTAGCACTCAACCATATACGTAAAAATTACTCCAAATTCAATCAATGAGACGAAGATTACCTTCGCCAAGAAGCCCTTCGCTCAAATAAGAAACGGCAACCCAAACATCCCGGTGGGGCTCGAGATCAACACTGCATCAATGAACGAGAGATTCCACAAGTGCAGGTCCGCCACGGTTTTGTTCCATGGTTTGGAACGAATGAAAGCCTTTGCATTCATGGTTTCTCAACATTCTTCCTCTCTTCATTCCCAGATTCACAGCCATCGGATTCATCAACTGAATGTTCCATATCTTCTTCATCTCGCACAGCAGAAAATCCAGGAGGTATAGGGGCAAAAGCAGTGAGAGCAGACAGGTCTGGGGGACAATCAATCAAGATCCTAAACCCACAGACCCTCAGCATGTGACATCGAGGAGAGTAAAACCCTTTACCTCTGCTCAAGCATGTCTGCATAAGAGCATATATGTCGAATTCAAATTAAACCGAATGCGAGTGCCAGATGCGTCAACTGACGAAAGAAAGTGTGTTACAATACCAGTTAAAGAGAGACTTCCCAACTTCATGAAGCCAGACCAATGTGAAGAATTTAACAGGTAATTCACACCAAATTTTTTAATTAGAATGAGGAGATTTAACGCAAACGCGGAACTCTTGTTCTTGGGCGGAGCTCAAGCAAAGGAGAGTAGATGGTTTTTGGCTTTTGGCTTGTCACTCTTCAGACGAGAAGGAAGGAAGGAACGGAGACCGGCAAGCTCTCAACGTCCACTCGATTCCTACTGTTCTCGACTCTTACAATCGGGTCCTCGCGAAAGAAATAAAGAAATTATCACCTTTGTTTCGCCAAAAATGAGTGGCGTAAAAAACATGAACGAACAGTCTTTGTAAACGAGACCTAAGAACGAGAAGAGGAGCTGTACGCAGACATCAGTGGAAAAACGGGAGCAGTACCTCGAGCGCGAAGTTGGGGGCGGCGGACGGCGAGATGCAAGACCGTGGCGTTGGTTGCGCGAGAAAGAGAGAGGCAAAGGCAAAAGCGAGTAACCGACCAAATTAAGAGAGAGAGAGAGAGAGAGAGAGAGAGAGAGAGAGAGAGCCAGAGAGACGGAACTCGAGCGCGGCACCTTGGGCGACGGACGGAGGCCAGCCGTCGAGACCACGGCGGCTGGCCGATGGCTGGCAGGCTACGCGAGAGACGGAGAACTGGCGCGAGCGTAGGGGCGGGAGATGAGACAGAGAGAGGGGCGAAAAGGAGAGAAAAATTGAGAATTAAAAACCTTATTTAGAAATTTTGCTTTGCTTCGAAATAATAAATAAAAAAAGGAAATCTAAAAACAAAGAATAAAAACACAAGGCCTAAGAATTGAAAGAAAAAAGTTGAGAAAAAAATACAAATATAATTTGGTAAATTGCTAGTTCAAATGTTATTCATGAAATTGAAATCATTTTCCAAATGACATTCAAACCGAAAAATATTTTCAGTCACATATTACTAAATAAAAGAAAATTAATTATTTTCCAAAAGCATTTTCCTTTATCATAATATTCTTTTGCCAAACAAAATTATGAGTTCATTATCTATGTGATGAAGTCATTTCTTTATTGACACACTTAGATGGGTTGATAAGAGAATCCCTAATATCATAATAATGTTCTAGAATGGAAAATGCAAACCTCCACAAATATTTCAATACAACCCCCTAAAATGCAATTATCCATGAGAACACGATGGAAACCTCAAGAAATTATGGTAAAATCATTCAAATTGCAATGAGTAATGAATCTATTTGTTGGGCTCCTAAATCATGTGAGTGATTTGAGGAGGAAAAATTTTGAATTGGTGGTTTGAATGGCTTCATCACAATTTTGAATTTTATCGTGTAAAAGTCCCTCATTTTTTGCTAATATTGAAATTGTATCGTTCTTTCTTCTTTTTCATTTTGTTGGCTAATAACTCATTCATCCTTAGTCATGGATTAATTGGCAAGCGAGGATTAATAATAAAGTAAAGATTAATGAATCATTTAGGGTAGACGAATTGTTATCATGAAGTAATTCATTTTCTTTTATTTCGGAAGATTGAGTTGCATTGACAAGTGTGGTTAATATAGTTAAGAATAATATTTTCTAATCCAAATTAATAAGCGGCTTTATATGAGACCTTTCCAAGTGAAGGCCAGCTGTAATTTTGCATGAAAGATGTGCTCTTTTTTTTTTTTTTTTCCACATTAAGCTTGCGACCAAGTACCACAAGAGGAGGATTTCCTCTCACCTAGTATCGGTTTCTCTCAATCCCCCAAGGTGATGGTTATCCCCTTTCAAACCCTAGCAACCCAAAACTGGATTTCCCCTCCCATGGGAGGACTAATCTCACCTTCTCCAATTGAGGATTTGGCGGACTTCCACCAAGCTTTCTCCAGTTGGAATCAATCGGTAATGCCCTCCTTAGCGTTGAATCCATCATCTCTATTCTCTCCCCCTAGAGAAAAATAAAAAATAGGAATACTAGAAACCACCCTTCCACTCAAACTTGAACCTAGAAACCCATACAAGCACACCTTTACACAACCATCCCAAAAAACCATCTAAACCAAAAACCCCAAATGCAGCGAACTACACTTTGTTAAGAGCTCCCTTCACTCCATAACTTGGAAGCTTCTAGCTCTTCTTCCTCACATTTACCCCTTCAAGCAACTAGATCACAGTAGGCTACAAATGGCAGGGGCTTCCGAGAACCATCCAAGGCTGGTGACTTTGTGTAGGAAAATGAGCAATCTGTGGTCTGAAGAGGATATCAAAAAGCTAGCAACAAAAATCCCTGAAGAAGAGAAACATGAGAGTGAACTGATCCTCTATGGAAAACTTTATTATAAACCCAATATCAATTTTCAAGCATTTCTAATTATGATGAGGAAAGCATAGAAACTAGATTCGGTAAAATTTGAGCAAATGAAGTTTGGGATTTTCTCTTTCATTTTCAGTTTTGTTGAGGATAAAAGAAGAGTATTAGAACCCACCAGCAGATAGTTGCGTTGGTAAGAGGCGTGCGAATAAATCTACCGCAAGGTCAAAAGTTCGAATCTTCGCGCTGCTATACACGTCTTAAGTGGAGGGCCATGGTGGTGGGGTCCTGTGCTAGTTTCCCCCCAGGTATAGTCACTGCGTTGGGTGGTTGGCTAACACTGGTCGATAGCCCAGTGGTGCAAGGTGGTCGGCAAAGTCGATAGCCTGGTAGGTGGAGTCCTGGGTATCAAAAAAAAAAAAAAAAAAAGAAGAAGAGTACTAGAGGTGTCACGCCCCGATCCTTGGGCACGCACCTATCCCTTACTTGGTCGATTAAAAGCAACGTTCTAGGACGCATCGACGACCCATTCATTTTAATATGCATGCGGAAGCATACACATAATCCCCAGATAATACAACAATGTGATAGGAAAGTAGGACTCCAAATTTCCACTTTAAAAGCAACCGTACTTATATACATTGCAAACCATAGTGCAAATATATACAAGGCGAATTGTTAAGTCAGGTTTTAAACCATAAGTTCATAAAACAAAGTCAATAAAAAGGAATCGACTCCCATCAAAAGAGAATTGTCCTATGACTAACTAGTCCAATAGGATCGTCAATTCTTCAAGCTTCACCTTCTACATTTCGAGCCTCTGGTCCTTCACCGATGCCATTTAAGGATCTGAAAATGGTTATACAATTACCAGTGAGACAATGTCTCAGAGAGTTCTACCCCCTAAGACCCGATTAGGAAGCCAATATGCCTTAAGGGCTGCCTAAGTACAACACGGATCAGAGGACTTACCTTGGCCTCTGTTCCTTCCTACACGTCGGCACAATTCAAATAAACATCCAAATCAATCACCACAGATCGAATTATCGATCAATCGACTCAGTCGATTACATGTCACCACAACCATCTCTTGATCGGTATATTCAATACTATCTATAAAGTCCGACCATAGTCCAGGACTGCTCACCCAAAGTTGAAAATATAGATAGTATAATTCACCTAAAGCTGATAATATAGTATATAGTATATATGCTCGCCTAAAACTAATAAATTACGGCCCTTTAGGCCAATTTAGTATACTATATATGCTCGCCCAAAGTTGATAAATTAGGGCCCCCAGGTCAAAATAGTATACCATTTCAATCTTATAGCCAACTCATTATTTTTATTATATCCGATAAAAATAGCCATGTGTGGGTATAGGTCGACCTTAACCAAAATATCATAATTTCGAATCAAACTTTCCACCGGCTTCAACAGTCTAGAAATGTAATTTTGGCTATGTAGATCCACACCCAATAAAATTCCAATTAATTATTAAAATTAATTAATTTAAAGATAAATTCCTAAATTCACAATTAAATCAAAATCAGCACAATATAAAGCTCAATTAAATAAACAGATCACACCACTGCAATCAGCGTAATTTTTCGGTCACCAGCCATCTTGGCCTTATTTTTGGAAAAATAAATAAATAAATAAATAATTACAAAATTTAATTATTAAATAGTCATAAATCCAATTTAGGCTCGTAATGCCCGATTGGATGCCAAAACGGACCTAGAAAAATTCCGAGGTTCGTTCAATAAATATTAGAACCTCTCTCCTTGCTAATGGCTACGTCTAACCACCTAACATGCATTGGTAAATCACTAATTTAATTACTCTAATTTAGTCTAACCACCTAACCATACTTAATTAAATCTAATCAACTCCTAAGCATTATTAGTCTACTAATTAAGGCTTAGTGAGTTAAACTCACCCGTTTAATAATTCGTTCAGATCGAAACATTGGGAACGTTGTGGGGGTCGATAGTTTCCAAAGCGGGCCTAGGTTTTGAGGTTGGGAACCACCTCAAAATGGCCCTAGAAGTCGTTGTAAAACCCACAAACTCAGCCTCTGTTATTGGCTGGAAACGGCTGAACCGAGGCTGATTCGGCCAAGTTGGAGCGGAGGAGGTAGCAGGGAGTTGGCCGTAGGTCAGGGCGGAGCTCAGTAGGCCTCCGGTGACGGCACTCGGCAGCGGGGACCAGCTGGACAGCTCCCTGGAACGATGAGCTGGACGAAATGGAGTGGTGAGGATGGTGGGATCGCGCGGGGCAGCAAGCAGCAAGGCGGTGGCGATCGGCGATCCGGTGACGATGGTGGCATGCGACGGCTCCAGGCAACGTGCTGTTTCTTTTCACCGGTTTCTGGGTTTGAAAAGCACAAATAAGGCTGAGGAAGGTGGCCAGTTACTTGGAGAGAAAAAGAGGGCAAGGGGGGCCACCATGGCCAATTTTTTCCACTCAATTGTCCCACTTGACTCATTCCAGCCACATGCTGTCTTCCTTGGCTGTCCATGAGCCACCAAGGCTCCCATTTGCAACCTTGAAATGGTCCAAAAGACTAGGCAATGGGGGGCATGCGAATTTGCAACAATTCTCTCTCAATTGAACTTGGTTTTTTCTTCAATTCAATCCCATTTGGCCCTTACAAATTCAATTGACATCTCAATGCTCTAATTGATATTTTCCCTCACCTATGGATCCATCTTGCATCTCAATTTTACGACAAAAAATGATCCCCCGCATTTTCTGAACAAAAACGGTCCTATACTTTTTCCCAAAAAGTCTTGAGTTACAGAAAAATCTTCTAAGACTGAGTCGACGTTTCTAGAACTTATTGTGACATGACAGAATCTTCAATTTTTGAAATCAGACTCAAATTCACGGTTAATTTCCATTCGGTGCGTTTTTAGCGTGACTTAGGCTACCGAGTAGTTTTCAGAACTTTTTAGGGTAAATGACCTGTGGTCGATTTTCTTCGAGCCACAATGAACCCACTCGACACATTGGCGACTCTCAGTTGTCGTAAAAATCTCGAGGATTCAAATACGGACATAGGGTACCAAAACGACAGTAAAATCAAACTAATGCCCGTCGACGAGAATTTTCAATTTAGTGGAGTTACCCACGATCAGCCACACATCTAAGTCGATTCAACCTATTTCTGATCTCAAATCAGTTTTATGTTGTGTCGTAATGACCTCTAAAGATGAGCATGGTCGAGAAGCCAATTCCTGGTCGAGTTCTCAAGTCTATTGCCTTAAAATTCCTTAATTACTTCACTGGATAGTCTAGTTAACATGAGAGTGATCAGTTTTAAGAACAGCCCTATGAGCACGTCAATGAAATGCCCGATTAATTCAATAGAAAATAGGGTTGAAAATTCGAGATGTCACAAGAGATGGGACCTAGGTCATTTGCCAGCAATCTTCTTGTTCTGTAGGAAGGAGACCCAGATACTTCAGAACATTGTTATGAATCCACGCATCACGCTTTTTAAGAACAAATTATGGGGCTCCCTTAAACTTGTATTAATGAAGCCTCTATGTAGCAAATAGCAGAAAAATTAGGCAGGTTAGAAGAAGTAAAACTTGAAGCAAAAAATAGCAACTCATGTAAAAAGGCAAAAGTATGTTTTGATTTGACAAACTCACTAAAAACTGGCACAATTATTGACATGGGAGACAAAAAATAGTGGTTAGACTTCAAATATGAGAGAAAATTCCATATTTTTACTACTAATGTGGGCGTATAGGCCATTTTGCTAACTATTGTCCAGAGATTTCTTCTAAGAAACTGGCATGGCCCAAGATCAACCTAGAAGATATGGTTCGTGGCTCAAGACGGAAGTGAGGGAACCAAGCCCATTTTGGAAACTTTTTTTAATGGAAAAATAGAATCATGTTTTGAAGAAGGGAAGACAATGCCAACCTCACCAATACTTTTTGTTGATGTTACTACAAGGAAGGAAAATGTAGCATTGAGTAAGATGGCAATTATCCCACACAATGCAGAAAATGACATCGTGGAAGAGGACAATACGGCATCAAAAATGTCCACAAGCTGGGGAAAGAGAACACAACAAATGCAAGTTCGGTCACTTGACTCAGCAAGCCCAATGAAGTATCCAGAACTGTTGAAGAAGGAAAAAACATGACACAAAATTCTAGTGGCCAAAAAACAAAAGTATATTCAACCTTATGAGAAGAAGATATCATTGGTTACCTTACCCGATGATGAGCATCTACTAGATACTCCAATCTAGGTGTGGGAAAGGGAACAAGAACGGGCTTTAGTGGCTAGCCTTAATAAGCCACCCAAGCATACATGAAGTTATTGAGTTGGAACTGTCAAGGGTTGAGCACACCATTGACAATCCATTATCTTTGAGCCTCAGTGGCTCTAGATAGGCCTGACTTAGTTTTCCTTAAGGAAATTAAGAATAAAAACAAAATGGTGACTTGCATAAAACAGTAATCGAAATTTACATATTCAGTCATTATTGATCCTGTTAGAATTGCGGGAAGACTAGCACTTTTGTGGAATGAGGAGGTGAAGGTAGAAGTGGAATCTAGTTCTAGGGAGTTAATAGACGTCACTTGCAAGGACATTAACAGCAAATACCTAATGAGGATATCTTTTCTTCATGCCCCTACAAACTACTAGGAAAGATTATAATTATGGCATATTATTTACTCTATTATTTCGTCCAATACTCTCCCATGGCTTTGCATAGGAGATTCCAATGAAGTATTGTATCAATGGGAAAAGATTGGAAGGCAAGAAGCAGACCGATATAAGAACGTGGCATTCTAGAAACTTTTGAATACATGCTCACTCATGGATATTGAGAGCAAAGGATGTACCTATACATGGACAAACCATAGGGAATGAGATGAGTTAGTGAAAAAGAGATTGGATAGGGCCATATGTAACTTATAGTGGAGAGCTCTCTTCTCAAATGTAGAGGCTTTTGCATTACTAGCTATAGGGTCATATCATTGCCCAATCCTACTTTCCTTGGACTCTAATGGGGTGTGAAGAAAGAAAATTTCAAGTTTGAGGCCTACTGGTTAGAAAACACAAAATGTACAGAATTATATGCAGAGCTTGGGAGAATGAGAGCTTCAATTACCTGAATATTAAAGCCAAGACAAAATAGGTGGCTGCACCGATGGGAAAATGGAGCAAGGAGAAATTCCAGAATGCATTGAGGCAGATCCAACCACTTCGGAATAGACTTACTGAGCTTTTCAACTATGTAGAAGATGGACCAAACAGTGAGGAATACATAAAAATTGTAAAATAGATTGAAAACTTATGACGACAAAAAGAAATGTTCTGGTTCATGCGATGCAAAATAAATTGGATGAACAACATTACAGATAAGATAACGAAACAAGATCTCCATGTTACAGCTTGATGACCGACATTGGAGCTAAAACCCATCAAACATCAAACAACACATCATAGCTTTCTATATTTCATTGTTTACTTCAGTGGGTTATAAAGAGTACTAGCCCATATAGACCAAGGCATACAAGTGGTAAATGATGATATAAATAAGTCTTTGATCAAGCCAGTTTCCAGGGAAGAAGTTAAAAAAGTAGTGTTTGAAATGCAAGCTACAAAAGCCTTAGGGCGAGACGGGCTAAATGGATTATTATACTAAAGCCAATGGTTGGTTATCTAGGTTATGTAGGAAGACATTTTCAAGATGGCCAACGCATTCTTCAAACAAGGTATTTTCAACCCTTAAATTAATGAGACCTATATGGTTCTAATTCCAAAAGTAAATAACCCAGAAAACACCCCTTAACAGAGGTGGCTTAGCCTTTGTAATTTCAACTACAAAATCATTGCAAAGGAAATGGCTAATGGATTGTAACTATAAATCGTAACTCTGGCTCCTGATCTATCTCCCAAGAACAAAGCGCTTGTGTTTGTAGCCACCAAATTCAAGACAACAAGTTCATTATCTAGGAGGTGTTGCATTAGCTAAAGGTGCAAAAAAGGAAGAGGAAATTTCAAGCAATCCTCAAACTTGACATGCAAACAACTTGCGACAGGATCAAGTGGGACTCTTTATGTAATTACATGTTGAAATTGAGCTTTTATGGAAGATGGGTCTCTCTAGCAAAACAATGTATATCCTCAGTTTCCTTTAGAATCAATGTGAATGGAGAACTTTATGAACCATTCTAGCCAACTCGGGAAATCAGACAAGGGGACCCTCTATTCCCCTAGTTATTTATTATAATGGCTAATGTTCTGTCCTCTCTTATGACTAAAGCAATAGAAGATGGAATTATTAAGGGATTAAACTGAACAACAGTTGTCCAACACTAGCACACGTACTATTTGCAAATGAAACCATCTTCTTCCTAGACGGAACAACTAGAGAAGCCCAGATTATAGCATCTATTTTGAACCAGTATTGTTTTGCCTCCAGTCCAGCTATAAATCTCAACAAATCATATATTTTCTTTGGGAAAAATTGTCCCTAGAGGCTCAAGTCAAATTTTGCAAGTCCCAATTATAGAAAAAATAGGGACGTATCTTGGAATACCTTTAGATTGGGTTGGCCAAAAAACATATGTTTGCCTGGGTTCTTCCCAAAATTAACCAAAAAAATAGAGGGATAGAAACAAAAACTGATTTCCGAGGCAGACAGAGAAATTTTGATCAAAATAGTTATTCAAGCGATGTCACAATATGCCATGTTCATCTTCAAAATCCCTATATCCATTTGCAGGGCAATTGAAAAGAGAGTGTCTTCATTCCGATGGAGACAAAATGCAACAAAGATTGGCAAACATTGGAAAAGAAGGGAAAACTTGAAAAAATGAAGGATTGTGGGAGCCTAGGCTTTAGAGATTTGGTACATTTTAATAAAGTGATGTTGGGAAAGCAAGCTTGGCAACAAATCAAAACACCGGATGCTTTATGGAGCAAAATTTTCAAAGGCATTTATTTTCCCAAAGGATATTTCTGGAATGCACAAAAAGACCCCCCCACCTTTCTTGGGAGGTAAAGTATTTTAGTAGGAAGAGATGTCATAGAATCAAAAATTAAATGGGAAGTTAGGGATGAAAGAATAATCGAAGGGAGGACAAGTGGCTGATCTTTGGAAAAATTGGAGGACTAGTAAACTGTAATGACCCCCACCCAGTCAAGGATCCAATTGACAAAACCTTAAGTTAGTGGAATACCCAAAAACTGAGTGTCTTTTTTAAGGAAAGGATAGTCAATGAAATTACAGCAACCCCTCTGAATCTGAACCTTGGACCTGATAAACTAGTGTGGACAACAAACAATGTAGGGATCTATTGAGTCAAGAGTGGCTACAATATTATACATGCTCAGGAAAGTAACAAAATAGAGGAACAACCATCAACATCCTACCAAGCCCCTAAAATGCTATGGAATAACATCTAGAAACTACAAATCTTCCCAAAAGTTCAATTCCTACCATGGAGTATTTGCAACAACGCAATCCCAACAAGGGAAAATCTAAACAGGAGAAAGATGATACTTGAACCAACTTGTTCACTATGCAGCCAAGCTCTAGAGACAGTGGAACACCTCTTCACATTATGCAACTAGACAAAAGAAGTTTGGTTAGACCTCAAAATGGAAGCACATGTCTCAACTATAACAATCACTACAATCGACAAATGGGTTTGTGATTTCCTCACCTTGAACACGAACCCAAAGTCAAAAGCAATGTTTGCGGGGTTCCTATGATAGCTCTAGAAGGCTCGAAACACTTTAGTTTTTCAAGGAAGGAGACCATACCTGTTGACACCTAAATTTTTGGGGTTAATTTTTGCTAAATAAAAATGGTATATAGTTTAGAAACATTTTATTTTTATTTTTATGCTACCAGTAAGGGAAATATTTTTCACATATTTTGTTCAGAATTTTCACATATTCGGATGATATACACTGGGAGTGTATCTTGAATAGAAAGGAAATTTTGGGGTGAAATATTCGAAAAAAAATGCAAAAAAAATATTGCGCGAATATGAATATTTCAATGATATATTTAGGATATTTCGCGTAAGCGAAATTGGAAATAAAATATGCCAAAAAGATTTAATTTTTTTCATTATAAAGGGGTGTTGTTCGCGCACGGACCGGGGAGGGGGGGCCGAAATTGAAAAAAAAATTAGAGCAAAAAAGGAGAGCGGCCCCCGGTTTTTGAGAAAGAAAAAGAAAAAGAAAAAAAGCTTGAAAAAAGCAAAAAGGAAAAGAAAGAGTGAAAGGACGTGCAGCAGAGAGGGAAGAGGCTTGAGGTGGACGTGCGTAATGCGTATAGCAAAAGTAGGAGAAAAAAGAAAAAAAGAGAAGAAAAATAAAATAACAAGGTGACTGTTCATCTTCTCCAACGCCTCAGCCGCCCGAATCGCTGCAACCCTCCCACACGTTGCCCGAGTCGTCGGTCCGCTGCACCTCCATCGCCCGCGAGCTCGTGCCTCCGCCGGCCTCTGCCTTGTCTGCCTAGAAGCTGCGACGCCCGTGAGCCATCCTGCTGTTACCTCGTCGCCGAGCCATCGTACGAGCGCCTGCTCCCCGCCCCTGCCATCGTCCCCGACGCCAGCAGGCCCGCGACCGCCGCTGCTGTCCCTGCTTTGCTCGCGTCTGCAAGCCTCCGCCGATTCGGTTCCCATCTGCGACGTGCAGCTCCTTCTGTCAGACCACCCCCGCGAAGCCCGACGCCATTTCGGGCCGCCGCCCCGCGTCCGCGACCACCACGGCAACCCTCGCTGTAACCCGGAGCATCCGACGCCCCTGCATCTCCACGCCCCTGCTCCGACGATCCGCTTCTGCCGCGCCCCCTCTGCGAGTAACCCGCGACCTCCTGTCATCCGTGAGCCGTACCGACTTTCGCTGAGCCCCATCGGAGCCAAGCCCGAACCAGATTTGCAGCTCACTGCCTGCGCCGCGCTTGCTCCGAGCTTCCCCGAGTGGTTGCCCTGCTGTCCCGCGACGCCGGATTCCCCAATTTCGCTGTCGCCCGAGCCACAACTCGCTGTTCCTTGCCGGAGTTCACCCGCCGAACCTTCGATTCCTACGTCCCTGGAGACCCACGGGCACGAATCGGGCTTGGGAAGGAAAGAAAAAAACAGAAAAAAAGAATTTTTTTAGATAGTTCTTTATTTTTTTACTTATTTACCTATTTGCCTTATTTTGTTATTTTTGTTATTCTATTGCTTTATTTTATTTGTTCTCTTGTAGTTTTTTTTTCTTTTTTTGTGACCCAAGGAATCCCCTGTACTCTGACCAACGTGGACGGCTCGACAGGCCCAGGTACAGAGGGAGTAAACCCTGACGGCGACATGTGGTGGCCACCATACACGTACCACCAGGTAAGTCACCCTGCGACGCCCGGGATTCGAACACTCGACCTTTTGCGAGAGGAAGAGTGCCCACTCCAGCGGCGCCACCGAGGTGGGTGGTTGTTCTCTTGTAGTTTAATTATCCTTTTATGTGAAATTGAGATTACATGTTATGAAATTACCCTAAAACTAGTGATTGTTAGTCCGATTTTCGCGTTCGAAATCCGACTCGCAATTACTTAAAAAAGTTGTCAATCCGATCTCCTGTCCGAGATCCGATTTGTGATTTTTCGTGAAATTGGCCAACCCGATTTCATGCTCGAGATACGGTTGGTCAATTTGGGGTATTAATATTGCTTGATTTGCTGTGGTGTTATTTAAATTAATTATCTTTAAAAAATTAAAAAAATGTAGTTTTAGGGTGCATGCCCATGATATTTTTAAAAATATATATATATATAATAAAAATAAAAAAAATCAAAAATCAAATCGATTGATTTAGGTTGTTAGCTTTTAAAACTTGAAATTGCATGTTTAATTATTAGGAATTGTCAATTTCGAAATTAAAAAAAAAAAAAGAAAATAAAAAGATAGGATTAGGGTTGTTTTTTTTATTGTCTTGCATATTTAGAATATGGATTTTATTTTAAATCATGAAAAATAAACAAAAAATTCATTTAGGATGTTAGTTTTATTATTATTTGAATTGCATGTTAAATTTTAATTTCGAAATTAATAAAAAACAACAAAAAATCATAAGATTAGGATATCTTTTGTACGTCATTGCATTTTAGGGTAAAATTGCATGTAACTTAATTCTAGATATTAGTTTTTAATTTATTATAAGTTTAGATAATATTAGATAGATGGTATTTTATGATTATTTAGGTTAAGATAATATTTTTGTTTAAATTAGGATTTGGCTTAACCTAATTCCTAATATAAATTGAATAGAATCTTAACTTAGTTAGATAATTTTCACATTTTTCTAATTTGGAATTTCATGAAAAATACAAAAAAATGTCATAGGTTAAATTAGTTTTAGTATTTAGGATAAAATGCATCCTTTTAGGAAAAAAAAAAAAATATATCATATACATGTCATTAAAATTAGGTCATTTAGTTAATATTGCATTTCTTTAGAATCTACTCTACTCATCTCATATAGTTTAAATCATGTTGCCATGTTAAGTAATTTAGATTATATTGCCATGTCATATTATATTATTAGCATGCATTACATATAGATTAAGTTCCCATTAAACAAAGTGAAAACAAAAAAAGAGAAATTGCGTGTTAATTAGAAATCATATCTAGGGTTGATGATGTGAATTATGATCTAACAACGCAGATGCTTTCATTGTTACAAGGTAAGTTCCATAATTTTATTTATTGCCTTATTGGATGTTAAATTGGTGGTTCGCGTACTCGCATGATGGAGATAATTAAAATCAATTCAAATTGCTTGCCAAACATTTTTTAAAATAAAAGAATGGTACCGAAAGGGCATTAGAGAAATCTAGTGTAATCAAGTCCTTGCACTTAGAATCTCTGGTTCGTAGGAGTAAATTTAATCTCACATTACTTTACTTGGATTTCTAATCGACCCACCAAAAATAGATTAATGGTGACTCTTAGTTAAAAATCATTTGCATGTTAATAACTCGAACCTAAAGTCGCGAATTGGTATGGATTTGGGAGAGCCCGAGTTAAGTTTAGATTTAACAATCCATTAACCAAAAACTTAGGTGGTTTATCCGAAAATTTGATTGCGACAATACCCAAGATATATTATTGAAAGAAGCCACGTCCAAGGATTATTTCTATGTGAAATGGTAATCCAAGGGGACAGAAGGTAAGACGAGACCCACGCCGGGATAGACGCAATGGAGTCTGCCGTTGCCAAATTCCCTCAAGCTAAACATAACTAGCTCCTGGAGAACGGGGATTTGCCAAGTAGATCCGAGCTTCTTTGGTGTTGATTGTGGAAGCCATAGCTATCCAAGAAGCCTTATCGTGGCTGAAGAAAAGTTCTTGGAGAAAGGAAAGTACATCCACATGAATTGAACTGAACTCTGAACAGCCTTTGCACATGGAATTTATCCCCAACAATTCTCAAGCGGTGGAATGTGTGTTGGGTTGGTTGGAAGTAACTTGGGCCGCTCGGTCCATAATTAAAGACTTCATATTATTAATGGGCCAACTACATGGGGTTTCTTTAAAGTGTAAGTCGAGAACTACAAATCAAGCTACAGACTGGATCGTAAAAGTAGATAAATGGAAAGTGGGAGAAAATTCGCGAGAAAGAAAATCAGGTGATGTCAACGCTGGCGCCAATCCTCCTCCACTTTAACTGCGGTGGCTGTCCGAACTTGCTTGGCCCTCTCGGGTCATGACTCTCTCTTCCAGCTTCGATCCTTCCTGTTCCCTCCTCAAATCCAATTCCTCATTTTCGATCACCAAACCTCGCGTTCCGAACTCAGAATCACGGTCCTCGTACCCAAGTTTCAGTCTTTTTCCACGAGGACGACACGTTCTTGCCATCACTTGGTTTGAGCAAGAGGAAGGTGAGCCTCTCGATTCTTGCAATCTTGCTAAATGGGTGTGGCTCAAGCGCGTCGATGGCGACGTCGCCCCAAGAATTGGAGCTGGACAGGTACTCAGACTCCAAGAATTGCACTTGTATGTACAATGTACGACGAGGTATCATGGACATCAGACTACCAAAAATTGCTGCAACTGTCCATGCATTGTTCGAATAAAATTGAAGTTGATCTCTTGTTGGGATTGAAGGTGGAAAAAGCAGGAGCAACTCTGCTGTTTGAGGAGCCAAACAAGGTGGGCAACAATGTGGGAGTGGTGGAGAGTCGAGTTCGTCTTGCAAGCCTCGGCGAATTTGGCAGTCCTCCGTTTGTTGCGGACAAGCTCGTACAAGCCGGAAAGCCCAAAGTAGGTGCTTTTGTTTAATTGCTTGCTTCGTTCTAAATGTGGTATGTCTTAAAGTATGGCATCCGAAGCCTCTTATGTTTTCAGATGATGGACTATTATAGTAGACAATTTGGTTTTTGCTAGAACTGCTGTAGATATTATGCTTGGAGCTGTTGAATTAAGAGGAAACATCAAAGTGAATAATTCGAACTCGATGGTCTACACAGTGCACAAGAGATGATCGACATGATGAGCGAGAGAGACAATTCTGGCTGCAGAGATAATGGCAAATGATTACATGCAGAGATTATGAGGCGTGGTTGCTCACGGTCCCAGTTCAATTTAGCTACATGTTACACCAAATGTTGACCTCACATGGCCCGTCAATTTCAATATTTGACCAGATCTAATAATTTAAGAGGCAAACTGAACCAAAACTCTGGTTCAGCTGCCTCCAGTGTTCTATTATCAGACGTGATGGTGAAGTTATAGTTATAGCTTAATCATATAATTGAATATGTAAAATGCTTTCAACTGTGTTTACTTGACTTTCATTCCTCCATCGTATTTTATGATGATGATTTAATTAGTCAAAATTGGCTTGATTTAGGTCTTTAGGCTCTGTCTGTAAACCTCTAAGTGATAGGTCGATAGTTTTGGCTTTGGCTTGGAGCTTCCATACGGTCAAAACCTTTTTTTTTTCAAAAAGGAAAGTATTAAAGATGCTGAAGTGCTTGGAGTGGCAGAAAGATTGGGCCATGGAGGCCTGCAAGTTTATGAGTTTGAGTACATAGTGGACAGCACCAGGGTAGGGATGAAAACGATCGTTTCGGCTGCCTTTTGTGACCTCAAAGAAGCTCTATCTGTTAAACATCGCTCACTTAGACAACCCAGAGTAACCGCTTGACACCAAAACAAGGATGATGTTGGAGGAAGCTCTCCATTCTTTTGATGCTGTTCCAGGCACATGAACATTACAATCCATCACCACATGACTATTTCCTCCATGTCTTGCGGAGCACGTTCACTGATGCCTGAAGTGATGCACTACTGAATTGATTTTGTTGAATAGGTGTCGATCTAACGCAACGAGAAAACTCAACATGGTTTTTGCTTAGTGTGGCAGAGAGATTGAACTTATGACCTCTTTGATTCAAAAACTATTGTTGAATTTGGACTATGTTAGCTTAAAAATATGCATACAAGCACATTCTTCCGTGTCATTCCTTGCGCATCTATGTGCTGTGCAACAATGGTACTTACTACGATCATCTGGCACCTTTTTTCGCACAACCTAAAATGCTACTCAACCACAAAACTTCGTTGTTTGAATCTAATGCATCAGTGAGGGCACTTCAAGATTCTTTTTCGGGCATTTTTGTCTTGTGGAGAGGGGTAAACAACATATCTTTTGAGCACCTTATCTTGCAAGTTAAACTTGTGTTACAGGTGGTGAAGGTCATCTCTTCAATGACTCTGGCGATTCATTCCAGGAAGCAAACGATTTTATTCTTCACATTTTTAGGCGAGGTAAAAGGTGAGGTGATTTTTGTAAACAGCCTCTGTGCGGCATTATATCATTCTTGCATTTCCACATACCTGCAAGAATTTCTTATGTGAGATTTCTCAGATTCTTTATCGTGTTAACGTCATTAATTTGTTAGAGAAAAGAGGTACTTCTCATATTTCGTTTTCGAAACTTTTCCAGTTAAAAAGGTAAGTTATAACATATTAGCTGAAATGTTTGGCAAATTTGAACCTTCTGGAGATCCTTTGTTCTTCTGTTTCTAGAGATGATAGCAGAACTGACCCAAGAAGACTAACAAGAACACTTTATAGAAGGGAAAGTGGTGCATGTAAAATCATTTTGTCGAAACTTAGTTGCTGGTCTGTTTTCCAGAAGAATTTAAAGGAAGTTGGGAGCAACATCCTCCAAAGTACTAAATGCTTCATTTTCCTTGATATAGGTTTTATTATGCTAATTGGAGGGTTTCTTTCGAAGAAGAAATTCATGCTTTTCTGAGATATTTAATGATCTTATCTTTGTGAACTTTAACAGACAACTGGTTCCCTTTATTTTTGGGCTGCCCATCTCGCTAGCTCCCTTGGGGTCCATTTGCTTCATGGTGTTGCACTTGACTTGAGGCCATATAGGCCTCATTTGGCATTGATACTCTGGTAGATTATGTATTCTGTTTGCTTCTTTGTTCTGTTTCATGTTGCATTACTTCTTAGAAGTATCTATCAAAGCTTGGTGAGCGAATTGATCCCATGAGTGGTTTCGGAAGGCATCTGCAGTTTCACAAACCCTTCAGAGCATCATATTATTGTGCACTGGCACAAAAAAAGATGGCGGCTACCTTGCGCCAAAGTGTTTGTTCCTATGCATGTACATGGGTCTTACTTTCATATGGGCAATCCCCTAACACATTCACGCTTGAAGTAATTACCTTCATTGAAATAATCTCAATGTGGTGGCAAGTACATTAAAAAACTCCAGCATTTTCTATTAGAAACTTAAGTGTATTAATAGTCTGTGTGGACCAAAATAAGTGACCTCTGATATTATTTCAATTACTAATCAAAGCTTCGTTTCCTTTTCCTTTAGTTAATCTGCAGAATTGTCAGTGGAATTGTCATAGTTATAATAATTCCGCTCGTAGCACTGACTACACAGTCTGCGTCTTTTGTGTTCAGCCATTTCAAAATAGCTGAAACTACTGGGATATTGAGCGAACGGTAATTCTGGCTTTTCTTGTCAGTCAGTATTCACTTTTTGGGAATGCGCAGCTGCGCATCTAACTGAAGAAACTAAAGGCGCTGACAGGAATGGTCCCATTGCCATTCTTACCAGTCTAGGGATCATTTTAGTGTTTGGATGGGCCTACATATTGGCTCTTACTTTTAGCATTCAGGTAAGGAACTCTTCATGTCTACTTATCATATCTATCCTTTGATTTGCTTTTAAAACTGTTTCTTCTATATTATGCTATGTTTTGCATGTACTTTCAGAACTTTGACTATCGATGTGATCCGGCCAATGATACGACAGGTGTGTTCATTCCAGCTCAAATACTCTATGATGCATTCCATGGAGGTGTCACAGTGCTTCTGGTGCAATCATCTTGCTATTCATTATATGGGGTTCATTCTTTTTAGGTGGGCTTTCCATCAATACCAGTGCAGCAAGCATGGTCGGTAGCTTTTCCTCTTTTCTTTTGTTATGCTTAATTTCAGCTACTCTGTCTATCGATACATAACCTGTTCACCATGGCTCTCTTCAGGTATATGCGTTGTCAAGAGACAAGGGCATCCCATTTTCATCGGTATGGCTAAAAGTGCATACGAAGCACAAAGTCCCATCTAATGCAGCGTGGCTTTGTGCAGCCATCTGCATTCTACTTGGAATTCCAATATTGAAAGTGAATGTAGCCTTCACTGACATAACTTCCAAATGCACGATAGGATGGGTCGGAGGATATGCAGTCGCGATATTTGCGAGAATGGTCATGGAAGGGAAGAATTTCAAGCCTGGGCCATTTTACCTGGACAAGGTAAGTAGGCTGATCTGTTTGACAGTGTTTCTGTGGATGTGTTATACCTACTCAGTGTTTCTTCTGCCAACTTTGTATCCCAAACCAGTTGATTGTTTAGGTATGATAATGCTTTGGTGGCTGTTTGATGCCCGGAGATGGTTTAATGGACTGCTAGGAAAATCAATGCACCGAACGGAAAGGTATGATCTGATGCTCTGTATCCAATGTTTCGCTATAGTCAATTGGTTGCTCCTAGAATGATTTGAAAATAATTCTATCGTGTTCTGCCTTAGGTAGATGCCATGAGCGTTCGAACTTGATACCTTCTTAGTGCAAGACATGACTGCTTAGTTAACATTCCAAAAAAGCGTGAAAACTTGAATTTGTTCAAAGCGCAGAACTATATTTCCTGTCTTCACATCACTCAGCAGTCCCTCATGTATTTTTGGTTGATTGGTGAGAAAGTTTGAGAGTTGATGTAACTGCCTAATGTCATCCCAGGTGCATCATATCAAGTTTTATCATCAGCATATTCATCCGTAAATAAAAGATTGTTGTTTGCCAGGCTCGACATACTTATAAACCACATCTATCCCGGGCACCATAGGAAATCTTGCTCTATTGTAATAAAACACTAGATAATCCCTAGTCGAATGGGGTACAATGTCAAAGAAACATGCTATACAACTAATTCTGACACAAACAGAGAAATGAGAAGTTTGTTGCTTGCCGTGTCACTTGAAAGGTGCCGATCCTCTGTCTCAGATGCAAATTTTCTGTCTCCTGTGGCTCCTCCATGACCACCGAGATCTCAGCCTCGCCACCAAGTCTTGTGGCCATAAAGGTGTCGTTTCTCTAGATCTCGAGGTAGTGGCTGCTCCAAAGGCCATGGAAAGCCAAGCTTCTGGATCCGGAGGGGATGGCCCCTTATTGGCCCGGGCAGGGGCTCGATGCCACATCAATTGATGCTCTTAAGGGCATTAATCTGTGATTTCAATGCTCTCCATTCGTCTAACCACAGACTAAAGCTTGAATTCTTAGCCACAACATCAGCAGACACCTCTTTTGCTTCAACTAGCTTCATTGCATATGCTTCAAACTCATTGAGTCTTTCTCGAAGAAAAGTCAGGTTGTTTGGGTTGCTCTCCCTCTTGATTTTATCTAGCCACTCCTTTGCTTCCTCCACCCTTGCCCAAAAGCAAGTGTCTTGGGTCAAGCTTGCATACTTGGTCCTCCCATTGCCTAGTTTATTAGTAAGAACTTTCTCGGTCCACCACTGATCGAAAATTTCGTACCTCCTCTCTCTCCCATTGCTTATGTATTGGCCTTTTTTAAGGTGCATCCCCGATTGATAATACTCTGCGATGTCCAATGGTTTCACAAGAAGCATGTAGGAGTGTGATGCATTTACCCATTTTGACCTTTTGTGCAAATCGTGTGGGAGCTCTTTCCTGTCTAGCATGCGTATGATGTCATCCCAAAAGGCTGCAAGCTTGAACCGGTTCATGTTTATCTTGAACTCTCTCTTTGAGGGCCCCTTCTGCTTGAAAGAATCGTAGTTTCCTTTTTGCTCGTCGGACTCATCGCAATAAGCTTTATACCACTCTATCTCTACCTTGTAAGGAGTGATTTTGGATAGCTTAATGGCTAAATTAGCTGCATTTAGGTTCGGCGTGCGCCCCATTTGCCTCACTATAGTTAAGCATTCTTTTGCCATTGGTGCAATGGATACCTGCAAAGTAGATGAATCATAGAACTTTTAAACTGGAGGAATAGGACTTAGGAATAAAAGCCTTAATTGATACATTTATAGAACTCGATCAATCAACAACTGAAGGTGCCATGTTCCTACCTGTTGATGAGTCCCCAAGGAGTTCAAAGCCATCGAAAGACTTGCTTCATAGCTTGATTTAGAGAGATCTCCTTCCATGAAGTTTCTGATTAAAGACTGACGAGCTAGTCTTTCAACATACCACCCATACTTAAGGTGCTCCTCAATGATACTATTTGGAGAGCCTGTCCTTAGCATTAAATGCATCATCTTGTTGATCAATACAGCGTTGTCCAAACAAATCGCGCCCTCATGTGAACAAAGCAAGTAATTCCCATACGGCCAAAACGACCTCCCTCCTAAGCCTTCCCCTACCCGTGCCAGGTGCTCCATGTCGACCGCAGCGAAGGAAAATAACCATGCTTTGTCTTCTTCAGTTAATTGGAGGTTAGTGAAATCCATAGAGTTTGGCGACATCATAGATGTGTACAAGAATCTGATAAGGGCCTGCCACTGGGGAGTTGGAACAAGTGATTGGTCAAGAGATAACCTCGGCATTATATCGTGCTTTGACACGATGTTGCAGAAGATGCCACACCATCTTTCGTGAACGATGGCTTGGGAAAGCGACTTGTTGCCAAGGAAAGGAGAGCCGAAACTGATGCATAGGACTGAGTGGGGTGAGTAGATCGATTTGAGGTGGGAGAGGAGCCAAAGAGTTGTGAGGAATGCGACTGATCCTCCTATGGAGTGGCCTGTGATCACCATTGACTTGGTTTCAGCCAGAAAGCTATGAATTTGCATTCATATTAAAGATTTCTTGAGATCTAGTTGAACGCTTCTTGAAAAAATCTTGATTACAACACTTCAAAAGCTTTAATAAAAAATCAATTTTGATCGGATCATGTCATATTAGAAGAGTTACGCAAATAGATCAGATAGAAAATCATTGGTCACACTGCAATTGCTAAACGTACGGGACCGTTTATTACGCAATTAAAACAACGCTTAACATGTTAAACAAAAGATGATAAGTGTGCAAATATGTTTTAACACATGTATAGAATGTATTTATATTTATGGCTCTTGTATTTGAACAATCATATGAGAAGAGTACCATTCAATCATGGCCAGGAGATCCGTCTCACGAACGGTTCGGTTTGACATGACTCTAAACCAAAAACATCGGACCACAGTAATTCAAAATTCGGACCCAGAGGTTATCAAGGACCAAACGGGCCACTAGACCCGCTGCCCATTCTTGATCAACGCTGACAGGCGGAAGGACAAAATCGCGGGCCTGACAGCTCACGCCTTAATAAAATTTAAAAATTTAATCGGTGGAAATAGAGAAAGTTCACGAAGAAACCTCACCAACAGGCGTTGGTCTAGTGGGAGTTGCTAACCCCAGACTGACTTTATCTGCCAATGGGCAGGGGTTCGAATCCTGGTGAAATCCGTTGCTGGAGGGGAAGAAACCCCTGAGCGACCTAGCTTTTTTCTTTATTTTTACTTTATTTATTTTCATTTTCTAAATTCAGCAAAGATGCTATCATAAATTTGATACAGAAAAGTTGCAACTGGCCTGGCTTTGAACATTAGAGAGCGTGGCCTGCTGGATCTGTGTTATTATATATTCTTTTTATTGACGATTAAACTATCATTAGGTGGGTACAAAACTTCAAGCCTATAAAAAAGCCTCGAGAACTTTATTGATTAGTTAAGGCATTGGTTATGATTTTTGCTGAAACAGTCATTCGAATATTCAATCTTACTACTTTTAAGTTAATTTACTATACGTGAATGGTGATTAGTAACTTGACATTTATACATACCTATAAGAAAATTACAATTATCAAAATAATTACATGGCAAATTTGAGCTATTTTACTATGCTGTTTGTTAATTACTAAGGGGGTGTATGATAACTTTTGATTTCTGTTCCAAAAATTATTTTTCTATTCTAGAAATAATTTTTTATTCTAGATTTGTTTCTGGAATAGAAATTCGTTTGGTAAAATTATTTCATTTTTTTTTTTTAACTTTTGAAATAGATTCTTGTTTTAGAAATATGTTTAGAATAGAAATTAGAAGTAAAAATTTTTTACTTCTCTATTTCTATTCCAAAATAAAAATTCTTCTTGTCGTGTCCTCTATCTACCGGCCGCCCGCCGGCGGCCAGCCGGCTCCTGGAAAATTACTTCATGGAAAATGATTTCCGGAAATGCTATATTTTTCACGAAACGAACTTAAGAATTCTATAGGTAAATCACCCAATATAACAGTAAATTATGAATATGTTACTACTGTGCAATACGATCCATAAAACGGGAAAACAGAAAGATTAGCCACGAGTATAATAAACCTTACGAAAGCTATCGATAAGTCAAGAAATTTACGATGTGAAAGTGTAGAAGCATCCTATGGAGCGATATAAATTTTGACTTTTAGAGGAGTCAATAAAGCATGTGATAGGCAACAGAAATTGCTGGACCTGGCTCTGAAGTTCACTGCGCGAATGATAATGAAGGAAGCGGTGAAGCACTCCGGAGTGGACCACGACCGGCTCTTCGCCTTCGTAACGGCGTGTCAGCGGTGCGAACAGCCCGTGCCCTGCTCCATCCAGCGGCGCCAGCATGGTGCAGTTCGGATCCCAATGAAGCGCCGGCATCTCTTGGACGCCCGAGAATGCCACGTACCCCACACCCCCGACTTGCTCCGCCACGAAGGCACCAGACCCCATCGCATTCGCGGCGCTGCACAGCCTCCACGCCTCCTTCAGCAGCGGCGTCGAAGCCAGGAAAGTCCCCAACATCTCGCTCGTCTCAAACCTTTCCAAGACAACAAAGGAAAAGGAAAAGAAAATGAGAAAAAAAAGGCAAAAATGTTAAAGGAAGAAACGTAGTAGTAGCTACAAACATGGAAACGCCGGAAATCGAAGTGAGCAGAAGGGAGGAGTAGGCTGTTACGATGAAGCTTTGGTGTCCATGGTTTCCTCTTTTGCTTGTCGAATGAGTGCTGAAATGCACATAGACAGTCGAATTATATGGTGGCCTTTATGGGAGAATGGGGGACCCAGCGTATGAACTGACCAGACGTGTAATCTTGAGAAATCTTAAGCGTAACTGCTGACTTGACAGGCCCCTCGTAACTGGCTGACGTAATGTTAATGAGCATATCCTAGGTAGCACGGACACGTTGTCCGTGCTTACGTGTCGTGTCCGACACGTGTCGGAGCGTGTCGGACACGTCGACACGCTCGGACACGGTCGGACACGCGGTCAACGCGCGTCGGAAATCCGACATGTGGTCAACCTTTGCCCGACACGTTTCGACACGCGTGTCCGGGAGGAAGCAAACCGCGAGCGACGGCGAGAGACGGCCGAGCATAGACTGAGGCGAGGGCAACGACGCTACAGCTGCGAGGGAGAAAGGATCAAAGGCGAGAGGAAGAGGAGAGGAAGGCGGTCGTGCGGTGAGCGGCGAGCGGCGAGGAAAGGGGTCGGGCGAGGAGCGGCGAGCGATGAGGAAGTGGGTCAGGCGAGGAGCGGCGAGCGGCAAGGAAGGGGGTCGTGCGTGCGGCGAGGAGCGGCGAAGGGGGTCGGGCGAGGAGCGGTGAGCGGCAAGGAAGGGGGTCGTGCGTGCGGCGAGGAGGGAGGAGGAGAAGAGGAAAGGTCGCGTGCGGCGAGGAGGCGCAAAAAAACTAGGGTTTCTGAGAAACTGAAAAATAATTAAAGAATGGGACTAATGGGTACGTATTTTGGGGGAGAGAAAGTGACGGACAGGTGGGGGGAAATAAATGATGGTGGGAGGGAAAGAATAAAAAATTAATTTGGGGGTGGGGGGAATCGCCCATTGGGCTGTCAGGTGGTGGGGAGGGAAAAAATTGGGCTGTCAAGTGGTGGAGAGGGAAAAAGAAAAAAAGTGAAAAAATTTGGGGGAGAAAGAGACGAGGGAAGTTTGGACACAGGTTTGGGAGGTTTTTCGAAAAATAAAAGTAAATTTGAGGGAAGAGGAGATTTCGAAAAATAAATGTAAAGTTAGGATAATGAAATAAAAAAAGTGTAAGATTTATTGATATTATTAGTATAAATTCATTGTAAACTTTTTATTTATTTATTGTGAATTTGAATCAAATTAATTAAAAATAAAAATATTTATTTAATATTTAACGTGTCGGAGCGTGTCGGAATTCTCTACTTTTTGAGAAATGACGTGTCGCGTGTCGTATCGTGTCATGTCGCGTGTCGTGTCGCGGTGTCCGTGCTACCTAGAGCATATCTCTTTGTTGCAAGCTTTTTCTTCCAACTGTAATAGTTTAAGAATTTTTTTTAAAAAAAGGGCAAAAGTTCTTTATAAAGTATAGTTTTTATTGAACGATATTTAAAATATTTTCAAAATATGCTTCATTAAACATTACCTGCATTTCGAAAAAAACTTTTTTAATTCAAGAGTTTTTGCAATTTTTGAGGGGATAGGGACATCCCCTCGGAATCGATACCCTCCTTTTGAAGCACTATATGCTCAAGAGAGTTGCTTTTGCTTGTACCTTTCTTTAGCCAATCACGGAACAATTAACGCAGTCAAGTCATAATTAGATTTTTTCCATTTGTGTGCTCTCGTGCTAAGTATCGATGGATGGTTGTATAGTTTATACGAAACAATGATGGCCATTCATTCGATGCCACCCCTGTTCGGTCCATTCGAAGAGTCAGAAAATTCAAGAAGGAATTCATAGAGTTTAACACGCGCAGCAAATTTCACGAAATTTCCAAATCCACACTAGCCTGTCTTTTTATATTCCCCGTGTCGAACTCACGCGATCTATGCTTATCGATGGAGCCAAAAGTCGTTCTCGCAAGGTGACTGTGCACGAGGAAAACGATGAGTGAGGGGCTTTCGACTTCGATCAATATATGAGATACTGATAGGGGAACCCGCGGGATACGGAGATTTCGCATCCCTGTGATTCAAAAGAGGGACCCTTTTTATCGTTGGTCGGACTTGGTAAGATGAAGAATGGAACTGTCCGATTGATCTGTCAAACGTGCTAAGGATGTCTTTCTGTTCTTCGTTCGTTCGTTCGTCGGAGACGACTAATAAATCCAAATGACCAGGGTCCGCGGGTCTAGCCCGATTAATCAACCTGAATCGGTTTTTTCATTCTTTCTTTTTCAGAACCCAACTTGAGTTTAAATATGAGATAATTACATAAATAGTCCGTCAATTCTTGCTCAATGTGCAATATTGTCATTGTACTTTTAATATGTTTAATGTGATCCCTAAGTTTTAGCTTAATGTGTAATCTCATCTATGAATTTTTAATTTAACTAATATAGTTTCTGAATAAATTAAAAGGTCATGAACTGTATTAAATATTAAATCTAAGATTATGGACCATTTATATCACAACTTTCATAGACCGAACTTAATTGACATAATCAAACTGTCTGTGCAATCATTTACATTCACGGAAACTATCATGGGTCTCCAAAATTTGTGTGAAATCATGCACTAGATCTCAAATTAGACAGAGATATACAGGATCCTAAGTCACAAACTTGCGAAAAGACTAGCGCTTTCCATTAGTTCCCATGTCTAAAACACAACTGCAAAGGGCAAATCCTAGCATTTCTACATAGATGTTGTTGGAAATTAATCCAGAGAAGACACAAACTGTTTGTTGTAATCGGAACATCAATGTAAAGAAGATGATAATAGCTATATAATATTCTTCTTTTTATGTAAACTTACAACTCTTGGAGAAGAAGAAAATAAGATATAACATAAAATTGGAGGTGAGGTACGGATATCTGAATCTCCTCAAGGCGATTAGTTTATGCGAAAAGTGCTTCGCAGATTCACGAACTATGCCTCCCAATTAGAGGTGGCAAATGGGTGGGTCGGGTCGGGTATGGGTCAGGTCGAAAATGGGTCGACCCATATTCGACCCATTTAACCCGTTTTGACCCATATTATTGTAGTGTAAATATAGTGACCCATACCCGACCCGACCCATATTGCTAAAACCTACTAATATTCTAAAAAAATACCTACGCTCACTTTAAGTATATGCCAATTGGATAAAAACCTCAAATTAAATTAAAAAATAGTAAATAAAATAAAAATTGTTAAAAAAACCTATAAATTTAAATTTAAAAATAGTAAATAAAATAAAAATTGTTAAAAACCTAAGAAATTAAATTAAAAAATAGTAAATAAAATAGAATTTGTTAAAAAAATCTATAAATTGAAATATTTATGAAGAATTAGAAAAAACGACAACATTTTTTTATCCACCGCATATTTGACAAGTTCCTCCAGCACCTTTAATAAAAGCTTTCACAATCTTCCAACGCTTAACTCTAATGGATTAGTTGTTCAAAGGAAAATAAGGAATATCCAATTCTTAGTCAATAAATAACCCCGATTAGTCACTAGACATAACTCCCATGAGCACCACCACGCAAGTCACTTTTACACGACACACCATGTTTATACATATATAAGGACGACCATAAGCTTATAATTTCATATTTATTATCTTGCATTGTTGGGCAAAGAAGCTGAGTTCTTCCTCATCATCATCATAAATAATAATAATAATAATAATAATAATAATAATAATAATAATAATAATAATAATAATAATAATAATAATAATAATAATGAAAGATAAAAAAAAAAAGATGAAAGAGTGGCGTGAATGGACTGCCGATGCGCGCATAATTAGAGGCACGAATTATTGATGTCAAATGATACCCATGACACCACTTCGTCAATCAAAAAATAAATTCGAAAAATGAAAATGAAAAACACGGAAATTTTTCGGTCAAATAGTAGAAAAAGCTACGCGTCGTCCCGACCACGCACTGATGAGCCGATTCCAGGTGTGCCACCCACATAAAAGTCGCGCATATAATTTCTCGAACTAATTTAAAATTTGAAAAAAAGAAAAAAAGAAAAAAGAGGGGGTAAATAAGCGGAGTTATAATAACGTATGATTTCTTTTTATTATTGAATGGAAAGGAAATACGCGTCGATAGCGGGAAAGGCGGGCGATTTATTACTACCGCCCAATCCTTCAATTATGCATTTGACCCAACAACCGCCCAACCAAGAAACCCTAACCTCGTTCGAGCGATTGAGCTCGTCGGCGAAGGTGGGTGACAAAGGATCTTCAAGGGAGCGGCGGAGGCGAGCCTCGGGGCGGGCAATGGAGGCGACTCGGAGGTGAGCAACGGCGGCGAGTGGTGGAGGCGACTCGGAGGCGAGTCGCGGCGACGAGTGGCGGAGGCGGCGAGGAGGAGAGCGGTGGAGGGGAACGTCGAAGGACTGTCGAAGAAGAGCGGTTCTGTCGAAGGAGAGCGGCGGAGGGGAACATCGACAATCGAAGGTAGAGAAAATGGATTTCTACTTTGGATTTTAAAAATGGGTCGAAAATGGGTGGAGTGTCGACCCATTTTCGACCCATATAAAACTCAACAAAAAAGTGGGTCGAATGTGGGTTAATAGTTGTAATGGGCTATTAACCCATATTCGACCCATATTTTAAAAATATGGGTGCAAAATGGGTCCATGACCCATTTTGCCACCTCTACTCCCAATATACAACACCTCGAACCTATTTGGATTAGTACTACGCAAACATGACTCAATCAAACCGTTCAATTGAACCAGCACACTCAGAAAAATCAGAGGAGTAGAAAAGTATATCAAAGTCTTTTTGGAATGGAGTCAGAAAAACCAAAACCGAAAGACTATTATGAAGCTCTATGCTCCCATCTATTTATAGAGATTTTTAGTTTATGTACAGAAGAGATACATGAATTAAATAGACGCATGTATCCACGAAATTCATGAATCAAGAGATACGTGAATTCAAGAGATTTGTGAATCCAAATATACGTGAATTCAAGAGATTCATGAACTCAATAAATACATGAACTAAAAAATATATAAATCTAAGAAATTCATGAACTCAATAGATACGTTAATAGAAAATTATAGGAAATTTATGAATCCAAAATAAATACGTGAATAGAAAAGACGTATCTTAATTTATTGACTTTCGTTGATTTATTAACCATAATTATAACCATAATTATAATAGATGTCATTCAGAAGGAGTGCACATATACCCTTCCCAGTGGTAGCAATTTCTATATGGATTCTGGTCATTATAGTCCAGATGAACCACGGTCAAATCTCTTAACTTTCCGGGAAACACCCCCCTTCCCACTTTCTCGTCAGAATTGATACGTCACCTGATGAGCTCCATCGCCGAGAAACTTCAGCGCATCGTCTTCGTGAATTCATATGCAACTTCTCAGGGGAAGTGAGAAACGCCCCAAAACTAATGTAAAAACATAAGACTTGCCACGTCACTTGACTCTGGACCTGAGGTCAACGGCGGCGCCGAGAAAAGGGACTGACTCGTTTCGTTCGCATCCAGCCGTGGGGACGCCGCGAAAAAGAGAACGCCCTTGTTCAGAATGTTCAATGTTTTCACGCATCAACCCCACCGAAACGTCTTTTTCTTTTATCTTTAAGGTAAAAACCACCCAAAAAGTCCTAAAATATATTCACCACCGTTATTTACCATCAAGAATGGTGCCACGATGACCACAAATTCCCACATGCGTGGATTAGGCAACCGAAGCTATGGAAATCAGAGATATTGAAGACATAAGTAAGAGATATTGAAAAGCAAATCCACAGAGGATTATTATTTTGTTATGGAATTAAAATAATCGTGGAATATTATAAAGAAACGTCATAATGCTCATAAAATAAGAATATTCACATTTAACAACTTTTTACTCTTGATAAATGTCGCAATATCTATATCACATAATAAACAAGAAATTTATGACATTCACTTGTTTACAATAAAGCTAAGTAATTATCTAAATAAGAAAAAATTCCCAGTCTATGAAATTTTGCCCTTATAATGTAATATTGGAAATTCTTTATATACTATCATAATTGTAACATTTAAAAGATCATATTTCACATAATATATAATATGTTTCACTCAGTTAAAAAAAAATTGTCGTCAATAATGGTGCAACTTTGTAAAATTAAATAGCAAGGCATTTTATAACATCATGTGTACATGATTACAATCAAATGTAATAAATCTTTATAGAATACTGTAAGATAAAATAAATATATTATACAATGTTTTGAACTTGATCACATTATTACATAGTAATTTCTCAAAATTCGATTTTGTTTAGGTCTTATGAGCTACGTTGATTGAATCCAAGTGGAAAATGTCCTAATAATTTTGAAACTAATTTTGATGTGATAGATGACATTGTACATTTTGAAACTAAATTTGAAGTTGAAGCATCACCTAAACCGGTCTTAAAAAGGTCCATATGGTTGAGAAGACCACCTAAAGGCTCTATCTTGTTTGCTAGTTATGAGAAGTGCGGAGACTATTACAAGTGATGATCCAAGTACTGTCAAAGAAGCAATAAGTGCGGAGAATACCAAATAGTGGGAGAAGGCCATGAAGGATAAGATGGACTCACTGGATATAAACAAAAAGGCAAGTGGATTTTCAAGAAGAAGATATTTGCAGATGGAGGGATAGAACAACGCAAAACTCGGTTCGTTGCAAAGGGATATTTACAAATAGAGTGAGTCAATCATGGTGAGAATTTTTCCCCCATTGTTAATTTGCATTTCATAAGACTTATCTTATCTGTAGCAGTTGCATACAATCTGAAGGTAGAGCAATTCGAAGTGAAAACAACATTCCTCTATGATGGCTTAGAGGAGGATATTTACATGAAGCAATCAAAAGGCTTTGTGGTTAAAGGAAAATATAACTTTATTTGCAAACTGAATAAGTCCTTGTATGGACTAAAGCAATCTCCAAAAATGTGGCACCAAAAGTCTGACTCCTATGTCTTGAAATTTGGCTTTATTTGTTGTGACACTAATCATTATGTCTACATAAAATAGTTAGAGGATGATTTTGTTATCTTAACTTTAGACTAAAGTACACCACAAGTGTCAAAACTTGGTATGAATAGATACTTAAAGTGCCAAAAGTTTCAAAAAATACATTTAAGTGTCATTTTTTTCTTTTAAATTAGGACACTTAAGTGCTAATTTCAGCAAGGGTAGCTGGAAATTTAACGTGGCTTATTTTAAGAATGAATATGGTATATGTGGCTTGCCAAAATTGTCTACTCAGCAATCAATGTACAAAACGGCGTTTTTTACCCCAAAAATTGATTTTTAATATAAATTAAATTAAATTAAATTAAAAAACTAAATTAAAAGAAGAAGGGGAGGGAGTAGTATTCAGTGAGGACATTTACTGCCTTTGTCATTGCCGTTGTCCCATCATCGCTAGAAAGGGTTGGCGATGGTGGGGCAACGATCAATCGGGTCTTGGCTGGTGGCAGGTGATGGTGGGGGGGAGGCAATGGCGAGGCCCCGCTCAATGTTGCCCCTCCCTTTTTCTAAATTTAGTTTTTTTTTTTTTTTTAATTTAATTTAATTAACATTTATATTAAAAATCAATTTTTAGGGACAAAACACCGTTGTTTTAGGACAAGCTAGCCACGTCATCACCACCTGGATAATTTTTTTTTTGAAATAATTGCCACTTCAAAAAAAAAGTCACCGGAAAATGCCACATTAGCATTTTGGCCATAATTTCTCTCTGACGTGTCCATTTTTTCTCCAATTTTGGCACTCAAGTATACCTTTTATAAGTTTTGGCACTTAAGTGTCAACCCGTGCCAAGTTTTGGCACTCGAGATATCCGGTATATCTTAATTTTGTATGTTGATGATATGTTGCTAGTTGGGAATAATTTGAGAATGATCAACACTGTGAAATGATTGTTGGCAAAATAGTTTGAGATGAAAGATTTCATCTTGGGCATGTAGATGAACAGGGAGCATGAGTATAAGATGTTATGGCTAAGTCTGAAGAAATATGTTGAAAGTGTGTTAAAGAAGTTTAAGATGACAGACTGTAAACCTATGGAGACCCTATGTCCACAAATTTCAAGTTATGAGTGCTCTAATATCCCAAGACTGATGAGGAAGCTGAAGAGAAGGCAATATTCCCATATGAAAGCACAGTTGAGAGTTTGATGTATGCTATGGTATGCACTCATCCAAATATTGCCTAAGTAATGGGAGTATTGAGTATATATATATAAAAAATTCGAGGAAAGATCATTAGATAACAGCAAAGCAGGTGTTTCGTTATCTTCATATACATTTGACTCTGAGTTATGTTATGAAGACATGAAAATCAAAGGGACAGCTATCATTAGAATTAAAGTGCTTTGTGGATGTTGATTGGGAAGGCAAATCAATTAGTGGGTTGTTTCTTTATTTGACAGAGTTGTGAGTTAGATGAGCAAGAGACAAGGCATGTTTGCATTATCTACTATTGAGATGGAGTACATGGCCCTTATTCATGCAGCTAAGGAAGTGATATGGCTATGCAGATTATGTAAAAAGCTCGAATTCAAAAAAACCAAGGGTGAAGATTGGGTGTGATAACCAAAGTGCTATAATTTTGCTAAAAATTCTAGATTTCATGCAAGAGCAAAGTATATCAATATATAATATCATTCATCTAAGAGAAAGTACAACAGAAGCTAGTGTTAGAGTATAGATTTCTCAATCAAGGTAGTAAGTGCAAAAAAGTTTGAATGGTGTACATCGAGGTGTGGACACCCAAAATGTCAAAACTTGGCATAGGTGAATAAATAAGTGTCAAAACTTTCAAAAGGTATACTTAAGCGCTAAAATTGGAAAAAAAAAAAAAAAAAAAAAGAGTGCTTAAGTGCCAATGGGGAAAATTCTCAATCAAATAGCTAACATGGCATTTTCTAGCAAGAACTTTAAATGATGTGGCATTTCTTTTTAAAAAAAAAAATTATCCACATGACGTTAACGTGGCTAGATAAGCTCAAAACGATGTCGTTTTGGTCCAAATTTAATTTTTAATATAAATATTAATTAAATTAAATTTAAAAACTAAATTTGAAAGAAAAAAAGGAAATTAGTGAGGGTCTCCATGACCCTTGTTGCCACTGCCCCACCATAGCCGAAAAAGGTTGAGGGTGGTGGGGTGAGAGTTGGCCGATGACCCCCATCACGACCCAACCACCGTTGCTAGCCATTTCCGACAATGGTGAGGTGATGCCGGTGAGTGCCATAGAGACCCTCACTAATATCCTTTAAAAAATTAATTTAATTAATATTTATATTAAAAATTAAATTTAGGAGCAAAACAACGTCTTTTTGGAAAAATGATTGTTGAGTAGATATTCCCACAAGCCATTCATTAATAAAATAATGTCATATCGAATTTTCAATAACTCTTGTTAGAATTGACACTTAAGTATTTAATTTTTTTTTTTAGATAACACTTAAGTGCGCCTTTTAAGTTTTGGCACTTATGTATTTACTCATACCAAGTTTTGACACGTCTTCCGATGTACAACTATTTTGGGTTTAAAAATCAATATGAAGTATTCACCAAGTGGAAGAATGTTCGGGTCTGATTACTACTCCCATCAATAGTATTAAACTGATGGCTATACAATAATTTTAAGATTTTTTGGACAATTACTCCTCATTTATGTACAACAACCACGGATCCAATGGGGATTAAAATGAAACATGTTGCGTTTTCTTTATTTGTCCATTTGCTAATCTGTGGAAAATTTAGCAATGGGACGGCACCCACCAACCTTTTACTTTATTTTATTAAACTGGTCCTGTCATCTGATGGATCAACAACAGATAAAAGTCGTTGAGCACTAAGCTTTAAGGTAGCCACTGAAATCAAGCAAAAGTTATTGGGTGGATTGAATATATGAATCCCTAAGTCAAATTGAATCGTTGAATCAAATGGATCTTAAATGTAAGAGGACCCATCGCCCTACGGCGACTCAAAAACAAAGCCTGAAAAAAGTGCGGGTGAGGTAACTTCCTAGCTAACTCTCGCGATGCTTCGTTCACCGGTAGAACTAAAGTGATGTCCTCGCCAAACGCTAATGAACCCATTTAGTAAAGTAAGGCAAAATTCAATCTATGATATTGAAAAATTAATTTAATTAATATTTATATTAAAAATCAAATTTGGGAGCAAAACGACATCTTTTTGGAACAAGGATTGTTGAGTAGATATTCCCACAAGCAATTTATTAATAAAAAAATGTCACATCGTATTTTCAGCAATTCTCATCGGAATTGATACTTAAGTGTTTAATTTTTTTTTTCAATGACACTTAAATGTACCTTTTAAGTTTTGGCACTTATGTATCTATTTATACCAGGTTTTGGCACTTCTTCCGGTGTACAACTATTTTGGGTTTAAAAATTCATATGAAGTATTCACCAAGTGGGAGAATGTTGGGGTGTGATTAATACTCCCATCAATAGGATTAAACTGATGGCCATACAATAATTTTAAGATTTTTTTTTGGACAATTACTCCTCATTTATATACAAACAACCACGGATCCAATGGGGATAAATGAAACATGTTGCGTTTTCTTTATTTGTCCATTTGCTAATCTGTGGAAAATTTAGGAATGGGACGGCACCCACCAACCTTTTACTTTATTTTATTAAACTGGTCCTGTCATCTGATGGATCAACAACAGATAAAAGTCGTTGAGCACTACGCTTTAAGGTAGCCACTGAAATCAAGCAAAAGTTATTGGGTGGATTGAATATATGAATCCCTAAGTCAAATTGAATCGTTGAATCAAATGGATCTTAAATGTAAGAGGACCCATCGCCCTACGGTGACTCAAAAACAAAGCCTGAAAAAAGTGCGGGTGAGGTAACTTCCTAGCTAACTCTCGCGATGCTTCGTTCACCGGTAGAATTAAAGTGATGTCCTCGCCAAACACTAATGAACCCATTTAGTAAAGTAAGGCAAAATTCAATCTATGATATTGAAAAATTCGTCAAGGCCTCAAGTTTAACCAAGAAAACTATTTTTAATTTGCGGGAAAATTACAAGGTGAAATGCATATTTGAAATGATTTACATGGAAATTGACATACAACTGATGATGTATTTACAGTATAATTCCTGAAAATTGACTTCCCATATAGAAAGAAAGAGCGCTCGCGTATAAAACCGAAACCTTACTTTCTGTCTTGACACAGTGTCTCAACTAAAAGACAGTGTCCAGTGTCCACAACTGATGGTCTAAAGTTCTATAACCGAAACCTTACTTTCTGTCTTGACACGGTGTCTCAACTCAAAGTCAGTGTCCACAACTGATGGTCTAAAGTTCTATAAGGTGCGTGGATATGTACAAAAAGAAGATAAGAAAGGGTTCTTTCCCTCTAGCTCATCCCTGTTTAGAGTGAGTATTAGAGTAAGAATAGCATAAGACTGATAAAAAAAAAAAAAAAAAAACTCCATTAACATGATAATAGGAATGTTGTATTCCGGAATCGCTGGAAATCTCCTTTCAATCAATTGTTGTTTACGGGAGGAAAATCTTATCGCCACCCAAGTTCACATGGACAGGATCAATTATAGCATTTAATTATGCGATTTGTGCGTTGCACCTCAACTCTGCAAAATTCGATAATTTAACTGCAGTCGGTCCGTGAGTCCCGTTCCAGGAAAGTCCCTCTCCTTCAGTCTAAGTCAATGACTAACTTAAGACATATATAAAAGCAACTTAGGTGATTGTCAAGTGTACCATTATAAACGATTTAATGAGACAAGGGGACCTAGTAATATATGCAACCGGGACCAGTCCACTTATAATTTATTAACCCAAGGAAGAAGATAAGTAGGCAACGATTGTTCTATTAAATAGTGGACGGCAAATTAATAATAAATGGCACGAAGCCATGGAAATGGTAATTCTTGGGGATAGTGCTGTATAAAATAGTAAGATTCACCATCTAGAGAATCATATGGTATTGGCCATTATATTAGTACGTATTTGGATTGATCTGCCCTCAAGAAGGTCGCGAGGAAGTAGACTACTTTAGGTCATTTTCAAATGACGCATTGCATTGCATTCTTAGAATGATAGTAATGTACAAACAATGAAGAACAGTTACAAATTATAAGATTGTTCATGTTCCTATAATTTAAGGAGAACATGAGGATGATTTATAAGGACCTATAGGAAGAAATCAATTATTGAGGACCGTTAGCAATATTAGAATATTCAATTGACTTCGCATATATCTCAAGATTAGACATATATCTCCTTTGATCGAGCATATTCTTGATTGATTATATTTAATATTATATTATGTTATTACCTTAGATAATTATCTCATATAGCATATATATATATAGGCTCATGTATTCCTCATTACTACGTATTGAAATTTACAGAAAGTTCTTTATTCCTCTCTTCTACATTTTTCTTAACTTGAAATCAAAGCCTCATTTGCTAAGGTAACTTAGTGCACTAGGTGCATTTTGCACCCAATGCCCCACATGCACTCCAGAAATTTCCCCAATCTTTCTATTTTACCATTCTCAGCTTTGCATCCGATGCAACCCTAGTAAAATAAATCCATCCTACCCTCAACAATGTTCACCCAAATGCCTCATTCACATTTGACCAACTGCCATGGTGATGGTGTTACAATGTCGGCGATGTGTCATTAGGGGTGTGCAACCGAACCGAGTATACCTGGTTCCAAGATTGGTCCACCTGGAAAATAGGGTCGAGAATAAGTTCTTGTTGAAATTGGTCCGGGAACCGATTCCCAAAATTCGGAATCGGTTTAAACCGGTCCGAGAACAAGTTTCGAGTGATTACCCACTTGGAAACCGGTTCCTAGACCGGTTTTGGAATTGGTTCCTAGACCGATTTTGTAAGTAGAGGTCCAAAACCTTTTTTTTTTTCCTCCCAATTTCTATTCTTACTCTCGCAATCACACGACGTTTTTCCTCTTGACTCTTTCAAACATGCACGGCACTCCTCCTTTGTCATTCCTCTTCCTCACTTGGTTCCCTTCCTCATCGGCTCCCTTTCTCATCGTCCGTATCGGACGGTGCTCGTCGCCGCCAAATTCTTGTATATCACATGAATTAGCTCACATAATTTCTCTTTTGTAGGAGGAGTTATGCTTGCATAAATGAGTAGCTTCATGTAGTAATTATGGGAATAAGACTAATATTAGACCCGTGTTTGTTACTAGTTCTTTGCTTTATGATTTTATTTATTATAATTAGCATTGTGAATCCTTAATTTTTCGTTTAGTCAAAAAGTTCATGTATTTATTTATTATAAGTCCTTAATGTTTCAATACAAATTAAGAGGATTACATTATTTTCTCACGTATTAATATAAAATTTGAAGTTGTATAGGATTTCGGGAGATTGCAAAACAGGTTCGAGTGGAAACAGGGTTGGCCCTACAACCGGATCGGAAAAACATAGTGGGTTGGGTATAGGGTCCAATACAAACAGGGTTGGGTATAGGGTCCAGAAAAGATGAATCAGCTATAACAGGGTCGGGTATAGGGTTTAGGTCTAGACTTTACCCACCTTGGACCCGATCTCTCCTATATGTCACCAAGTTGAGCTTTGAGCTTTTCTTTTCCACTGAGGTATGTTTTGACGCCATGAAGACACGTCTTCACACAATAACCTTTGCTCAGTAGTGCCCACTTGCTGTAGTCATGCTAGCCTTATTGGCTGCCTACTATCTCAGTGGCAAAGTCGACTGCAAAAGGAAGCATGTTGTTTGGCTTAAATGCTCTATTCTGGACATTTCACTTCTTGTTTTAGAAATCAACACCACCACCAGACTCTTAGCTATTAGACGAGCAACATACTGAAATCTTCTGATCAACGGAAGCTTGGAGCCACCACACGCCACCTCGTCTTAAGTCCATTGAGCTTATTTTAATTAAAGATTTTTGTGACGTTGTTTGGATTATTTTTAAACTCAAGTTGATTTATTTCAATTCATCTTAATTTGTTTCAATTCATCTTGTATTTGAGGGGATGTTAGCAATATTATGTTAAATTGATTCCGCATATCTATTAGGAATATGCATATATCTCTTTTGATAGATCATATCCTTTGATTGATTATATTTCCCTAGGTACCATTTCATATAGCCTATAAATAGGTTCATGTATTCCTCATTACTACATATCAAAATATGCATAAAATTCTCTATTCCTTTCTTCCGCATTTTTCTTAACTAGGATGATTACCAAGAATCACGCATTATCCTCATGGGAATCAAAAAAATCCATCGACAAAAGCAGCATCTTCTGCTTCAACTCATCAATGGAAGCATGAAGTGTTCGAGAGCTTCAGAGGGAAGGAAACAAGAAGGACCTTCGCAGCCCACCTTTCTACACTCTGGGGACCTACTATTCTGGGGACAATGACAAAGTGGAGATCGAGATCTAGCCCAAGCTGCTTGATGCGATTCGCCACTCCAGGTTTTCCCTCGTCATGTTCATCATTAACTAAGCTGGCTCGCGGTGATGTTTGAACATGGTAGCGGAGATTCTTGAATGCAACAAGAGGTTCAGATATCATCTGGTGTCGCCTAAGGCCAACGACACCATCCGAGCCGATCACGACGCTGCACGAATCGCAGCGTCAAGGATCTAAAAGGGACAGAGATGGCGGCCGACAGGGCGTCATGGGTCGGTGATTGGGCGACAATAGGGGACGCAACGACGATCGGCGATAGTACAGCGAGGTGAGGCGATGTCAATGGCATTTTGACAGGTGGGGGCGGAAGGTAACGGTGAGGTCGTGCTGAGGAGTGGAGAATTTATGTTATCGATGTTACATTCGGATATTTATCAAATATTGTATGAGATATTAAAAATCACGTCATTATCATGTCTGACCTCAATTCTGTTCAACAAAAAAGTCCATGTAACCAAAAGCAGCCTAAGGATGTAGCATTTTCATGTTAGATCAATCATTGTATATAAAGGTATATTATTAGTTATAAGTGCAAGTAAGCTATGATTGTGCAAGTTTACAACCCTTAAAATTAAAAAAAAAAAAAAAAAAAAACCACAAATGTTACCAGCCTCACGAGAGCCTTAGATAATCCAAGCAATTTAGGGATAAGTACCCAAAAAAAAAAAGTCCTAAACTTTTTTGTACTAGCGCTAATTCAGTTTTAGATTTTAAAATTTTATCAATTAAATTCTAATCTGTCAATGTAATTAATCTGGCTAATTTTCACTGTTTGGAAAAGACCCTAATAATGACACAGACAAATTTTAAATTTATAAAATATTTTTATGATTTTTTTCTCTCTTTTTATTTTTACCACTTTTAGAGAAGATTCAATAAAGCAAGGATAGCAATAGAAATTGCTAACCTGGCCTTGAAAATCATTGCGCGAATGACGATGAAGGAAGAGGTGAAGCATTCCGGAGTGGACCACGACCAGCTCCTCGCATGCGCGAATGACTTTCCTGACTTCAACGGCGCGAACAACCCGTGGCCTGCCGCCTCCAGCGGCACAAGCATGCCGCAGTTCGGATCCCAACCAAGCACCGGCAGCTCTTGGACGCCCGAGAATGCCACATACCCCCACGCCCCCGTCTTGCTCCACCACGAAGGCACCACACCCCATCGCGTTCGCAGTGCTGCACACCTTCCATGACTCCTTCGGCAGCACTGCGAACGCGACGCTCGTCTCAAGCCTTTCCAAGACAGCAAAGGGAAAAGGAAAAGAGAAACAAAACAAAGCAAAGAAGTTAAAGGAAGAAACGTAGTAGTAGCTGAAAACATGGAAACGCCGGAAATCAAGGTGAGCAGGAGAAGGGAGTTGGCTCTTACGATTAAGCTTCGGTGTCCATGGTTTCCACAACATCTGGAAACGTGCATTTACAGAGTTAACCTCGGCATGATGTTATGCATCATAGACGTGTACCAGAATCTGATGAGGGCCTGCCACTGGGGAGTCGGAACAAGTGATTGGTTGGCATGATATCGTGCATCGACCCAATGTTGCGGAAGCTGCCACCCCAACTTTCGCAGAGGATGGCTCGGGAAAGCAATTCGTTGCTGAGAAAACGAGAGCCGAAACCGATGCATAGGACCAAGATAGGTGAGAAGATCGATTTGAGGTAGGAGAGAAGCCAAAGAGCTGTGAGGAAGGCGGCTGATCCTTCTATGGAGTGGCCCATGATCATTATTGGCTTGGTTTCAGCCAGCAAGCTGCTAATCTGCATCAATATTCAGGATTTCTTAAAATTAGCTAAACGCTTGTTAACTCCAAATCACAATCATCGGTTTACAGTTCTTCGGATCCAGAGGCTTACAAAATCTCGAAATACTGGCGCGGGGACATCTCAAGAACGGTGAAAATCGCTAACCTGGCTCTGGAGATCAGCACGGATGATAATGAAGGAAGAGGTGAAGCACTCCGGAGTGGCTTATGACTGACTCCTTGCCGTCGCAATGGAATATCAACAGCGCAAACAGCCCGTGGCCTGCTGCATCTAGCGGCGCCAGCATGCTGCAGTTCGGATCCCAACCAATAACCGGCAGCTCTTGGATGCCAGAGAATGCCATGTACCCACGCCCCCCGACTTGCTCCACCAAGAAGGCACCACGCCCCATCGTTCGCGGTGCTGCACAGCCTCCACGCCTCCTTCAGCAGCAGCGTCGAAGCCAGGAAAGTCCCCAGGAAAGTCCCCAATATCTCGCTGGTATCGAGCCTTTCCGAAACAACAAAGACGAAAAGATGAATAAATAAAAGAAGAAGAAGATAAAGTTAAGGAAGAAGGGAGGAGGAGAAGGGAGGATTCGTTAGGATGCAGCTTCGGTGTCCATGACGATAAAGATCGATCCGGGCAAGGCGGAATCAATATCAAATATCAACTCTGCTTTGCTTTGCACTGGAATGATCTCGATCCCAGCACGTGTCGGGGCCATTGGTGAAATATGTTTCTGTACTCAGGAACATAAATTTTTATTTTTTTGTTTCTGGGAACAAAAAAGGAACAAAAACGCGTTTGTTTACGTTTTTGTTCCAAAAGTATTTTTTCGTTTCTAGAAACACATCTGGAATTTATTTCTTATTTCTGGAACACATTTGAAGAACATTTTTTCTCTCTCTTCTCTCTTTTTTCCTTCTTTTCTTCTTCTTTCTTCTTTTTTCTTTCTTTTTTCTTTGGCCGGTTGCCGGCCTCGGCCATGGCGGGCGACTGGCCGTCAAGAGCCGGCGACCTCGCTGGAGCGTCGCCGGCCCTTGACGAGGCTCGGCCTCGCGTCGGCCTGGGCAAGCTCGATCTCGCTCAGATCCGGTGAGGCCGAGGCTCGGCCTCACCAGGGGCCGACGAGCCTCGCCGTGGCTAGGTGAGGCCGCCGGCCCTCGTCGGCCGGTCGCCGGCCATGGCCGAGGCCGAAACGGCCAAAAGAAGAAAAAAAAAAAAAGAAAAAAAGAAAAAGGAAAAATAAATAAAAAAATAAGAAAGAAAATAGAAAAAATAAAATAAAAATATTAAAAATTAAAAGAAATAAAAAATTATACAAATTTACCAAACGTGTTTCTATTCTTTTTATATTTCCGAACAGATTTACCAAATGCGTTTTTTTTTGTTCAAAAATTGTTCCCTGAAGCAAAAATACTTTTTTCTATTTCTATTCCCAAAAATAATTTTTAAACAGAAATGTTACCAAACGCACTTATGCTCCCACGTGATCAAATTACAATACTACCCTTCCCTTCATTAGCTGCAAAACTGTCGTGCTGATTGATGTAATCGCGTTTTGGGCCAGTTAATGGATCGAGCACTATCGAAAGGAATGAACTTTAATTAATTCGTTCCCTACTCGAAACCGAGATAGAGTATTTTGTAACATGGTTTTTCAAATGCTTCTAAGAGGATTTTGTGTCAGGTTCTTTAACTATGAAAGCCACTTGAATTTTTATTTTTATTTTGATTTATAATGCAGAACCATAACACCACGTGATATGCGATTTATGTGCACCTCAAAGGCTTAGATAATAACAACGTCTAGTTTGAATTTTAAGACGAAAATCCCAAAATGATGCATTGATGACAAACGGAAAATAAAACTCTAAATCAGTGCACCCAACATCTATCACATATCATCAAACTCCACAATTCAATAGTAAAATTTAACTAAAATTAACGAAAGATGGTAAAGTAGATTAGATTAGTTTAGTTAGTAGTAGACCCGTTAAAATGAGTCGGAATACTCATATCTTGAAAAGAGTACTTGAATGGGTTTAAAAGTTAAAAGCCTAAAATAAATGGGTTTTAAATGAGTTGGACTTGGAACCCATTTTCAACTAAAGGCTTACACTCTCTCTTTCCCAATTTAGCCTTATAGAAATATTTTGTTATAAAAATCAAAATTATAATGATTTTTTATATTTCCTTTTTCTTTTTCTTTCCTTTTTTTTTCCTTCTCTTCTTCTATCTTCCTTAGCTGGTGGTTGGCATGGCGACGGTCAATTGGCCAGGTGAGGCTCAAGCTCGTTGGCATTAGGGGGAGCTCAAGCTTGCTATTGTTTGGCAACCTGGCGAGGCTCGAGCTTATTGGCATTAGGCGAGCTCATGCCTATGGATGGTTGTTGACCATCGTTGTGGCTATTGACCCGCGGAAGAACAAGAAAAAGAAAAGAAAATAATTAAAAATTATATCTAAAAAAAGAAATAAAAAAATAAAAAATTATTTTCAAAAAAGTTAAAAATAATTATAAACTCGATTTTAAAAAATAAAGATAAAAATATTAAAAGGAGTTATGAAGGAAAATTTAATCATATTTTTCATGCCAAATGACGGAAAATATTTTCTAATTTATTTTTAGATTTTAGGTAAAAACCAAAAAATATTATAATTTCCTTGAAAAAATATTTTTTAGAAAATATTTTCTAAGAAACAAATTGAGGCTTATTTTTAAAAAAGAATTATAAAAATAATTCTTAGATTTAGTTAAATGAATCGGATATGGGTTGGGTATGGGTCAAGAATTTTGCACTAGGATAAATGGATCATAGATGGGTTAAGTGGATTGATTTGGGTCAAACCATTTATGATCCGATCCAAGCCTGTCTCAACCGTTTGTGTTGGTGCCAAAAGTTGGTCTATTAGGCCTAGAGCTCAAAGGAGTTCATTAGGCCCATTATGAAATAACGCTGCCAATTATTAGATATACTAAAGCTTCGGGATTAGTAACGCTCGAGAGTGAGAAGATAAGAATGGAGACAATTCCAAAGATCTGTACCAACGATAAATATGGAGTGAAGTAGTGATCAACGAACCACTGGGGTTTACCCAAGTGGCCACTCTTCCAACATGGAAGGAGGAGGTGGGAAGTTTGAATCCCTACCTTCTTAGGGAGGTGAACGTTAGAGTAGGAACAAAGTAGGACCGATAAAAAAAAAAAAAAAGAAGTAGTGATCAACGCGATACCAAAGTCTTTGGAAGTAATTTTAAATTCGAAAAGCTAATAACTACCAAAGAGCGGTTGTTCTTAGATTAGCCTCTAAATAGCCGAAGGAATAGAGTTGTAAGGACCTTTTGATGAATCCACAAACATAAGAATAATTGTTTTTTGGCTATCTTTTTCGTTTATTGCACATTTACCTTTTATTGCACATTTATCTCTTGTTTATCCTTTAGTTTATTGCAAGTAAGGTAAAACTTTTTACTTCCTTTCTGAAACTACACAGGACCCTATCCCAATAACAAAAAGCAAAAGACTAGCCACTTTGGTAAAAGATTTGTAGGGGAACATTTTCCCGACGAACAGTTTGACATGTCTAGTTAGTAGCCTCGGTATTAAGGCTTGAATTTTCATGTGCCAGCACTAGTACTATACTAAATCTTGGGAAATTTCGCAGCAACTCACGGGAGGTCAGTAAAAAGTACTTTAGGGTAAGGGCTTTCGTTTTCTTTTCGATATCGTGTTGTCTTTTATTATGTCGAATGTTTTACGGTCCCGTGTAACAATTTACAATATTAGAAGGGAAAAAATTTCAACAGTCCGATGGTTTGAAAAAATGTAACTGACCAACAAATAAGAAAAATTATTGACTATAAGATTGCCAATGTTACTATTGGTTCAAGAAAACTACGACATATGAGGACAATAAATCATACAAACAGTTGAGGAATGTTACGATCATAGAGTTAAATTATTAAGAAAAGAATAACAAGATCTACAATAAATTCAGGTTGATTATGATTTTCATGGAAAGTAATGCTCAGATATTCAACCTTACAAGACTTTAAGGTTAATTACTACATGTGACATGTGATTACTAACTTGTCCTCTTCAAGGGCTTACAGGAAATTAAAGTCATTAACGACAATTACCAAGCACCGCTACCATTATTAACCGTCAATCAGAAATTAAATTGGAAAAAAAATTGGAAGAAATGGGACAATCAATCGGGACACATCAAAAAGTTAAAAAAAAAAAAAAAACGAATAGGAAGAAATACTGATTGATGAAGTCAAAATTGTTGAAATTGGTTGACGGCTTGAGAGATAGAATATAGCCTCGTCGGCGTGGGTGACCTTGGGCTTCTTCACAAACAAACAAGCTTGTTCCCGCGAATCGACTGTACAAGAAGAAAATCAAGAGCGAAGGGCTTTCGACTTCGATCAAGCTACCGTTCGGGGAACCCTAGGGATATGGAGATTTTGCATCACTGCGATTCAAAAGAGGGACCTTTTTCGTTTGCCTGATTTGATGTGAAGAGGAGTGGAACTGTCTGATCGATCTATCAAATGTGCTGAGGATGTTTTCTGTTCTTCATTCATTTGTTCGTTGGAGACGACTAAAAAACCTGAATGACCAGGGTCGTGGATCTAGCTTGATAAATCGACCCAACTCGAGTTTAAATATGCGATATAGTTACATGAACGAACTTTTAGTTTTGTTCAATATGTAATGTCACCTTAGAACTTTTAATTTGTTGAATTTGATCCATAAAATTTAGGTCAATATACAATCTTATCTTTGAGCTTTTAATTTGTCTAATGTGATTACTAAGGTTTTAATGAATTTCCGACATATTAATATCCCTGAATTCCATCTAGATCCTGCATTTAGACTTAAATGAGATTCGGAGATATTGAGAACTTGATTAGTCTCAACTTATTTTCACCGCTATACACTCTACATGTTCGTCCATAGGTCAAATTACAGCTAGTATTGCAATGCATCCAATAATCTGCACGATACCATGACATACATGGGACCTTTGCGCATAGATCCAGGATTTATGAGGGTGGCTCGCGTTTGAGGTGTCCTAACAATATAGTAATGATATCAGAACAGTCAAATGGAATTGCATTACCAAAAAGGTTCGGGTTTAAGTCAAAACTCCAGCGAGACTGGCCCTTATATTTGGATTCAGCGGTTCGAGCCATGGGACGACCCAAAAGAAACCAAATGGTCAGATCTTTGATTTTCATATTTCAACCTGTCTGCCATTGGTGTCTTTAGCAAAACATTCTATGGTTCAACATGACTTTTGGTCCCCTCACAGATATGTGCATTCTGGCTTTCTGCATATCTCTTGCTGACCAAGCTTAAATCAAAATCATTCCAGCAACAATGTCACCCCCCAACAACATTATGGCGAGAAGCAACTTCTTCAGTTAGCTCATTTCTAAGTCAAGAGTACAGATTAAACACGAGATACCATCCAGGATGCTGTCCACAGCATCAATGATGCGCAAAGCCGACTCCTCATTCGCGGCACTGATTAAAGTGCTCATGCTTCTAATTTCAAGTGTAGCTTCACTAGGAGCGTCGATGTGCAAGATACGAGCGTTGCTTGACCCATCTGTAACATTGTTTTCGTGTAGAGATCCGCCAATGCCCATCTCTTATAAAGGAGCCAGGAGCCTTTGCAAGTCTAGAGCCCTGCAAAGCCATGGGGACTCACTTTTTGAGCAGGATAGCTCATCACTAGGTAGAATCCACCTTCTGGCATCACTCATAAAGAGGTTTTCTTTCAATCTTGTGATGCTCAAATTTTGGTCTTCAAGTTTTTCCATTGTAATTGAGAGATCAAGTCTGCTGTGATTTCTAGTTCTGGATCTTCCTTCAGGGTGGGCAGCTTCAATGTCTCATTCAGAGAGTAGTGAAGGACTGAGTACGAGTCTGCGACTGGTGATATGATCAGCTGCCTAAAATCTTCAGGTAACTATCTTCAATAGAAAGTGCAAGAACAGAAAGTTCATCGATCTGAAGTACCATCATCAGAAAGAGAATGTAAGGAGGATTAGGTGATATTACCACAACAAACTTCGGTTGTGATACATTGAATAAAGGTTGAACCTTCTTCAACCTACAAGTGAGGCCAATCCATGAGATAATATGTGCAAGCATTATAATTTCACAGTTAATGGACATGCATGAATGCAAAGCAATTGGACCGGTGGAGTTGTTCAGTCTCATGAAGAAAAGGCAAAATAGCTGATGCATGGTCCTTACACTATTCCCGAAAGAAATGAACATCGAAGGACATTCATCTTCATCTCCTTCAGATCAAAAGGCAAGAAAGCTATATAACTATCCATGCCCTCCTGCAAATTGAACGAAAAGGTTCTGCTCGTTGAATGGTTCTATTTGCTGAAAAATAGGAAAGAGGGAAGCACTGTCCGTTGTTGGATGAGTGATATGATATATTAGCACCTCCCAGATAAGTAATGATTTTTCATCCCCATGCCAGCGTCTGAGCAAATGAACAGCTGGGCCAAGTCACAAACTCCAGTGAGGACAAAATACAATGCACAGCTCCTGCCAATGAAGTCTGCACCCATTCTAACAGCTATCAGAGGATACGATTAGGTGACAAGTTGCAGATCAAAAGAAAAGGTTACTGTACAATAGCTTAGGCGAGTGAAATTGCAGGATACACTTGCAGCCTTTCTCCATTCAAAAGCTTGACATTGGCAAATAATGGCTCACAGAGAACAACTGTGAAGGACATGAACTCAACAAAAAATCTGCTTTTAGTAGGGATGTAAATGATCAGTTGGAGACTTCCTAAATTTATAAATCATATGCCCTTGTAAGCATACCTTTTCTGGCCTTTGTTTGCACACCAACTCAGGTATTATGTCGGTATATGCCAATAACTCTTCTGCTACCGATGAGATAACAAATATGGGAACCTAGGGAGAGAGCAAATGGTATTACAAGGACTTATTTTAGTTATAGGACAAAGAACTCTGAAGAACCACTTTTCGGAAAATATTGATGCCTTTTTCATTCTGGAATATCTCATTCAGAAGTACATTGGACATAGACTTCACTTGCAGCAGTAAGAGTGACCAGAACTCTAGTTTACAAGACTAAAACTGCATGATCACCTAGGAGATAACACTGTCAGGTTGACCACAGCTCATGTTTTATATAGCAAGACAATAGGAGGATTAAGTTTGTTGCTCTCTATGGTTCTGAAGCAGAATATCGAACTGCTGTTTGAAAGTGCAAAAGGAGTTCCCACATCTTTACATTGCAAAGCATATCACCCAAGCAAGACGAGTAAACTGAATACACAATCTGCAGAATCAGCAACTCTCGTCGAATTAGATAGATTTACAGTTAAAAATGCGGCGACAGCCAATTGGACTGACTAATACACCATCAAATCCTAACCAGATAAGACATGCTTGGGGCATCCAATGCAAGTGCCAAATATTGAGTGATTATAGTTTGTTCAGGGTTTTAGCAGAGGGTTTAAACATAGCAAACTAATTTATCACCTGACTTTTTGAAGGTGCAAATAAAAGAAACAACGTAAGCATAAAGTTCGGTCTAGGGTGATATTCATCATCCCTCCCCACCCCCTCAACACCCCTCCCCCCAACACCCCCAAAAAGAAAAGGTCTAGGTGGTTTTCTTGTGCAGGAACACAAATGGTTCGAGCTTTTTGATCACCATCATTAAGTTCATTTCAAGTGAAATTCGAACTCAATGCTTGTAGCATCAGCTTATCTGATATCCACTGAAGTAAGAGAAGACTGATGTTACCGTATGAATTTTAAATGCAAACCAATGGAATACCTCACAATGTGATGATTCCATGCAAATAGATATCTGCTCCAAGAGTTGTAGGATGATTCCAAGTCGTCCTATAGGAATGAGAACTGAACCACCGGCTTTAACAGTATCAACTGCACAGGAGCATATAAAGTTCAATTTGTCCATTTCCTCTGAGCTCTCATCAGCATGAAGTAAGAGCTCCTCCGAATCACTGGTTTCATCACAGTAAACTCACAGCTTAATTTCTTAGATGCCAAGTGTCAAAATCTACCATATTAGAAAAAATGAAGAGCTGGAAGAATCAAATGGCACTACACTATATAACCATGCATTTGGCCGGAGTATTCACAACCCAAGAGGAAATATACTCAATAAAACAGGTTACCTTGAAGTTGAAGAATCCTTGGGAGCAGTGTAATTACTACACTTGTTGGCAGTTTCCAGGAAATCCAGAGATGAAAAATCTGAATATATTAGTGTTGGAATATTTAAATAATAAACCACGCCTTCATCTAACAGCTTAAGCTTTTAGAACAGTTGGTAATGGTCTTACAAAATCTCACAATTAGCATGTTGCATGATTGAAGAGCGTTATAATTAAACGCCAAAGCATGACCAAGAACAAATTCAGAGTTCAAGACAAATCCTATCCGTCCATCCAGATATCTTATTGTCCAATTACAGGCTCCTATTTCCAACCCAGAGCTGATTGGTTTGATACTTATTGCGTGACTGTAGCATGCCACTTCTGCATATTTGAGTCTTTGAACCTTCTTAACACAATCCTCTATGTCAGCTGCACTAAGAGGCACTCTTCATCACTATCTCTTAAAAGGTTATCAGACGAATGAAAATGCAGTTTCTAGTAAGAAAAGTAAGATGTAATATGCAATGAGCATGATCACAACCCGAAAGATGCAAGGATACCACTACTTCATAATCTTCAAGGCTGAAGCTTCTGACCACAATATGTGAGCCTTTCTGCATTTAATTCAGAGATGCATGACCTGTCAAGAAAGTCATCTAACAAGAAAAAGGCATTTTAAGCCTTGGCTCCAGGACAAACTCCCAACATCAAACTATAATCCACATCTCAGCAGATTATAGCACCTTACAAAGGCACACCGAGCCAATTGCCTTTTAAAAATTTTGGGCTCCATCCCGATTACAGGAGGGGCTATGTAGAAGAACCAGTATCCTGAATTTCGCAAATAGTTACAATGAGGATCTAAGCCATGATAAACTATCAAGCCACATCTCGTATGCGATTTACCTACAGAACAGAACTACCACATGAAGGTTGTTCCTTACCTATACAATGGCATCCATCCACCAAGTTCAATCCCATCAGTGCCTAACACTATCTCCTTCAATGCGGAAGGAAGTGATTCCAGCTCCTCCCACTTCATCCAGCTCGGACTACTGGCTTCTTCAGACCCATAAAACTGCCTGAATTCCTCATGCATTGAAACAAGGTCCTCCATCATAAGTTTCCCAAGTTTTGCTGCCACCTTAGTCACATATACCTAAGGTAAAAGCATGAATCTTTAAGCAAGTCACAATCTTTCAACACACAAACCCAAGACCAAGCAACGATTAAACTAGCACGCAACCATATACGTAAAAATTACTCCAAATTCAATCAACCAGACGAAGATTACCTTCGCCGAGAAGCCCTTCGATCAAGTAAGAAACGGCAACCTGAGCATCCCGGTGGGGCTTGAGATCAACACTGCATCAATGAACGAGAGATTCCACAAATGCAGGTTTGCCACAGTTTTGTACCACGGTTTGGAACGAATGAAAGCATTTGCATTCATGGGTTTCTCAACATTCTTCCTCTCTTCATTCCCAGATTCACAGCCATCGGATTCATCAACCGAATGTTCCATATCTTCTTCATCTCGAACAGCAGAAAATCCGGGAGGTACAGGGGCAAAATCAGTGAGAGCAGACAGGTCTGGGGGACAATCAATCAAGATCCTAAACCCACAGACCCTCAGCATGTGACATGGGGAGAGTAAAACCCTTTACCTCTGCTCAACCATGTCTGCATAAGAGCATATATGTCAAATTCAAATTAAACCGAATGCGAGTGCCGGATGCGTCAACTGATGAAAGAAAGTGTGTTATAATACCAGTTAAAGAGAGACTTCCCAACTTCATGAAGCCAGACCAATGTGAAGAATTTAACAGGTAATTCACACCAAATTTTTTAATTAGAATGAGGAGATTTAACGCAAACGCGGAACTCTTGTTCTTGGGCGGAGCTCAAGCAAAGGAGAGTAGATGGTTTTTGGCTTTTGGCTTGTCACTCTTCAGACGAGAAGGAAGGAAAGAACGGAGACCGGCAAGCTCTCAACGTCCACTCGATTCCTACTGTTCTCGACTCTTACAATCGGGTCCTCGCGAAAAAATAAAAAAATTATCACCTTTGTTTCGCCAAAAATGAGTGACGTAAAAAACAAGAACGAACAGTCTTTGTAAACGAGACCTAAGAACGAGAAGACGAGCTGTACGCAGACATCAGTGGAAAAACGGGAGCAGTACCTCGAGCGCGAAGTTGGGGGTCGCCGACGGCGGACGGCGACCGGACGGCGAGATGCAAGACCATGGTGTTGGCTGCGCAAGAAAGAGAGAGAGAGAGGCAAAGGCAATAGCGAGTAACCGACCAAATTAAAAGAGAGAGAGAGAGAGAGAAAGAGAGCCAGAGAGTCGGAACTCGAGCGCGGCACCTTGGGCGGCGGACGGCGGCCAGCCGGCGAGACCACGGCGGCTGGCCGATGACTGGCAGGCTGCGCGAGAGACGGATAACTGGCGCGAGCGTAGGGGCGGGAGATGAGACAGAGAGGGGCGAAAAGGAGAGAAAAATTGAGAATTAAAAACCTTATCTAGAAATTTTGCTTTGCTTCGAAAAAATAAATAAAAAAAAGGAAATCTAAAAAAAAAAAGAATAAAAACACAAGGCCTAAGAATTGAAAAAAAAAAAATGGTTGAGAAAAAAACACAAATATAATGTGGTAAATTGCCAGTTCAAGTGTTATTCATAAAATTGAAATCATTTTCCAAATGATATCCAAATCGAAAAATATTTTCGGTCACATATTACTAATAAAAGAAAATTAATCATTTTCCAAAAGCATTTTCCTTCATCATAATATTTTTGCCAAACAGAGTTCATTATCCATTTCTTTATCGACGCACTTAGATGTGTTGATAAGAATATCTCTAATATCATAATAATGTTCTAGAATGGAAAATGCAAACCTCTAGAGGTATTTCAATATAGTCCCCTAAAATGCAATTATCCATGAGAACACGATTGAAACCTCAATAAATTATGCTAAAATCATTCAAATCGCAATGAGTAATGAATCTATTTGTTGAGCTCCTAATTCATGTGAGTGATTTGAGGAGGAAAAATTTTGAATTGGTGGTTCGAATGGCTTCATCACAACTTTGAATTTCATCATATAAAAGTCCATCATTTTTTGCTAATATTGAAATTGTATCGTTCTTTTTTCTTTTTCGTTTTGTTGGCTAATAACTCATCCATCCTTAGTCATGGAGTAATTGGCAAGCGAGGATTAATAGTAAAGTAAAGATTAATTAATCATTTAGGGTTGACGAATTGCTATCATGAAGTAATTCATTTTCTTTTATTTTGGAAAATTGAGTTGCATTGACAAGTGTGGTTAATATAGTTAAAAATAATATTTTCTAATCCAAATTAATAAGCGGCTTTATACGAGACCTTTCCAAGTGAAGGCTAGCTGTAATTTTGCATGAAAGATGTGCTCTTTTTTTTTTCCCCATATTAAGCTTGCAACCAAAATACTACAAGAGGAGGATTTCCTCTCACCTAGTGTCAGTTTCTCTCAATCCCCTAGGCAATAGTTCTCCTCTGTCAAACCCTAGAAACCCAAAACTGGATTTCCCCTCCCATGGGAGGACTAATCTCATCTTGTCCAATTGAGGATTTGGTTGACTTCTACCAAGCTTTCTCCACATGGAATCACTCGGTAATGCCTTCCTTAGCATTGAATCCGTCATCTCTATTCTCTTCCCCCTAAAGAAAAATAAAAAATAGGAATACTGGAAACCACCCTTCCACTCAAACTTGAACCTAGAAACCCATACAAGCACACCTTTACACAACCATCCCAAAAAACCATCTAAACCAAAAACCCCAACTGCAGCGAACTACGCTTTGTTAAGAGCTCCCTTCACTCCATAACTTAGAAGCTTGTGGCACTTCTTCCTCACATCTACGCCTTCAAGCAACTGAATCACAGTAGGCTACAAATGGTAGGTGCTTCCAAGAACCATCTAAGGCTGGCAACTTTATGCAGGAAAATGAACAATTTGTGGTCTGAAGAGGATATCAAAAAGCTAGCAACAAAATTCCTTGAAGAAGAGAAACAGGAAAGTGAACTAATCCTTTATGGAAAACTTTATTATAAACCCAATATCAATTTTCAAGCATTTCTAATTACAATGAGGAAAACATGGAAACTAGATTCAATAAAATATGAGCAAATAGAGCTTGGGATTTTCTCTTTCATTTTTAGTTTTGTCGAGGATAAAAGAAGAGTATTAGAGATGGGACCTAGGTCATTTACCAGCAATCTTCTTATTCTGTAAGAAGGAGACCCAGATATTTCAGAACATTGTTATGAATCCATGCATCACGCTTTTTAAGTACAAATTATGGGGCTCCCTCAAGCTTGTATTAATGAAGCCTCTATGCAGCAAATAGCAAAAAAATTAGGCAAGTTAGAAGAAGTAAAACTTGAAGCAAAAAACAACAACTCATGTAAAGCTGAAAAGGCGAAACTATGTTTAAATTTGACAAACCCACTGAAGAAAATTGGCACAATTATCAACATGGGAGACAAAAAATGGTGGTTAGACTTCAAATATGAGAGAGAATTCCATATTTTTACTACTCATGTGGGCGTATAGGCCACTATGCTAACTATTGTCCAGAGATTTCTTCTAAGAAACTGGCATGGCCCAAGATCAACCTAGAAGATATGGTTCATGGCTCAAGGTGGAAGTAAGGGAACCGAGCCCGTTTTGGAAAGTTTTTTTTATGGAAAAATAGAATCATGTTTTGAAGAAGGGAAGACAATGCTAACCTCACCAATACTTTTTGTTGATGTCACTACAAGGAAGGAAAATGTAGCATCGAGTGAGATGGCAATTATTCCACACAACGCAGAAAATGACATTGTGGAAGAAGATAATATGGCATCAAACATGTCCACAAGTCGAGGAAAGAGAACACAACAAATGCAAGTTCGGCCACTTGACTCCGTAAGGCTAGTGAAGTATCCATAACTGTTGAATAAGGAAAAAATATGACACAAAATTCTAGTGGCCAAAAAATAGAAGTATATCCAACCTTATGAGAAGAAGATATCATTAGTTACCTTACCTGATGATGAGCATCTACTAGATACTCCAATCTAGGTGTGGGAAAGGGAACAAGAACGGGTTTTAGTGGCTAGCCTTAATAAACCACCCAAGCATACATGAAGTTATTGAATTGGAATTGTCAAGGGTTGAACACACCATTGACAGTCCAGTATCTTTGAGCCTCAGTGGCTCTAGATAGGCCCGACTTAGTTTTCCTTAAGAAAATCAAGAATAAAAACAACATGGTGACTCGCATAAAACAGTAATTGAAATTTACATATCCAATCATCATTGATCCAGTTAGAATTGCAGGAAGACTAGCACTTTTGTGGAATGAGGAGGTGAAGGTAGAAGTGGAATCTAGTTATGGGGAGTTAATAGACGTCACTTGCAAGGACATTAACAGCAGATACCTAATGAGGATATCTTTTCTTCGTGCCCCTACAAACTACTAGGAAAGATTACAATTATGGCAGATTATTTGCTCTATTATTTCATCCAATACTCTCCCATGGCTTTGCATAGGAGATTCCAATGAAGTATTGTACCAATGGGAAAAGATTGGAAGGCGAGAAGCGGATCGATATGGGATTGTGGCGTTCCAGAAACTTTTGAATACATGCTCACTCATGGATATTGAGAGCAAAGGATGCACTTATACATGGACAAACGATAGGGAATGAGATGAGTTAGTGAAAAAGAGATTGGATAGGGCCATATGTAACCTATAGTGGAGAGTTCTCTTCTCATATGCAAAGGCTTTTGCATTACTAGCTATAGGGTCAGACCATTGCCCAATCCTACTTTCCTTGGACTCTAATGGGGTGTGAATAAAGAAAATTTTCAAGTTTGAGGCCTACTGGTTAGAAAACACAAAATGTATAGAATTATATGCAGAGCTTGGGAGTATGACAACTTCGATTACTTAAATATTAAAGCCAAGACAAAATAGGTGGCATCATCGATGGGAAAATGGAGCAGGGAGAAATTCCAAAATGCATCGAGGCCGATCCAACCACTTCGGAATAGACTTACTGAGCTTTTCAACTATGTAGAAGATGGACCAAACAATGAGGAATACATAAAAATTGTAAAATAGATTGAAAACTTATGATGGCAAAAAGAAATGTTCTGGTTCATGCGATGCAAAATAAATTGGATGAAATGGGGAGATCAAAACACAAAATTTTTTCATATCACAACATTACAGAGAAGACAACGAAACAAGATCTCCATGTTACAACTTGATGAGCAGCATTGGAGCTAAAACCCATCAAACATCAAACAACACATCAGAGCTTTCTATATTTCATTGTTTACTTTGGTGGGTTATAGAGCCATATTAGACCAATGCACACAAGTGGTAAACGATGATATGAATGAGTCTTTGATCAAGCCAGTTTCCAGGGAAGAAGTTCAAAAAGTAGTGTTGGAAACAGAAGTTACAAAAGCCTTAGGGCCAGATGAGCTAAATGGATTATTCTACTAAAGCCAATGGTTGGTTATCCAGGAAGACATTTTCAAGATGGCCGACACATTCTTCAAACAAGGTATTTTCGACCCTTAAATTAATGAGACCTATATGGTTCTAATTCCAAAAGTAAATAACCCAAAAAAATCCCTTAATATAGGTGGCTTAGCCTTTGTATTTTCAACTACAAAATCATTGTAAAGGTAATGGCCAATGGATTGTAACTATGGATTGTAACTCTAGCTCCTCAATCTATCTCCCAAGAACAAAGCACTTGTGTTCGTAGCCACCAAATTCAAGACAACAAGTTCATTATCTAGGAGGTGTTGCATCAGGTAAAGGTGCAAAACAGGAAGAGGAAATTTCAAGCAATCCTAAAACTTGACATGCAAACAACCTGCGACAAGATCGAGTGGGACTCCTTATGTAATTATATGTTGAAATTGAGCTTCTATGGAAGATGGGTCTCTCTAGCAAAACAATGTATATCCTCAGTTTCCTTTAGAATCAATGTGAATGGAGAACTTTATGAACCATTCTAGCCAACTTGGGAAATCAGACAAAGGCACCCTATATTCCCCTAGTTATTTATTATAATGGCTAATGTTCTATCCTCTCTTATGACTAAAGCAGTAGAAGCTAGAACTATTAAGGGATCAAATTGAACAGCAGTTGTCCAACACTAGCACACCTACTATTTACAGATGAAACCATCTTCTTCCTAGACGGAACAACTAGAGAAGCCCAGATAATAGCATCTATCTTGAACCAGTATTGTTTTGCCTTCGGTCAAGCTATAAATCTCAACAAATCAGATATTTTCTTTGGGAAAAATTGTCCCCATAGGCTCGAGTCAAATTCAATGTATAAATTGCAAGTCCCAATTATAGAAAAAAATAGGGAAGTATCTTGGAATACTTTCAGATTGGGTCGGCCAAAAAACATATGTTTGCCTGGGTTCTTGCCAAAATTAACAAAAAAAATAGAAGGATGGAAATAGAAACTGATTTCAAAGGCAGACAAAGAAATTTTGATCAAATAGTTATTCAAGCAATGCCTCAATATGCCATGTCTATCTTCAAAATCCCTATATACATTTGTAGGGCAATTGAAAAGAGTGTCTTCATTCCGCTGGAGAGAAAACGCAGCAAAGATTGGCATACATTGGAAAAGATGGGAAAACTTGAAAAAAAAAAAATGAAGGATTGTGGGAGCCTAGGTTTTAGAGATTTGGTACATTTTAGTAAAGTGATGTTAGGAAAGCAAGCTTGGTAATAAATAAAAACACCGGATGCTTTATGGAGCAAAATTTTCGAAGGCATTTACTTTCCCAAAGGATATTTCTAGAATGCACAAAAAGACCCCACCCCCCCCAAACCTTCTTCAGAGCCAAAGTATTTTAGTAGGAAGAGATGTCATGGAATCAAAAATTAAATGGGAAGTTAGGGATGGAAGAATAATTCAAGTAAGGGAGGACAAGTGACTGATCTTTGGAAAAATTGGAGGACCAGCAAACTGTAATAACCCCCACCTGGTCAAGGATCCAATTGACAAAACCTAAGGTTAGTGGAATACCCAAAAACCGAGCATCTTTTTTAAGGAAAGAATAGTTAACGAAATTACAGCAACCCCTTTGAATTTGAACCTTGGACTTGATAAAATAGTGTGGACAACAAACAATGTAAGGATCTATCAAGTCAAGAGTGGCTACAATATTATACATGCTCAGGAAAGTAACAAAATAGAGAAACAACCATCAACATCGTACCACCCCTAGAATGCTATGGAATAACATCTGGAAACTACATATCTTCCCAAAAGTTCAATTCCTATTATGGGGTATTTGCAATAGCACAATCCCAACCAGGGAAAATCTAAACAAGAGGAAGATGATACTTGAACCAACTTGCTCACTATGCAGCCAAGCTCTAAAGATAGTGGAACACCTCTTCACGTTATGCAACTGGACAAAAGAAGTTTGGTTAGACCCAAAAATGGAAGTACATGTCTCACATATAACAATCACTAGAATCAACAAATGGGTTTGTGATTTCCTCACCTTGAACACAAATCCAAAGTTGAAGGCACTATTTGCGGGGGTCCTATAATAGCTCTAGATGGCTCGGAACACTTTAGTTTTTCAAGGAAGGAGACCATACCCAAGATCTATTATTGAAGAAGCCACCTCCAAAGATTATTTCTATGTGAAATGGCAATCCAAAGGGACAGAAGGTGAGACGAGACCCACACTGGGATAGACGCAATGGAGTCTGCCGTTGCCAAACTCCCTCAAGCTAGACATCAACAGCTCCTGGAAAATGGGGATTTGCCAAGTAGATTCGAGCTCCTTTGGTGTTGATTGCGGAAGCCATAGCTGTCCAAGAAGCCTTATCGTGGCTGAAGAAAAGTTATTGGAGAAAGAAAAGTACATCCACATGAATTGAATTGAATTCTGAACAGCCTTTGCTCATGGAAGTTATCCCCAACAATTCTCAAGTGGTGGAATGTGTGTCGGGTCGGTTGGAAATAACTTGGGCCACTTGGTCCATAATTGAAGACTTCAGATTATTAATGGGCCAACTACATGGGGTTTCTTTCAAGTGTGAGTCGAGAACTACAAATCAAGCTGTAGACTGGATTGTAAATGCCCACCGAATAGGTTCTGTACAACCAAATTGGAAAGGGAGCCCCCCTCTTTACTATGTTTAATCTTATGTCTTGATCTTGAAACTTTTATATTATCCACCTAATCGTTAAAAGTTCATCTTCTGACCTTCCCCCCCAAAAAAAAAAAGTACTACAAGAGAAAAAAAGATGAAGATGATTATATTTCTGTACTTTAGAAAGTCAATAAATAAATAAAATGAGTAGATAAATGGAAAGTGGGAGAAAATTCGCGAGAAAGAAAATCAGGTGATGTCAACGTTTGCGCCAATCCTCCTCCACTTTAACTGCGGTGGCTCTCCGAACTTGCTTGGCCCTCTCGGGTCATGACTCTCTCTTCCAGCTTCGATCCTTCCTGTTCCCTCCTCAAATCCAATTCCTCATTTTCGATCACCAAACCTCGGGTTCCGAACTCAGAATCACGGTCCTCGTACACAAGTTTCAGTCTTTTTCCACGAGGACGGCGCGTTCTTGCCATCACTTGGTTTGAGCAAGAGGAAGGTGAGCCTCTCGATTCTTGCAATCTTGCTAAATGGGTGTGGCTCAAGCGCGTCGATGGCGACGTCGCCCCAAGAATTGGAGCTGGACAGGTACTCAGACTCCAAGAATTGCAATCTTGGATTAAGGTACGCACTTGTATGTACAATGTACAACGAGGTATCATGGACATCAGACTTGCAAAAATTGCTACGACTGTCCATGCATTGTTCGAGTAAAATTGAGGTTGATCTTTTGTTGGGATTGAAGGTGGATAAAGCAGGAGCGACTCTACTGTTTGAGGAGCCAAACGAGGGGGGCAACAATGTGGGAGTGGTGGAGAGCCTAGTTCGTCTTGCAAGCCCCGGCAAATTTGGCAGTCCTCCGTTTGTTGCGGACAAGCTTGTACAAGCCGAAAAGCCCAAAGTAGGTGCTCTTGTCTAATTGCTTGCTTTGTTCTAAATGTGGTATGTCTTAAAATATGGCGTCCAAAGCCTCTTATGTTTTCGAGTGATGGACTATGTTGGTAGTTTGTTTGTAAAACAAACATAGAGGTGCCTTGTCCTACATCGAAAAGATATGAGTGCACATGTGGATGAGATTTAACATTAATCAACGATCATTATTTTTTTATTTATGAAAATTCGAATTAATAATTAGAAAATAACTATTATGTCGTACTGAAATAGTGTGACCGTTCATAATAAAGTGACTGTTATTTTTTTAGTTATTTAATTTCGAATTTATTATTTTTGTCTAACGGTTATTAGGCACTCTTACAATTTTTGAAAAGTTGTGTTTGTTCGAATATAATTTCTTCATCTTTGAAAGGTTGTATCCGCTCAAATAATTATTCAACATTTGTGTTCAAATCTTTGCAAAACTTTCCAGTCTTTTCATTATCTTCCTCTTCCCATTTTGAATTTCTTTCGAAAGAATATACAGTCATTATTTCTCATTATTTCCCATGAGAGACTTTAGAAAAATATTAAAATTGCTATCTAGTGTTCTCATTTGAGATTTTGTTATATCCAGGAGAAAATTTGCCGATGACCATTAACAACGTGTAGGACAAATAAATCCTTAAAGAAAATGATATCACGTTTCAAAGTTCGACTTGATTGCTCTAGAGATCCGACTTCATTGTTCTACTCAATTCAAAGTCTTATTTTATCTAATAATTTTAAGACTTTATTTTGCAACAATTGAGTCAAGTGGATGAAAGTTATGAATCAAGCGCGGTTGTCGACGCAAGCCTTCATTGTCTGATCCGCGCGTTCTTCGTCCATTCACAAAATCAAAAGGATCTTCTGGTGGAGTTATTGAGGATCAAGGAAATCCGGAGGATCCGTGAGTCTTTTCTTTTCTTTCCTTCACTTTTTGTTATTTTTGCTTTTCTTTCCTTCACTTTTTGTTATTTTTGCGCATGGTGATTGAGGGACTCGATGACAAGAGAGATTTCGGCAAGAGCGATCCGCAACGAATTATGCGCACCGTGTGGGGTTCGATTTTATCGAATCCCGACATGGGTTGTGGGTCGCCATGAGGAATGTGCCAAAATGCTAATCTGAGAGTTCCTTCTTCTTTTACTTCTTCGTTCTCTCTTGTATGTTTTGATGTTTCGTTGGTTTGTTACTGCAATTGGGTGTCTGCGATTCAATTGCTCTTCGTCTGGTAGACAGTGCTTCCGTTTAACTGTGAATGCTTGGCTCACTTCTGGAGATTCTCAATCGGGGATCCTTCGATTTGAGAGAATCATTTCGGGATGCGATCGGGGTTAGTTAAATCCGATCCCCACGCATTTGACTTAATTTTGCTTACGTTTCTTTGTTGTTAAGACCAAAAATCTGAGCACATATATGTATATTTTTTTTATGGATTTGGTCTCTAATCTGGGTTCATCAATGCCAAGGTTTATCCATCGGTTGACGTACACAAATTATATGCTGAAGTTATTATTCTGCTCCGACTTTTACATTGGATTATCATCTCTTTAAGAAGGGTGGTTGTTCCCCTAGGGTTGCATTGGTTTCTAGAGTGCATGCATGTCGCAGTGGTTTCTAGAGTGCACGCATGTCGAGAAGTTGCTAAGATTGAAAGAATGTCTTCTTATGGTCTCGTGAAATGATAAATCTATTGGTTTATGAGAGTGGTAATGGTCATTGTAGTGGCATCGAATTTTACGGCACTAGAACTTGGCAATTTCCGCATGGACATTCGTTGATATTTAGTGTAACAGATTTGACATAATTCTATGATCAGTGAAGAACATCAAAACTAATGTAGTCAACCTGGGGCACTTTAGGATGTCTACGTGGACTCCATGTTATGGCGAAATGATGCAGTCTTGCATGCCAAATTCTTTAGGTATTAAATGTGCCATCATAATGGTTTATAGCTTGCTGGAAATTAACCATGTGAACATCCTGTATATAAGTTTGCACTCATTTAGAGCGGGTTGAATCTTTTGCTGTGGATTTTCATTGAAAAGGAATAAATATGTTGCATGACCTGACTCAATTCTTCTTTGCGTCATGGGGTGCTTCATCCCAAATGGGAAAGGCGGAGTTGATATAGATCTCTTGGATGCCTCTTAAAATAGTCTTGAAGTGGGGGTATTTGAAGGGGACTATGGAGCCAATGCGATTGGAGTCATTGAGACAAAAAAGTATCTAACTTTCATTTTAAAATGAAATATTTGAGTGAAGTAGATACTATCTTAAATATTAAAATTTAAAAAATTAGTGGGGCTTTCTTTAAACCAAAGTGATGACATGGAAAAGATGTTAAATAAATTTAACATCTTGGCTTCAAAGAAATGAGTGCTCCATTTGATTCAGTATTAAATTAAATTATAATACTGGTAGAGCAATAGCACAGTTTGGATATGCAAGTACTATGGGACCTTTAATGTATGCGATATATTCTATTAGACCTTATATTGCTTATTCAACATACAAGTTGAGTAGGTATATTAATAATCCAAATATAAAAATTTGGGGGGGGGGGGGTTATCTTATTGTTCTATAATAATCTGGCTATATCATAAGGATACGCTGATGCTACTTGGATTACAAGTGTGGGAGATGAAACTTCTAGATGGATTTTCACATTACTTTAATGTGTTGTTTCTTGGATGAGCAAGAAACAAATGTGTATAATTCACTCATTTATGGAATTTGAATTGCTATTTTAGTAACAACTAGGAAAGATGTTGAATGGATTAGGAATTTGCTATTAGATATCAAGTTATGGTCTAGTCCTATGCCTCCTAATTCTATCAATTATGATAGTTATGTCACTTTGATAAGAGCTTATAGTAACACCTATATAATTGTTTGATACTAACGCTAGCTCTGATATGATAAGTCAATATCGTCTGTTACGTTTTGTAGATTGAATTAAATTCTTAATGAAGTGTAGAATTATAAATTTATAATGTGTTGATAGTTAAGAAACACATGGTAGATACTTCACCTATATGAGTTTAGAAGTGATGTCACTTTTTACGAAAGTTGTGGTTATTTCCTAGAGAGCTCATGAAATAGGATCAAGCACAAGGCCATGACAATACGGAGTAATATAGAACTTCTCGCTAAAACAAGATATTAATATATGTGTGGTATGTTCGATTATATTATATAAAAGTACAAGTTTAAAGCCAAACTACTTGTCACTTTAATAGAGTTTTGAGATACTTGCACTAAGTAAAGGTTTAACTCAAAAGAGACTTTTATATATGTATATTAATCTTGCGGAAATTTTGGTTGTATATTTTTAACGTTTTATTTCTATTTTTGTTTTATAAACAAAAGTGGGGGATTATTGGTAGTTTGTTTATAAAACAAACAAAAAGGTGCCTTGTCCCACATTGAAAAGATGTGAGTGCGCACGTAGACAAGATTTAACACTAATCAACGATTATTATTTTTTATTTATTAAAATTCGAATTAATAATTATAAAATAACCATTGTGTCTTATTGAAACAGCATGACTATTTATAATAAAGGGACAGTTATTTTTTAGTTATTTAATTTCGAATGTATTAATTTTGCCTAACGGTTATTAGGCACTCTTATAACTTTTGAAAAATTGTGTTTGTTCGGATATAACTTTTTCATCTTTGAAAGGTTGTATATGTTCAAATATAATTATTCAACATCCGTGCACAATTGTTTGCAAAGCTTTCAAGTCTTTCCATGATCTTCCTCTTCCTAATTTTATTTTCTTTCAAAAGAATATACAGCCATTGTTTCTAATTATTTATCATGAAAGACCTTGGAGAAATACTAAAATTGTTATTTAGTATTCTAATTTGAGACTTTGTTGTATTCAAGAGAAAATTTGTCGGTGACCATTAGCAACATTATGAAGGCAAATAAATCTTTAAAGTAAATGATATCATGTCTCAAAGCCCAACTTGATTGTTCTAGAGATCCGACTTCATTGTTCTACTCAATTCGAAGCCTTATTTTTTCCAATAGATTGTTATAGTAGATAACTTGGTTTTTGGTAGAACTACTATAGATATTATGCTTGGAGCTGTCTCATTAAGAGGAAACATCAAAGTGAAGAATCTTTCTGCGGTAGATTTTTTAAGTTTCATATATAATTACTTTGTCGTATGCATGGTCTTAGTATCGGTTTCTTGCTCAAAAGGTTGGAAATATTAACTTCATATCAAGATCTGAACTCCTTTGTGAGTAAATAATTCGAACTCAATGGTCTACACAGTGCATAAGAGATGATCGACATTATGAGCGAGAGAGAGACAATTCTGGGCTGCAGAGATAATGGCAAATGTTACATGATTCTTTTCAATATTGACTGCCTTCTGAGGCGTGGTTGCTCACAGTCCCAGTTCAATTTAGCTACATGTTACACCAATTGTCAACCTGACATGGTCCGTTAATTTCAATATTTGGCCAGATCTAAAACCCGAATAATTTAAGAGGAAAACTGAACCAAAACTCTGGTTCAGCTGCATTCAGTGTTCTATCATCAGACGTGATGGTGTAGTTATAGTTATCGCTTGATCATATAATTGAATATGTAAAATGCATTTAACTGTGTTTACTTGACTTTCATTCCTCCATATTTTAAGATGATGATTTAATTAAGTCAAAATTGGCTTCATTTAGGTCTTTAGTTCTTTGTCTGTAAACCTATAAGTGATAGGTCGATAGTTTTGGCTTTGGCTCGGAGCTTCCATTTGCTCAAAACGCTCTTTTTCCAAACAGGAAAGCACGAAAGACGCTGAAGTGATTGGAGTGGTGGAAAGATCGGGCCATGGAGGCTTGCCAGTTTATGAATTTGAGTACATAGTGGACAGCACCGGGGGAGGGATGAAAAAGGATTGTTTTGGCTGCCTTTGTCACCTCAGAGAAGCTCTATCCGTCAAACATCGCTCACTTAGACAAGCCAGAGAACCCGCTTGACACCCAAAATAAGGATGTTGGAGGAAGCTCTCCATTCTTTTGATGCTGTTCTGGGAACATGAACATTAGTGTCCATCACGACAGACTATTTTCTCGATGTCGCTCTGAATACGGTCACTGATACCTGAGGTAATGCACTACTGAATTGATTTAGTTGAATAGGTGTCGATCTAACGGAACGAGAAAACGCAACATGGTTTGTGCTTGGACTGTGGCAGAGAGATTGAACTTACGACCTCTTTGGTCCCAAAAACTATTGCAGAATTTGGAATATGTTAGCTTAAAAATATTAATATAATCACATTCTTCTGTGTCACTCCTTGCGCATCTATGTGTCGTGCAACATACGGTACTTACTATGATTATCTGGCACCTTTTTCGTGCAACTTAAAATGCTACTTGACTGCGAAACTTCGTCATTTAAATCTCATGCATCAGTGAGGGCATTTCAAGAATTTCTTTGGGCATTTTTGTCTTGTGGAGAGGAGTAAACAACATATCTTTTGAGCACCTTATCTTACAAGTTAAACTTGTGTTACAGATGGCAAAGCTCACCTCTTCAATGACTCTGGCAATGCGTTGTAGAAAGCAAACGGTATCATTCTTTTCATTCTTAGACGAAGTAAAAGGTGAGGTGATTTTTGTAAATAGCCTCTGTGCGGCATTATATCATTCTTGCGTTTCCACATACCTACAAGAATTTGTTATGTGAGATTTCTCAGATTCTTTATTGTGTTAACGTCATTAATTTGTTAGAGAAAAGACGTCCTTCTTATATATCGTTTTCAAAACTTTTCAAATGAAGAAGGTAATAAATAACATATTAGCTGAAATGCTTGGCAAATTTGAACCTTAGAAAGATTCTTTGTCCTTCTGTTTCAAGAGACGATAGCACAACCCACCCAAGAAGACAAACAAGAGCACCTTATAGAAGGGAAAGCAGTGCATGTAAAACCATTTTGTTGAAACTTCAAGTGCGAATGGTAACACTTCTTGGCTGGGGAATAGTTAGAAATAGTTCTTTCATATTTCTACTCCGGGGAATAATTTATGAGGAAAATAAGGTATTTGATAACTACACAAAATTTCTACTCTTGAAATAGAAAAAGAATATAAATGCGTTTGGTACGAAACATTTTCTTTTTTGCATTTATTCATTTTTTATTCTTGCTTACGAATTGCTGCCGCTGACCGTTGGCCACTATCGCCCGTCGTCGCCGCTACACAACCACTGGCCACTGACTGTCACCGCCGACCGCCACCGCATAGCCCATCAGCCGCCCTCGGCGGTGGCCCCGGGTGGTTGGAGGTGGCCGCATCAAGAGAGAGGAACAAAAGATAAATAAAAAGAAAATTGATTTATTTCTAGAAATTGTTCCTGAAAACAAGAAGCTACTTTTTTTTGTTTCTTATTTATACTCCAAATCTATTCCCAGACTACTTTTCTCTTCCGAGGAACAGAAAAATAAGTTGGCGTTACCAAATGGATTTCTGTTCTTTTTTTGTTCCAGGGAACAAAAGAGGGAGGAAACAAAATGTTACCGGGGCCTACATGACAACCTTCCCGGGAAGAAGAATTTATATTCTTTGGTTCCCGGGAACAAAAAAAAGAATAGAAACCTACATGATAACCGCAAGTTAGTTTTTTGTTCCCGGAATAAAAAGTTAGCCCGGAATAGAAATGAGAAGTAAAAAAAGTTACTTTTGGTTCCCGGGAATAAGTTTAAGAAATAAGTGAATTTTTTTTTCTTTTATTCTTCTTTTGTGCACGGCCCATTGACCGCCGTTGACCACCGCTCGCCGTTGATCGCCGGCGGCGCGGCGGCGGCGGCGGCGGTGGTCGGTCGGCGAGACCGTCGGTCGTCGGTCGGCGGTCGATCGCCGAATCACCGCTGCCACCGCATGTCGCCGTCGGCCGTCGACCGACACGCCGCTGCATGTCGCTGGTCGGTGGCCGATGGTCGAGGGTGGCCGATGGGCCATGCGACCGGCAGCGGTGGCGGTCAGTCGGCGGCCGGCGGCGACATGCAGCGGCGGGCGGAGGTCGGCCGGCGGCGGCGGCGGCAACGTCCGGCGGCGATCGGCCAACAAAAATAAAAAACAAATAAATATAAAAAGGAAACGGTTTTTTACTAAACGCATTTATATTCTTTTTCTATTTCTAGAGTAGAAATTTTGTGTAGTTACCAAACGGGTTTTTTTACACAGAAATTGTCTCCAGAATAGAAATAGAAAAGAACCATTTCTGAAAAAAAATTATTCCCCGGCCAAGAAGCGTTGCCTTGCGCAGCCTTAGTTGCTGGTCTGTTTTCTAATAGTATTTAAAGAAAGTTGGGAACAACGTCCTCCAAAGTACCAAATGTTTCATTTTCCTTGATATAGGTTTTAGTTATGCTAATTGCAGGGTTTCTTTCGAAGAAGAAGTTCATTCTTTTTTGAGATATTTAACGATCTTATTTTCGCGAACTTTTAACAGACGACCGATTCCTTTTATTTTTGGGCTGCCCATCTCTCCAGCCCCACTTGGGGTCCATTTGCTTCATGGGGTTGCGCTTGACTTGAAGCCATATAGGCCTCATTTGACATCGATATTCTGGTAGATTCCGTATTTTGTTTCATGCTGCATTACTTCTTTGGAGTATCTATCAAATTTGGTGAGTAAATTGATCCCACGGGTGATTTCGGAAGGCATATGGAGGATCACAAACCCTTCAGAGCATCATATTATTGTGCACTGGCACAAACAAAGATGCCGGCTACCTTGTGCCAAAGTGTTTTGTTTCGTTCTTATGCATGTACATGGCTCTTACTTTCATATGGACGGTCCTCTAAGACATTCGTGCTTGAAGTAATTGCCTTGATTGAAGTGATCTCAATGTGGTGGCAGGTATATTAAAAAACTTGAGCATTTTCTATCAGAAAATGTATTAATAGTTTGTATGGACTAAAATAAGTGTTAACACCTAAATTTTGATGACCCGATTAGTTGTTTATTGCATTAAAAATTAATGATTGATTTTTAAGCTCTAAACAAAAATGTTAATTGCATAGTATATAATTTTATATGCATTTATTTTTCTTATTATTGTATTCCCATTGGATCGACAATGGTGAATAAATTTGAACGAATGGTTCTGAGCTTAATAGACACAAGAATATTCGATTTTTTGATGCGATATATTTTTGTTTAAAATAAAAAATAAAGCAAGAGGGAATAAATATCTTCGTTAAATTTTTGGAATGAAAATTCATAATTGGAACAAGATAAAAAGAAATAGGGTTAAAATTTTGAAAAGCCCTAAACTGGTGCATTTGTGACAAATTTACCTCAAACTATTTTTTTGACCATGAAAAAATTTAAACTGGTATATTTGTGACAAATTTATCCGGACTGATTATAAAAAACCCTAAACTGGTACACATATGACAAATTTGTCCCAAATTAATTTATTCGACCTTAAAAAATCCCAAACGGGAAAATTTGTGACAAATATACCTCCGCTAAATTGGATTAATACCACAAAAAAATTATAAAAATTGTAAACTGTGAAATTGGTATACCAGTCAACCGTCACGTGTCACTTAACTTAATAATTTGACTGTAAAATTTAACAAAAAATAATAGAGGGTAAATTTGTTACAAGTGCACAAGTTTGAGGTAAATTTGTTAAAAGTATATCAGTTTAGAATTTTTAGTGGTCAAAAAAATAATTTAGAGTAAATTTATCATAAAGGTATCGGTTTGAGGTTTTTTAGGATATTAATCTAAAGAAATATTGTGTATATATTCATTCACAGTGAGATCAAAAGGGAGAAGGGCAAGAAAAGGTCTCATATGTGGACGCATGTGTGAGCAATGTATCATTTAATAATGTTTGATTCACAGATAAGGAAGATCTGTTTGTATCTTAAATATATTAAGTGATATATTTATTGTTCTAAAACAGGGAAGATGGTGCCGTCAAGAGGAGTCCACACGTCCAAAAGGAAAGAAGAAAGAGACAAAAGAATAATATTTTAACGGAAGTTTTCCCTTCTTGATTAGACTTTAAAAAGGAGATTTCTCTTCCGTCTTTCCTTCAACAGGTCAACAAAATGTTTTTTTTTCCTTTCTCTGACAAAGTGCAGAGGGATAAGAAAAAGAGGAGAAAAACGGGTAGAAGAGAGAGAAGAGAAAAGTAAGAAAAGAATAAAGAAAAAGAGGAAAGAGGAGAAGGGGGGAGCTAGGTTGCACGGACACGGATACGCGACACGCGACACGATACGTCCACACATCATTTCTCAAAAATAGAAAATTTCGACACGTTAGGACACGTATATTAAATACATATTTTTATTTTTAATTAATTTGATTCAAATTTAATTAAAAAAGAATCTATAATGAATTTATACTAATCACTAAATATATATACAATATTTTTATTTTTCAAAATTATTTTTTAATTTCATTTAATAAATCGAATTTTTTTCACTTTCTTCCCCCTTCCTTCGTCTCTTTTCCCTCCCCACACTTTTTACACTTTCTTTTTCCTCCCCGTGACCGTCATTTCCCCTTCCCTCCTTCACTTCCCCCTCCCTTTTTAATTTCATTTAATAAATCGAATAAAAAATCCCCCCCCGTCTCTCGTCTCTTTCCTCCCCCATCCTCCACTTTTTCCCCTTTCTTTTCCCTCTACGTGATGGGCGTCACTTTCCCCTCCCTCCTGTCACTTCCCCCTCCGTTTTTTATTCTTTTATTTTCCTCTCAAAACTCTAACTTTAGCCTTCTTCTTCTCTCCTCGCCGCAGAATGCCTTTCCTCCCTCTTCCTCTTCCTCTTCCTCTCAATCTCTGCTTGCTAGGGATGGAACGCGTGGTCCCTGTGCACCAAGAGGCTGCACATCGCCGTGAACTCCTCCTCCCCCTTGTCGCCGCCGCCACCGCCCCACTCGACGACGCTGCCCTCCTCCCTCGCGAAGTTCCTCCTCACAATCCTCGCCTCAGTCTCTTCTCTTTCTTTGGCCGTCTCTCGCCATCACAGGCTCGCGCCTCGTCTCTGCTCCCTCGCCCTCGCCTTCACTCTCCATTCTCTTTTGGACGCGTTCGGACACGCGTGTCGACAAACGTTGACCACATGTCGACAAATCCGACATGTGGTCAACGTGTGTCCGAGCGTGTCGACGTGTCCGACACGCTCCGACACGTGTTGGACACGGCACATAAGCAAGAGTAACGTGTCCGTGCAACCTAGGGTGGGGGCAGGGGGTTCATCTTCTTCGGCCGTCTGCAACTTCCCACGCTTACCATCCACCCCCGCTACTTCCATTCTTCCGACAAGCTACTACGCCATACAAGCTTCGACGCCATAGCCGTCATTGCTGCCTCAAACGCTGCCACTGTCCCAAGCTCGACCGCCTCGACGACGTTTGCTGCCCCTCGGCAACGCTTCCGACCCCTTTGTCCACAGTCACGGAGTTGCCATTCGAACCCCCGACATCAATCGCCGTTCCCCCTTGTGTCCGAACCGAGTCAATTCCGCAAGCTTTCCATTCTTGCAGGTTCATTGGTCGTGAGCCCACTGCTGCTCAGCCTAGCTCGACGCAAACCGTTATTTGTGAATCCCTCGTGCCTGTCCATTTTGGAAGCAAATAATCAAAATAAGGTAATTTTCTTGAACCAAATTTCATTTCAATATTAACACCTAAATTGGAATATTTGATGCTAGTAATTAAAATCGTTATAATTATTAATATGATCCGTAAGATTTCGGATTAAAATTTTAAAATATTTTGATTTTTCTTGCGTGTTGTGGTGTTTAAGGTTAGAACAATTGTTAATTTAATTCGTAAGACAACAGATTATTTTTTTCAATTATTTTAACCCTTTATTCGAATTCTCGATGAATTTTTGAACGGGTTGGATATAATGCTTACATTTGATAATTGCTTGTTTTCGAAAAACACCCAAAGAAAAATCAAATTATGTATTAGATAGGATAGTTTCCTAAATTAGGATGGCATGTTTTATATTAGATTGTATATTAGAATATATAGGATTTCTAGTTTGAATAGAATTGCATGTTTAGATAATTCTAAAATAGATTCTAGATAGCATTTTGTCCTAAACAATACTTGCATGTTTAGATGACATCGCATCTTTAAAATAGTCTTTTGAGATAGGATATGGTTTAGGTCAAATTAATTCCTAAACTAGATTATATAACTATTCATTATAGATAGTTTAATTAGGGTTTTTATTAACTTCAGATTTTAATATAAAAAGACAAAAATAGCTTGTGCATGTCATATAGGTTCTAATTTCAAGACAAGAGAAAACCCAAAAGAAAATAATTTCTTTGCTTTGGTGCAATTTATTTAATTCAAGAGTTTAATAATGGTTGCACACTCACATGATCATCTCATTGCACAATAGTGATTTAGGCTAAAATCCATCCAGACTGCTTGCAAAGATATCTTTTTGAAAATGAAAAGAACGGTAACAATTAGAGAAATCTAGTGTAACTTAGTCTTCTATCCAAATTCTTTGGTTCATAAGAGTAAAATAATTCTCAAACTATTTTACTTAGATGTCTAATTGATCTATCATAAACTGATTAGTAGCGATTTTTAGATAAAATTTATTTGCATACTAAAAATTTTGAACTTAAGTCGCAAATTGATATGGATTTGAGAAAGCTCGAATTAAGTTTAGACTTAATAATCCATTAGATTCGAAGTTAGGTCGCGACAATAAGTGACATATGATATTATTTCAATTACTAATCAAAGCTTCGTTTCCTTTTCCCTTAGTTAATTGGCGGAATTGTCGGCGGAACTGTCATAGTTATAATGCTTGTGCTCATGGCACTGACTCCACAGTCTGCGTCTTTTGTGTTCGGCCATTTCGAAATGGCGGAAACAGCTGAGACATCAACGAACCTTATGCGGTAATTCTAGCTTTCTTGTCAGTCAATATTCACTTTACAGGAATGATGCGGTTGTGCATCTAACTAAAGAAACTAAAGGCGTTGACAAGAATGTCACATTGCCATTCTAACCAGCCTAGGGATCGTTTCAGTGTTTGGATGGGCCTATATATTGGCTCTTACTTTCAGCATTCAGGTAAGGAACTCTTCATATCTACTCATTAAGTGAAAACATTTCTTTGTTGGAAGTAATGAAGTACCAAGTTGAATGTGGAAAAAATTTGCAACTTCGGAAGACTGAACACACAATTTTACCTCTAATAGATTTCTGAGTTATTCCAACGTAAAATCAAGAAATTGAGTAGACTTTTTGTTGTTAAGCCACATCTCACATCACCACGGAACTCCAATCCATTACCTTTTACCAATATTGAAGTCAGCGACGTAGTATGTCTAAATTTGTTCAAAGAGGAGGGGAAGAATGCATATGTACTTTTTTCCCCTTCTTCTGAACATCGTTATTAAATCTATCCTTTGACTTGCTTTTGAAACTGATGGATTTTTTCTTTTAAGATGGGCCTAAGTTGGCTTGATGGGCCCAAAGGCCTGGCCCATGGCTTCAGGGCCCATGGAGGAGAGTATTATAAATAGAAAAACCAGAGTGGCAGTTTAGAAGACGTACGTGAAAAGTTACGTATTTTGGGACACCAAGAGATTACGCTCTCTCTGTTGAACGCGACGCCGCTTTCTCTCATTTGAAGAACAGTGTCTGGCCTCCTCTTTGAATAGTAACATCGGGTGTTTAGTCTGTGAAAATAAGGTGCGTTCGTTCATGTGATATACCTTAGGATCGGTGATTCCTGATTTCTGTTTTGGGCTTGCTTCCGCTCCATTGTTTCTCTTTTGAGTTCGATTTTGTGTCGAAGCCATGCTTTTGGGAATCCTGTTTCCCGAACTTTTAATCTTCATTGGTATTAGAGCCATCTCAATCATGTTTCCCTTTCTTATTTGCGTTTATAAACGAGTTTTTCATTGTTTGTTCTTTGTTAAACATCATTATTGATCAATTAAGAGTTGTTGAATCCCGACGCGGTACCGTTTTCCCTATTTTTTTTTTTTTTTTAATTTTCCGTAGATCGAATTGCGTTTCTAATTGCTTAGGATTAAAGTACTTGTCAATACGAGAACTTCCACTAGTCACACGTCGCCGGAAGCCGCCGGACGCGCCGCCACGTGCAGCCGATGTGTTCAGCTTCGTCGGCGCGTGCAACGAACGCGTCGAGACAATTCCCAGGCGCGTGCGCGCCGCCCGCGCGTGCAAGGCACGCGCCGGCTGACGTCACCATGACGTCGGCCGTGTTGAAGAAAATGCCCTTGGAGTTTTGAAGTTGACAAAACAGCCTCTACAGTATGGTCTGAAGATTCCGAGATTCAGTCGGTTACGTCTGGAGTATTCAAAGATCCAAAGGTTTTCCATCTAAAGACAGTCAGACCCAAAGTTCGGTCTGAAGTTTTTCCGTCTGAAGATAGTCAAGACTCAGTTTCAGTTTGAAGACCCTCAAGACCCAAATCTTAGTCTGAAGACAGTTTGCGATTTTGACAGGCTGGTTACAGGTTATTTTTATGGCTAAGGAAAGTAAGATATTGGATTGTATATCTCCTAATCTTAACCATGGAATATCTCTGGCTGTGATCGTGAGCTTGGAAGATTTATTCTTCGGATTTTATCCATTGAAGATCAAGCGTATTTTTGGAAGGATCTAATTTTGGGAACTCAAGATCCTGATTGTATGGGCGAACAGGATTGACGAGCTACTGTCTACTTACATTTTCGGCAACAAGAAGATCACTTAAATTGATTCAGTCCAACGGGTTGATTGGATGAATTCTTGGAAATTGTCAACGGGTATAGAGGCACGGAGACTATTTAGGGTGGATCGGTGTTGCTTGAAAATAAGGAGAGACTTGGTAGAAAAATCTCGATGTTAGAATCTCTGAAATCACTTGATCTCTAAAATCTCTCATGTTCAATTTGTGTATCAAAGAGAGTTACATATAGTGCGAAAATAGCAGCAAGCTGTAGGAGAGACTGTCTATTGAAGAAGTCTAGTTCGTGAACTGTAACAGGTCTCAATTGCTACATAGTGATTACAGCCAGTTGGCTGCCAGCGTGGAGAGTGGACGTAGGCTTGGAATAAGCCGAACCACTATAATCCTTGTGTCAATTCTCTTATACCCTACTCTATTTACTTTATGAATGAATGATTTATTTGTTATTGAAATATCCTTGATGTTAAAGTATTCTACCGTAAAAGATTCCAAAAGAATTCCGCAATAACCTATTCACCCCCCTCTAGGTTGTTTCACTAGCCTATTTCAATTGGTATCAGAGCCTGGCTGCTTATTTTATTAGAAGTGTTATTATTTCTAAAGCAAAAGATGTATGGCTAGTGTTTTGACTCTAGGTTTAATTGAAGGGCAAAGCAATACCAGACCTCCCTACTTCGATGGAAAGTAGTACAACGTTTGGAAAAACAAGATGAAGGCATTCCTAAGATCCAAAGATCCTCAAGAATGGGATGTAGTGGAGAATGGAATTGCTCCTAAAGTTGCATAAATTACAGGGAAAGAATTACCTGATGGAGTGGGGATGTCACGAGCTGATATTCCAAAAAGACAAGCCCTTGATGCAAAGGCTATCTACTCTCTATATTGTGCATTATCTCCTACTGAGTATAATAGAATTTCATCTTGTGAAACAGCCAAAAAAGTTTGGGACAGATTGCACGTCACCTATGAAGGAACAGATCAAGTCAAAGAAACCAAGATCAACATCCTTCTTGGACAATATGAAGCCTTCAAAATGAAGCCAGGAGAATCCATCTCGGATATGTTCAGCCGATTTACAGAAATTGTAAATGGCTTGGCATACCAAGGACAGCCAATCTTAGGACCTATGAAGGTCAATATACTGTTGAGAGGACTCTCCAAAGATTGGAATCACGTCAAGACATCTATAAGAGAAACACAAAGGATCATGCCTCTTTCAGTAGATGAATTGGTCGGCACACTTCAATCTTATGAAGTCGAGCAATTCAATGAGGAATTTGACACAAAAGGTAAGAAGTCAATTGCTTTAAAATCTAATGACGATTCGATGCTACGTGATTCGAAGAAGACTTGAATGATGAGGAGTTGGCACTTCGATTAGAAAGTTCGAAGGTTAAATAGATTAGGCAGGAGATTCAACGGAAAGAGACAAAACAATCAGAGATTTCAAAAGAAATCAAATGAAGAAGAAGATACCAGCAAAGAAGTTGTTTGTTTTGAATGCAAAAAGAAGGGACATATTAGACCCAATTATCCCTTGTTGAAGAAAAAGAAAGGAAAATCTGAAAGGTTCAAAAAAGCACTCAAAGCTGAAACTTGGAATGACACTGAATGTGAGGAGAGTGATGAAGAGTATGCAAATATCTGTCTTATGGCGAACTCAGACTCAAATAGCGGTATCAAGGTTAGAAATTTAAAAATTCCTACCAAAGTATCAAAATACATTGATGAACTATGTCTCGCCTTAAAGGCTCTCTTAAAAGATTTCGAACTAAAAGGAGAATTCCAAACCGAAACAACAAGAAAAATCTTAGTTGAAAAAGTTTAAAATCTAGATAAGTCTCTTCTGTTTCAAAAGAAAATGAGAATGAACTTTCAAAAGAAAATGCTTGCTTAAAAGAAGATTTATTGAAAGTCTCAAAAAAATTTTCAATGGGTTTTGAAAAGTTGGATAAAATTATTTCTATTCAAAGACCTTATTTTAATAAATCTGGTCTAGGAATGTCACATGAAACCGTTTCTTTGATTGATTTTCCAAAGGTAAAAGAAAGAATCAAGAATAGACCAACAAAGACTTTTTTGAATCATTTCCAAAAAGCTTTTGTAAAGCCTGTTGGTAGAAATGACATTTTGAAAAGGAGTGTCCCAAAGTTTGGAGACCTATTAAGAAGAGCTGGGCAAAAACTGTTTATGCTACTAACAATAATGGAACCAAGAAAGTTTGGGTACCAAAGAAGACTTGAGTCTTTCATTTAAACGCAAGTCACTATCAAGAAAAAAATCAAGTGGTATTTGGATAGTGGCTGTTCAAGACACATGACGGGAGACTCAAATTGTTTTACAAATTTCTCTCATGAAAAAGGAGGAAATGTTTCTTTCGGTGGCAATAACAAAGGAAAAATTGTTGGTTAAGGAACTGTGAAGATAAGAAACCTCACAATCAACAATGTTTCTCTTGTTGAAGGATTGAACTACAATCTATTGAGTATTAGTGAACTATGCGATACTGGATACGAAATCAACTTTCAAGAAGATACATGTTCTGGAACAAGCAAAGATGTCTCACAATCCTTTACTAGACGAAGATATGGAAATATTTATTTGCTAGATGTAAAGTCTAACAATCCTCAATGCTTGATATCAATTCAAGATGAAGTCATTCTCTGGTATAGGAAGCTTGGACATGTCAACCTGAAGCAAATTTCAAAAGTATCTTCCAAAAAGCTTGTTTGAGGACTTCCTAACCTCAAGTATCAAAAGCATGAATTATGCACTCCGTGTTTACTTGGAAAACAGATTAGAAATTCCTATAAATCTATAAATAAGGTATCCACTAATCGTGTTTTGCAACTATTACACATGGATTTATTTGGGCCAACAAGAATACAAAGTATTGGAGGTAAAAGATATTGTTTGGTTATAGTAGATGATTATTCTCATTTTACTTGGATATTCTTTCTTGCAAATAAATTTGATGCATTAACTTATTTTACTAAGTTTGCAAAGAAAATCCAAATTGAGAAAGGTTATGCAATTTCAAGTATTAGAACTGACCATGGTAGAGAATTTGATAATCATGATTTTGTTAAACATTGTGATGACTATGGTATTCAACATAATTTTTCATCCCCATACACTCCACAACAAAATGGAGTAATATTGTAGAGAGGAAAAATTGTTCATTGCAAGAAATGACAAGAACTCTTTTGATTGAAAGTAATATTTCTCCTTATTTTTGGGCTGAAGCTACTTCAACTGCTTGCTATATTATAAATAGAATTTTTCTAAGACCTATTTTAGAGAAAACTCCTTACAAACTGCTTAAAGGTAAGAAACCTATTGTTTCTTATTTTCATGTATTTGGTTGTAAATGTTTTATCTTAAAGAATTCTAATGATCGAATTGGTAAGTTTAAAGAAAAATCAGATGAAGGAATCTTCCTTGGTTACTCTATGACAAGCAAAGCCTTCAGAGTTTTCGACAAACGGACTCAGATTGTGGAAGAATCCATGAATGTGAAGTTTGAAGACTCAGTACAAAATCAGACTCAACCCGAAGATTTTGAGTCTGGCCAAGTGTCTACAAATTCTCTTGAAGAAAATCAAATCTCAGACACACAGCCTCAAATCAATTTAGTAACTCCAACTGAAGAAGAGCTTCATCAAAATGACAAACCAACTACAAATTGGAAGCACAAATCGAGTCACCCTACAGACCTCATCATTGGCAATATTGATGAAGGAGTTCGTACATGATCTAAAAGGCGTGAAGCTTCTAGTGCTCTTGCACTCATTTCTAAGATCGAATCAAAAAACATAGAAGATGCATTGAAAGATGAAAGTTGAATTGAAGCAATGCAAGAAGAATTGAATCAATTCAAAATCAACAATGTTTAGGAGCTAGTTCCTAAACCAAAAGGTAAATCAATTATTGGTACCAAATGGGTTTTCAGGAACAAGCTTGATCAACAAGGAAAAGTGGTGATGAACAAAGCAAGACTTGTGGCAAAAGGCTACACACAAGAAGAAGGCATCGACTATGATGAAACATATGCTCTTGTGGCAAGGTTAGAAGCTATAAGACTACTTCTTGCTTTTGCTTGTTTTAAAAATTTCAGGTTATTCCAAATGGACGTGAAAAGTGCTTTCCTAAATGGAATTATCCAAGAAGAAGTCTATGTGGAACAACCACTAGGATTTGAAGATCCTAAAAGACCAAACCTTGTTTTCAAGTTGAAGAAAGCCTTATATGGCTTAAAACAAGCACCCCGAGCATGGTATGAAAGACTAAGTAACTTCTTACTTCAAAATGATTTCTCTAAAGGTAAAGTCGATACTACTTTATTTATCAAAAGAGAAGGGAAGGATTTCATACTTGTTCAAATTTATGTTGATGATATTATATTTGGTTCTTCTAATTAAAAGCTTTGCAAGAATTTTTCAAAGTGTATGCAGAATAAATTTGAGATGAGCATGATGGGAGAATTGAACTTCTTTTTGGGACTTCAAGTCAAACAATCAAATGAAGGAACTTTTATTCACCAAGAGAAATATGCAAAAGACCTTATCAAGAAGTTTGGAATGGAGAATTGCAAGAAAACAGAAACTCCTATGTTAAGCTTATCAAAGCTTGATAAAGATGAAGAAGGAAAGAGTGTAGACCAAAAGCTATACAGAAGTATAATCGGGTCACTTCTTTACCTTACAGCATCTAGACCTGATATTCTATTTAGTGTTTGCATATGTGCTAGATTTCAATCTGACCCTAAAGAATCTCATATGACTGCTGTGAAGCGCATTATTAAATATGTTGCAACTACATCTAAGCTAGGTCTATGGTATTCTAAATAAGGAGATTTTACTCTCCTTGGATATTCTGATGCTGACCTTGCTGGTTGTAGAGTGGATAGAAAAAGCACTACAGGTACATGTCAATTATTGAGAAACATGATGGTGTCTTGGTTTTCAAGAAAACAGGGTATCGTGGCTCTTTCAACCGCTGAAGCAGAGTATATAGCTCTTGGAAGTTGCCGCTCTCAAATCCTATGGATGCAACAACAATTGAGAGACTTTGGAGTTGAGGAAGCAAGTACAGAAATCAAATGTGACAACACAAGCGCAATCAACCTCACAAAGAATCCAATACTTCATTCAAGAGCAAAGCACATTGAAATCAAGCATCATTTCATTCGAGACCATGTTCAAAGTGGTGAAGTTATGATTCAGCATGTAGATTTAAAGAATCAATTAGCAGATATATTCACAAAGCCCCTAGAAAAGGCTCACTTTGAATCAATTCGCTCAAGACTGAGTATCGTAAGATTTGAAGATGTTCAGACTCAAAATTAAAGTCTTGAAAAGTACAGACTTAACGCTAGGTCTGAAGGCGGTTCAGACTCAACGCAAGGTCTGAAGATGTTTCAGACTCAACGTAAAGTCTGATGGCACTCAGATGCAAAGGTAAAGTCTGAAAAGAGTTCAGACTCTGAGGTAAAGTCTGAACAACTATCAGACTCTGTTAATTTTAGTCTTTTTACATATTTTTAATTTCTCCATATTCTCTGCTTTATTTTATTTTTGGAAATTACTTTTCGAATTTTCAAAATATCTTCTTACTCATTTTCTGACATGTAATTATGGCAGTTTACATTTTCAAAAAGGCAATTTTCTTTTTGAAATTTCGGTTTATTTTTAGCAATTTTTATCTTTACTTTTTGGCGACGATTCATATTCCCGTTTTATTTTCTCTTACTATTTATTCATTCGAATTATCACTTTCATCCGCTTCTACTCGTTTGAAAATTCACTCTCTTTCACTTTCGAAACCCTAAAAGTTCCATCTTGCCGTTCCTGTTCCATTCCTTTCTCGGCCCAAAGATTTTATCTTTTTTAGCGAACAAGTTGAATCTTCGCTTGCTCTCCAAGAATGTCGTCTCGGAAGTCTTCTCAAATCGCAAGCAGGGGACCACAGAGACAACCAGAGGGTCCTACAAGGGTGGACCTCACGGGAGAAGATTCTCCTCAAAGGGAAGCAGAAAGTCAGCGTTTTGAGGAAGAGATCACAGAAGCACAACTGGTAAGAACTCTCAAACCGAATGTCGCTTATGATCTTTACAAGAGGCTTAAAGATGGAAGGGTAAGCCTAAAGACGATTGAGGAATATCTGAAAGAAAGAGGTTTTAAAAGCGAGTATATGTTTTTGATGGAAATGGAGAAGTTGAAGGTTGTTAAGGAAGGAACTGCACAAAGGGCGCTGAAGAATATTTCGAGTAATCCGATCGAAAATACTCCTGCTGAGACCCTAGACGATGATGAGAGACTTTTCTCTCATTTTCAGCCTCGGTATGGTGTGACTGCTAATTCTGTTTGTCCTTCGAGAAGTTTGTTTCGGTCTAAAGAGCATGAGCGAGTATACGTGAAGTTGTTAAAGAGGGGTGTAGTCAATCCAAGAAGTGTGGACTTCGACTTCCTTGATTCGTTGAAGATTAATTTAAGAGTGAAATTTGCTAGGCTACAATTGGAAAGATTCTGCACGGATATGATAGTGGCCCATTCTGAACTTACGGCTTATTTTTACTCAAATTTGTCGTTTTTGGATGCAAATCGGTTGTCCTTTTCTTTTATGGACAAAAGTTATATAGTTGATGTTGATTTGCTGGCTGACATTATTGAGGTGGAAAGAAGGAGTTTCCAACCAATAAAGGTGTCCACAGCGTATGCAACCTGGACATTATGCGAGATAGAACTGTAGAGGGCAAGATATCCTATACTAGGATGAATGCCACAAATGTATTGCTGCATAAAATCGTCATCAACTGTATCCGGCCCAAGACAACCTCGAAGACCGATGTTTCCATGACCGAAGCCAAGCTGATGTTTGCCATCAACCAAGGCAAACCCTTTTTCTCTCCCACATGTTATTCTTTTCCACATGTACAGGAAAGTGGTTAAGGATAAGGGTCAATTGCCTTATTCATCGATCATCACCAAGCTGTTTAGGCATTTCGATATTCAGATCCCTGCATCTCTATGCCTGACCACTTTAAGTCTGATGCTTGTTGGTCCCAAGATGGTGATGAAGATGAAGATTCCAGAGCTAAATGCTACACTGGAAAGGTTGAGAAAGGAAACACTTTCCAAGGAGATCCCCACTACTTCGTCAAAGAGAAAAGGCAAAGAGCCCATGGCTGAAAAGAAGCGTCGAAAAATCATCCTACAAGATGAAGAGGATGAGAATGATGCCATGACTTTGTCAGCTCTCTCCAAGTTGAGGAGCCCTGTTAGTTTGAGAACAGAGGCTGGAGAGAAGGCAAGGAAAGAAACAGAGGAGAAGGAAGCTGAAAAACAGAGGAAGAGAGAAGAGGAAAGAAAAAGAAGAGAGGAAGAAAGAAAAAGAAGAGAAGAGGAGGAGAGAGGAAGAGAAGAGGAACAGAGAGAAGAAGAAGAAGAGAGACAAAGGAAAGTTGAAGAAGAAGAAAGAAGAAGGAAAGAAGAAGAGGAAGAAATGAGAAGAGAAGAAGAAGAAAGAAGGAAGAAGGATGAGGAAGAAAGCAAAATGCGGGAGGATATGGCTGCAGATTAGAGCCATCTTTTGCTTTGGGGAAGAGACCGAGAAACATCCAAGTGCTGATATGGATGTTGGCGATGAATATTCTACTCCACCCACTGGCATCAACACAGGGGGAGTTGCTGCAGAACATGGGACTATATCGCCACTACATTTTAGTGATGTGAGTAGGTCAGGTGCTGACCCTGAGGAGGTCTATGCATCTCATTTTTCAGAGCATGAAGAATCCTCACCAATCGAGAAGGAAAGGGCTGAGAAGGAAGCTCCTAGTTTCCAAACTCCCAGAACTGAATTTGCTGGTCCAAGTGGAAGTAATGCAAACTTGACAGCCTTTACACGGCTGTTGGATGTCATGTTGGACCTGAAAAAGCAGGTGTTTGGAATGGACTTCGAGCTGAGGGATTTGAAAAAGGCGCTGCTGAGTACTTCCGTGAATATGCAAAACCACATCAACACACTGAGAGCTCAAGTGGAATTGAATCAGACCAGTGCAGAATTAGTTTCAGTGAAGGAAACTCTTGCAACTCTCGAGAAGTTAGTACAGGAGCTCAGCAAGTTTTAACTTGTTCGTTTCCCTAAAAAGTCCTAAATCTTTTCAAAACCATCCCATATTCACTCTACCTCTTTGATGGGATAAAAAGGGGGAGAGTTTGCAGATTTGAAACTTTTGATTTGAAGCTTTGAGAAGTTTTTCTTTGAAGGTTGTTTATTTGAACTTTTGTGACTTTATGCTGATTTGATGTTTGGATCTAGACTTGTGAATTTGCATTGCAGGATCATTATATTTATGAGGATAATTGTTATTAGACTAACACTCTGTTTTGCAGAAAGAATCCTCAAAGTATATATGAGTTTTCCTTGCAGGTTTTAAATTCGCAAATCTGTCGAGGGTTTTGTCACCATAAAAAAGGGGGAGATTGTTGAAGAAAATGCCCTTGGAGTTTTGAAGTTGACAAAACAGCCTCTACAGTATGGTATGAAGATTCCGAGATTCAGTCGGTTACGTCTGAAGTATTCAAAGACCTAAAGGTCTTCCGTCTGAAGACAGTCAGACCCAAAGTTCGGTCTGAAGTTTTTCCGTCTAAAGATAGTCAAGACTCAGTTTCAGTCTAAAGACCCTCAAGACCCAAATCTTAGTCTGAAGACAATTTGCGATTTTGACAGGCTGACTACAGGTTATTTTTATGGCTAAGGAAAGTAAGATATTGGATTTTATATCTCCTAATCTTAACCATGGAATATCTCTGGCTGTGATCGTGAGCTTGGAAGATTTATTCTTCGGATTTTATCCATTGAAGATCAAGCGTATTGTTGAAAGGATCTAATTTTGGGAACTCAAGATCCTGAATGTATGGGCGAATAGGATTGACGAGCTACTGTCTACTTACATTTTCAGCGACAAGAAGATTACTTAAATTGATTCAGTCCAACGGGTTGATTGGATGAATTCTTGGAAAGTGTCAACGGGTATGGAGGCACGTAGACTATTTAAGGTGGAACGGTGTTGCTTGAAAATAAGGAGAGACTTGGTGGAAAAATCTCGATGTTAGAATCTCTGAAATCACTTGATCTCTAAAATCTCTCATGTTCAATTTGTGTATCAAAGAGAGTTACATATAGTGCGAAAACAGCAGCAAGCTGTAGGAGAGACTGTCTATTGAAGAAGTCTAGTTCGTGAACCGTAACAGTCTCAATTGCTACATAGTGATTACAGCCCGGTTAGGCTGCCGGCGTGGAGAGTGGACGTAGGCTTGGAATAAGCCGAACCACTATAATCCTTGTGTCAATTCTCTTATACCCTACTCTATTTACTTTATGAATGAATGATTTATTTGTTATTGAAATATCCTTGATGTTAAAGTATTCTACCGCAAAAGATTCCAAAAGAATTCCGCAATAACCTATTCACCCCCTTCTAGGTTGTTTCACTGGCCTATTTCAGGCCGGCGATTGCCCACGCACACGCGGGGCACATGCCGGTCGGTTCATTCGACCGGGCCACCCGGCCCGACTCGGTCCGACCAGTTTGACCCGATTCGACCAGTTTGACCCGGCCCGTTGACTTGACGCGACCGTTGACCGTGACCGTTGACCGTTGACTTTGACCATTGACCAAAAAAAAAAAAAAAAAGGAATGTGTTTCTTTTTCAATTATGTCTATATGGGATATAAGTAATCCATTTTTATTCTGCATCTGTTGCATGAATCATGGAAAATTATGTATTTTCCCTTATGTTCATTGTAGATTATGAGTGATCTATTTTCAAGTTCTGCATTCATTGCAGAAACTATGATGCGTTATGCACGGATACCTGCATTCCCGAGAATGGACGAAGGACGTGCAAGACTTAAAAGGCTGATGACAGAGTTAGCTAATTATTGGTGGCATGACGGTGATTTAGTATCGCATGTGGTCAGGGTCAATCAGATGATACAAGAAATCATCTGGAATGGTTATCTTATGCTGGATTTTAAGAAGGTGTCAACTTTCAAGAACACTCTTCCACCTGAATGGCAAGCAGTGTTAGATCGGCTATGGGAGGTCAACGTGGTCCCGGGTTATAGGAGGCTGGTAGTAGCTTTTGTGAGAGAGTGCTATAGGATTGAGTTAACCAAAACTACAACCCTTAGTATGAGTGCCACATGGCGCAAAGTGAATGCGCCTTGGATGCGACATGAGAGCTCTCCAAAAGTTTTTCCATGGTTGGCAAATGTGCCTTCAAATTTCTTAGATATTTTGACTGATAGATTAGTAGGGACTTTCCCTATTTATTTCTTAGATTAGTTTGAGATATTTTGGGTGTAAATATCTCTTTCTATGTTGATATTTTTCTCTGTATATATTACTTAGTGTAATGGATATGTTGTATTATGTAAAAGCATTATTATTTTATTGTTGATTGTTGTGGGTAGTTCATAGAAGTTTTTGTAGCTTCATAGAATTTATTTTGCATAAGACAATTATATTAATGATAGTTTTAAGTTAGAATTTTTGGAGGATGATTGGAAACATAGTGACCTTTTGATTCTGAAACCTTACTTGAAATTGTTCATTAATATGATAGGTCTGTGCAAAGTGGATGCATAAATGATAGGCATTAATTATTCGTGCAAATATGTCTGATGTGTTTAGATCGATGGTTTCAGCAACTAAGAAAGTGATTGCTGATTTGAATGGCAACAATTGTGAAATATTGAATATAAAGATTCAATATGTGCTGGAAAAGCCAGAAGCACTAGAAGCTTTTGACCATGTTATGGAAGATCTTGAGGATGCCGTGCGCCACCTTGAGCTAGTGGAGGACCACCTAACGGCATTTGAGCCGAAAGTAGATATTTGCAATGCTGGTTCTAGCTCAGAAAGGGCTTTGAGTTCTAAGCGCTAGCGTATTGATTCGTTTAATATGTAGGTATGCAAAGGATCAAGTCCTTCTTGCAAGAAACCAAGAGTTAACCAACACAAGAGAGGAAAATGTCCTCAAGTGAAGAAAATGTCAAGGGTAAGGTGTTACAATTGTGACAAGAAGGGTCACTATGCTCACAACTGTCGTGAGTCGAAAAAGGTAAACACCTCTTGTACATTTGAGAACTTTGCTTATGTGTCAAGTTTTATATTGTTGGCTGAATCCAATCCTTTGTGGACTGTAGATTCAGGAGCAACAGACCATGTAACAAAGGATAGAGGATCCTTTGTGGAATTCCGACGAGTACCAACTGTAACTAAGTGGATCTATGTGGGAAACAACTCCAGAGCTAAAGTAAAAGGAATTGGCACCTGCCAACTGAACATGCGTGGTGGACGCACTTTGTTCCCACATGATGTATTGTATGCTCCGGAGATTTGTCGGAATCTATTGTCTGTTTTAGTGTTGGTCAAGTTAGGTTTTAATATGAACTTCCATAATAGATGTGTGGATTTGTTTTTGGAAACAAATTTATATGGTTGTGGTTATTTTCTGGATGGTTTCATTGTATTAGATATTGACTATATTAATGCAAATATTTTTTATTCCCTTTTCACGTCTCCTAATTCATATGATAATGATGTGAATGTGTGGCATGCTAGACTTGGTCATATTGGCCAACAACGTATGAATAGACTAGCCAAAGAGAGCTTGTTGGGCTATATTGAAAAAGTCGATTTGCCCATATGTGAGCATTGCCTAGTAGGGAAAACGACAAAGAAACCATTTGGAAAAGGTAAAAGAGCTGAATTTCTTCTGCATTTAATCCATTCTGACATCTGTGGTCCAATGAATGTGAGAGGAAGGCATGGGGCTATTTATTTCATCACATTATAGATGATTATACTCGATTCGGATATGTTTATTTGATTTCTCATAAATCTGAAGCATTTAGTTGTTTCAAGAGATTTATGGCCTTGGTAGAGAATCAATTAGACAGGAAAATAAAAGCATTGAGATCCGATCTAGGTCGAGAATATTTATTTGATGAGTTCAGAAAATTATGTGATGAAAAAGGAATAGAAAGACAGTTGTCTATTCTATATACTCCTCAACAAAATGGTGTTGCAGAGAGAAGAAACAGAACCATATTGGAAATGGTTAGGTCCATGATGGCACATGCTAACTTACCTATCACCTTTTGGAGTGATGCACTGTTAACTGCTGCCTATATACTTAACCGGGTGCCTTCCAAATCAGTTACTTCCACTCCATATGAGTTATGGACAGGTAGAAAACCGGACTTAAGTTTTCTTAAGTCATGGAGTTGTACTGCCTATATTCATGAACCCTTTCACAAGTTTGGGAAATTGGGTCCCAGAGGAAAGAAATGTATTTTCATAAGATACTCTGAACACTCGAAAGGATATGTGTTCATAGGTGAGCAGGAAAGTGGGAATGTAACTGAATTTGGATCACGGGATGTCACATTTTTAAAGGATGAGTTTCCTAAGAAGGGCGAAATAGGTGAAGATTAATCCCTATTTGAAACCTTGGATCAAGATAATGATATTAGTGGAGTTCGTCCAAGTGGGAGTAATATGAGAAGTGATAAATTGAATTCAACTCATACTGAATTACAACCACATGATAAGACGACATCATCATTATCTAATCCTAGTGGGAGCATAATGAGAAATGATGTGCAAAGTGTACAATCTCCCATACGGCGAACAAGTCACAAAAGTATTCCCCATCGACATTTTGACATTGAAGGGGAAACTTTTATGATTGCCCCACAAGATGAGGATGAGCCAAGAAATATACATGAGGCTCTAAGTTGCCCTAGTAAGGAAAAATGGATGCATGCAATGGGAGAGGAAATTGAGTCAATGAAGTTAAATCATGTTTGGGAACTGGTTGATCTTCCAAAATGAGGCAAAGCTATTGGGAACAAGTGGGTTCTCAAAATAAAGCATAAAGCTGATGGCTCGATAGAAAGATATAAAGCTCGCCTTGTGGCGAATGGGTATAATCAACAAAATGGAATTGATTATGAGGAAACATTTTCCCCTATTGTGAGATTTACCTGAATTAGTATTATTCTGGCAATAGTGGCAAGTATGGATCTTGAATTACATCAAATGGGTGTAAAAACTGCTTTTCTCAATGGAGAATTAGATGAGGAAATATATATGGAACAATCTGTTGGTTTCATTACGAAAGGCCAAGAAGGAAAGGTATGTCGACTTTTGAAATCGATATATGGCCTTAAGCAGTCGTCAAGACAGTGGTATATACGTTTTCATAATGTTATAATGGCATATAATTTTACAATGATTGATGAGGATCATTGTGTATATATCAAAAGATCCAAAGATCAATTTGTGATCATATCATTATATGTTGATGATATACTTATTGCCGGAAGCAATATGGAGTAAGATAATACCATCAAAAGTTGGTTATCTTCCAATTTTGAGATGAAAGATATGGGTGAGGTTGCATACATACTTGGAGTTAAGATTTCAAGAGATCATTCGAAGAGATCATTATCTCTTTCGTGAGAAACATATATAAATAAAGTTCTTGAACGATTTCGTATGCAATATTGTAAACCCATAGACACTCATATTGCAAAAGGTGAAGGATTGAGCCATAGACTGTGTCCAAGGACTCCACAAGAGAAGGAACAAATGAAGCATGTTCCTTATGCTAGTACTGTTGGGAGCTTGATGTATGCTATGATATGTACAAGACCTGACATATGCTTTACAGTTGGAATGGTGAGTAGATATCAATCCAATCCTGGTCAAGCACATTGGAAAGCCGTTAAGAATACTTAGGTATCTAAAGGGAACTGCTAATTATATACTGAGTTATCAAGGAAAAGATTTGCGACTCGAAGGCTATTCAAATACTAATTGGGGAAGAGATTTAGATGAAATGAAATCTACCTCTGTTTTTTGTTTTTCTTACTGAATAATGGCGCCATATGTTGGTGCAGTAAGAAACAAACATGTATAGCCTTGTCCACGATGGAAGCTGAGTTCGTGGCATTATCAGCAGTGGTACAAGAAGGTGTTTGGCTTAAGAGATTTTTTTTATCATTTAGGTGTTATTGAGAGTGCTGCAAATCCATTATTGGTTAACTGTGATAGCTAAGCACCAATAGCGTACACCAAAGATCCAAAATATCATGGCAAGACTAAACATATAGATACCAAGTATAGTTTTGTCAAATATATGGTTGCACGAAAAGATGTGAACTTACAGTACATACCTACGCACAAAATGGTAGCAGATCCAATGACAAAGCCAATACTTAGAGATGTGTTTTGTGGCATGTGAAATTTCTAGGATTGTGTAGAGACTGATGTACTGAAAATTGTAATTTCCCTTAAGTGTTCATATTTGATGAATTTGTGTTTTCATCATTAATGCCTATGAATCTTTGTTTGATCTTTATGCATCTTAATGCTCAGTGCATTATATTAAGTTGAGAAAGTATGTCAGACAGATAAGAGATTAGCCCACTCATACGGGTAATCGCCTCTATATAGAGATGAGACGGTTTTTAAGCTTATTATCTAGGTGATAATCGAGAGCTCAAGCTTAAAATATATATGTCGCCTTAACTAAGTGTTAAGATGAGGACATGATATGTACTATGTCCGAAAGTAAAATACCCTACATATTTTTTATTATCTGTCTCAGATGTCAGATGTGAGTTCTGATGAATTATGTGAATGAGTAGATACGTGAACTCAAGTTAGACATTGGGTATGTCTGAACTATCATCTGTACAGTATTAATGGTGTAGACATACGCTCCATGGGAAAGGAGTTAATACCGTAATACGTATTTCATACTACGTATGCAAGAGATGACTAATAAGAGTGGCAAAAGTTTGATCTCAACTTTTATGCCGTGTGAGACTCTTGAGAAAAAGAGTTCCTTAATTTTTAGTGCCCTCATGACTCTTACTTATTCTCAAGATTTCTATTTAGTATTTGCTATCTTAGGATGTTGCCAATGGTCCTAAGTTGATTTGATCTAATGGGACATTTCTAGAATAGCAAACTGAACTGAAATTGAGAGTTTGAAGGAAAGAGGAAGATCGAATTTGGAGAATCATATTGTAGTTTTTGTATTCACTGGTCGACCAATTATGACTATCTTTGGGATAATTATAATTGTGAATACAATATATATATATATATATATATATATATATATATATCATTATTTAAAAGAGATCAAGAGAGATATAAATGTAATCGATCGATCTAGGGTACTGCATACTAAATCTACTCAAATTGCGATGCCCATTATGAGCTGCTATATATTTCTAACAGATGTATGGCAACGAGCTCTCAAAGTATGTTGGTCGCACGGATTATTCACCAGTATGAATGTTGCAGTGAGGAAAAGGGGACTCCATTCGGTCCACCATGTCGAGTGGGAGATGCCTATGATGGATTCTTCTTTGATGAGCCTAAGTAAGTCCTGTCTGCCCATGTTGGTTTTGGCCCACCATGTGTGAGTGGGAGATGATGGATTTTTTCTTTTAAGATGGGCCTAAGTTGGCCTGATGGGCCCAAAGGCCCGGCCCATGGGTTCAGGGTCCATGGAGGAGAGTATTATAAATAGAAAAACTAGAGTGGCGGTTTAGAAGACGTACGTGAAAAGTTACATATTTTGGGACACCAAGAAATTACGCTCTCTCTATTGAACGCGATGCCGCTTTCTCTCCTCTAAAGAACAGTGTCTAGCCTCCTCTTTGAATAGCAACACCGGGTGTTTAGTCTGTGAAAACAAGGTGCGTTCATTCATGTGATGTACCTTAGGATCAGTGATTCGTGATTTCTGTTTTGGGCTTGCTTCTGCTACATTGTTTCTCTTTTGAGCTCGATTTTGTGTCAAAGTCATGCTTTTGGGAATCCTGTTTCCCGAACTTTTAATCTTCAGAAACTGTTTCTGCTGTATTATGCCATGTTTTGCATGCTGATACTTTCAGAACTTTTGACTATCTATATGATCGGACCAATGATACGATAGGTGTGCTCCATTCCAGCTCACATACTCTATGATGCAGTCCATGGGTGGTGTCGCACTGCTCTGCTGCAGTCATCTTGCTAGTCATTATATGGGTTCATTCTTTTTAGGTGGGCTTTCCATCACTACCAGTGCAGCAAGCGTAGTCGGTATCTATTTCTCTTTTCTTTTGTTATGCTTAGTTTCGGATACTCTATCTATCGATACATTATCCGTTCACCACGGCTCTCTTCAGGTATGTGCGTTGTCAAGAGATAAGGGCATTGCATTTTCATTGATATGGCAAAAAGTGCATACGACGCACAAAGTCCCATCTAATGCAGTGTGACTTTGTGCAGCCATCTGCATTCTACTGGGAATTTCAATATTGAAAGTGAATATAGTCTTCACTGCCATAACTTACAAATGCACCGATAGGATGAGTCATAGGATACACAATTGTGATATTTGCGAGGATGGTCATGGAAGAGAAGAATTTTAAGCCTTGGCCGTTTTACTTGTGCAAGGCAAATAAATTGATTAGTTTGGTAGTGTTTTTGTAGATGTGTTATACCTACTCAGTGTTTCTTTTGCCGACTCTATATCCCATTACTTAAGACACATTCAACTATGAACTAGTTGATTGTCTAGGTATGATAATGCTTTGGTGGGTGTTTGATGCCCGGGGATGGTTAATGGACCTGCTAGGAACATCAATGCACAGAACGGAAAGGTATGATCCGATGCTCTGTATCCAATGTTTCGCTATATTCAATTGGTTGCCCCTAGAATGATTTGAAAAAAATTCTATTGTGTTCTACCTCCGGCAAATGTCATAAGCATTCGAACTTGATAACTTCTTAGTGAAAAACATGACCACTTAGTTAACATTCCAAAAAAGCATGAAACTTGAAGTTGTTCAAAGCGCAGAACTAGTTTTCCTATCTTTGCATCACTCAATAGCCCCTCTTGCATCTTTGGTCGATCGATAAGAAAGTTTGAGAATTGATGTAACTACATAATATCATCCCAGGTGCATCATATCAAGTTTTATCATGAGCATATTAATTCGTACATAAAAGATTATTGTCTTCTGCGGCTCAACAACCTTACAACCCACCTCAGTCCCTGGCACCATATGAAATCTTGCTCTATTGTAATATTACACCGAAACGACAAATTAATCCCTAGTCGAGTGATGTAGAATGTCAAAGAAACATATACGAGAGCCAATTCTTGCGGCCATGGAGGTGTCGATCCTCTAGATCTCAAGGTAGTGGCTCCTTCGTGGCCATGGAAGCCGAGCTTCTGGATCAGAAGGGGATGGCCCCTTATCGGCTCGGGCAGGAGCTTGATGCCATGTCAATTGATGCTCTTAAGGGGATAAATCTGTGATTTTAATTCTCTCCATTCTTCTAACCACAGACTAAAGCTTGAATTCTTAGCCACAACATCAGCCGACACCTCTAATCCTTTAACCTTCTTCATTGCATAAGTTTCGAACTTAATGAGTCTTTCCCAAAGAGAAGCCAGGTTTGCTGGTTTGCTCTCTATCTTGATTTTATCTAACCACTCCTTTGCTTCCTCCACCATTGCCCAAAAGCAAGTGTCTTGGGTCAAGCCTGCATACTGAGTCCTCCTATTGCCTAGTTTCTTTCTAACAACTCTCTGAGCCCACCACTCCCCGAAAATTTCGTACCTCATTGCTCTTCCATTGCCTATGTAGTGGCCTTTCTTAAGGTGCATCCCTGACCGATAATACTCCGCAATGTCCAATGGCTCCACAAGAAGCATGTAGGAGTGCGACGTGTTTACCCATTTTGACCTTCTGTGCAAATCGTGTGGGAGCTCTTTCCCATCCAACTTGTCTATGACATCATCCCAAAAGGCTGCAAGCTTGAACCGGTTCATGTTTATCTTGAACTCTCTCTTTGAGGCCCCCCTCTGTTTGAAAGAATCATAGTATCCTCTTTGCTCATTAGACTTATCACAACAAGCTTTATACCACTCAATCTCTGCCTTGTAAGGAGTGATTTTGGATAGCCTAATGGCTAAATTAGCGGCATTTAGGTTTGGCGTGCGCCCCATTTGCCTCGCCATAGTCAAGCAATCTTTTGCCACTGGCGCAATGGATACCTGCAAAGTTGAGTGAATCATAGAACTTCTAAACTAGAGGAATAGCACATGGGAATAAAAGCCTAAATTGATACATTTATAGAACTCGATCACCACCAATCGAAGGTGCCATTTTCCTACCTGTCGATGAGTCACCGAGAAGTTCAAAGCCATCGAAAGACTTGCTTTATAGCTTGATTCAGAGGGATCTCCTTCCATGAAGCTTCTAATTAAAGATTGACGAGTTAGTCTTTCAACATACCACCCATACTTAAGGTGCTCTTCAATGATACAATTCGGAGAGCTTGTCCTTAGCATTAAATGCATCATCTTGTTGACTAATATAGCGTCGTCCAAACAAACTGCCCCCTCATCTGAACAAAACAAGTAATTCCCAAATGGCCAAAACGACCTCCCTCTCGAGCCTTCCCCTACTTGCACCAGGCACTCCATGTTGGCAATAGTGAAGGAAAATAACCAGGCCTTGTCTTCTTCAGTTAATTGGAGGTTAGCGATATTCATAGAGTTTGGTGACATCATAGATGTGTACCAAAATCTTATGAGGGCCTGCCACTGGGAAGTCGGAACAAGTGATTGGTTGAGAGATAACCTCGGCATTATATCGTGCATCAACACGACGTTGCAGAAACTACTGCCCCATCCTTCATGGAGGATGGCTCGAGAAAGCGACTCATTGCCGAGGAAAGGAGAGCCAAAACCAATGCATAAGACTGAGGCGGATGGGAAATTGGCTTTGAGCTTGAAGAGGAGCCAAAGAGCTGTGAGGAAGGCAATTGATCCTCCTATAGAGTGGCCCGTGATCACTATTGACTTGGTTTTATCTGACAAGCTATTAATCTGTATACACAGTAAAGAATTCCTAATATTTGGTTAAAAGCTTTTTGAAAAATCTCGATTACAATGCTTCAAAAGCTGCACTAAAAATCAACTTTCACTGGATCATGTCAAATTGGAAGAGTTGCACAAATAGATCGAATGGGAAATCATCAGGTGTACTGCAACTGCTAAACATATGAAACTATTTATTAAGCAAGCTAAAACAACATTAACATGTTCAGCAAATAATGATAAGTGTGGAAATACGTTTTAACACGTGTATAGAATGTATTTATACGTATGTCTCTTGTATTTAGATAATCTTGTGAGAAGAGTACAATTCATGACCAGCAGATCTGTTTCATGAATAAACGGTTCGGTTGATATAACTCCAAACCAGACTCATCGGGCTACAGTAATTCGATTTTCGGACCCAAAGGTTATCATGGACCAACCGGGCGGATAGACCCACAGCCCATGCTTGATCAACGTGAATAGGCCCGAAGGACAAAATCGCGGGCCTGAGCCTAGCCAGCGCACTCTGGCCACTTCATGTAGAAAGAAAGAAAGAAAAGAAAGAAAGAAAGAAAGCTGGTAAATAAACAGTGAATAACGTGGATATCAGGAAATAGAAATTGCTAACCTGGCTCTGGAAATCAGGGCGCGAATGATAATGAAGGAACAAGCCGAGCACTCCGGAGTGGACCATGACCGGCTCCTCGCCATCGTAACGGCATTTCAACGGCGCAAACAGCTTGTCGCCTGCCGCATACAGCGGAGCCAGCATGGTGCAGTTCGGATCCCAACCAAGCACCGGCAGCTCTTGGATGCCAGAGAATGCGACGTACCCCACGCCCCCGACTTGCTCAGCCATGAAGGCACCACATCCCATTGCGTTTGCAGTGCTGCACAGCCTCCACGCCTCCTTCAGCAGCGGCGTTGACGCCAGGAAAGTCCCCAACATGTCGCTCATCTCAAAGCTTTTCAGAAAAACGAAGAAAAAGGAGAAGAAAGTAAGAAAAGAAAGCAAAAGTTAAGGAAGAAGGGCGGGAGGAGAAGGGAGGATGTCGTTACGCTGTAGCTTCGGTGTCCATGATGATATCGATTCGGGCAGAGCTACAAGGCGCAAAGAATATCAACTCTCTAATGCACTGATCCATCCCGGCACACAGGCCGTGGAGGCTTTATTTCATGACGTGCCCGTGGTCAATTAGAACTCCGCCATCCGCTTGTCTGCTAAACACGGTACTGATTGATGTGACTTGCGTTTTGGGCTGTAATGGATCAAGCGTTCGAAAGGCAAAATGTCTTCCTCAGACATTGAGATAAAATATTTTTTGTAATGTGATTCTTTGAATCTTCTACGAAAGCAATAGCTTGGATTCTTTTAGTGCTTGGAACCATAACATCACAGTGACTGTGCAATTCATCTACTTGAGTCATCCTGTTCTTTCGGTGCTTGGAACCATAACATCATAGTGACATGTGATTCATAGTGGTGACGTATGATTCGACTACTTGATAGCTACTTTTAGATTTTTCTTAAATTTTTGTGCCTGATGTCGGCAATGAGTGTCTAGATTCGAATCTGCATGCGCCAACACTAGTATGAATACTGAATCTTTAAAAATTTCGCCACGTCTCCTCTCCTTGTTAATTGATGGGAGGCAATAATAAAGATACTTTATTGGATGAGGGCTTTCGTTTTCTTTCGTACCTTCATTTTCCTTCTTCTTCTTCTTTCCTTCTATCGAATGTTTTAATCTCGTCATTATACTTGATGTAGCACTAGCTTTGCATTCACATTGTCAAAGATTTGTCCAGCCAGAACGACTTTTAAATTGTTATTTTTGTGTTCTTGGTATAGTATTTGAATTTTGACATGTATATTAATTTTGTATACTCCAAAACTTGTGACATCTTTTAGAATCTTGCGAAACTATTTCACCTTCCTAAAACTAAAAAGAGTACTTTTTATTCCGATGAAGCCAAATAATTTACAGTTTTCTTTCGCTTAATCTCATGGCTCCTATCTTAAATAATCAACAAAGTTACTATGATATTTAATAGACTCTAAAATTCACCTAATACAAGTTTAGTCGTCAATAAAAAGAAATGCCTAACAATTATGCCCACGCAACTAGAGGAAATTCTATGGTCTAGACTCTAGTCTAACAATTTGCAAGACGAATCCTGTACGTAATTTGGAGGATTAAAAGGAAAAGAATTTCAACGGTCAGATAATTTACAAAGATTGTAACTCACCAACATTTAAGTAAAGTTACCGACCGTAAAATTTGCCAATGTTTCCATTGATTCGGGAAAACTAGAATATATGAAGACCATAAATCACCGACGTGGCTTTTAAGTTTACAAACACTGATGGAACGTTATAATCATAGAGTTAAGTTATCAAGAAAAGAATAAAATGTTCTACAGTAAATTTGGTCACCGTGAGTTTGAAATCAAATCAAATAGCGTCCAACAATTGACACATGGCTGATGAGGTGGCGTTTGACGGCTATCCATGGTGAATCTTCTCGATCTAGTTAGTCTAAGAGTAGCTAGTATAGTGTTGACTTCTTGAAACGACACACGAAAGTTGAAGAATCAAAGGGGAAAGGCAATGCGGCTTAGCTTGTGAAAATAATAATTGAGAGATGTAGCCCATACGACTAGTACCATAACATCAAGTGGCCTATACGGTTGGCATAGGAAATAATTACTGAGCGATGTGGTCTGTATAGCTTGCATCGAAAGAAAAGCCACCCCATGATAACAAGGCTCGACTGGGCAATGCAGTTATGGATACCGTCAAAACATGACCATCGTGGAATGGACTCCATCAAGTGTCTCCTCATATTTAAACCTATGGGCACAGAATGGATACCGTTGACTGGTGGGGACGTAGGATTCATTTGGGTATGCATTAGGATGCTTGGGAAGCATAAGTGCACACCCAATGCGTGAGGATTGCATCGGAAAAGAGGCTTTGATAACATGTAAGACTTTAGGGTTTATTATCAACTGTTCTAAAAGTTTAAGCGGTTAGATGAATACATGATTTAATATTTAATTATTCCATCAGAAATGTAGAAACAAAAAGAAAAAGAGCTTTACCAAAAAAATAAAAAAATAAAAAGAGAGAGAGAGAGCGGGGGTGGGGAAACAACTAAGATATTCAACCTTATGAGAATTTAAGGTTAATTACTAAGCATCTTTACGAACATTTTGCATTTAATCAAAAATGAAATTTAAATGCAAGTATGAGATTTTATGAAATCATTGTCAATTATTCTAAAAACTTAAGTTGTCGATGGCGTAATTTAATATTTAATTATTTTAATAGCAAGAATCGGAAAAATAGGAAAAACCAACTGGAAAAACAGGAAGAACAATCGAGACGCATCCAAAAAGTAAAAAAATGAAAATGAAAAGGAAGAGAAGGGAGCCTACTGCTGATCAAGACCGTGCTTGCGTCTCTTGAGTCTTGAGAGATAAAATTTGCCTTATCGACATCGGCGACCTTGGGCTTCTTGACAAACAAAATCCCCATTAATTAAAATCGAACTTACGTGATCAATGCTTCTCGATGAAGTCAAACGTTGTTTGTTGAGGGAGGGGCTTTCGACGTCGTTTGTCTGGTTTGGTAAGAAGGGGAACGGAAACTATTTTTTTGATCTGTCAAACGTGCTAAGGATATTTTCTGTTCTCTATTATTATTTTTTTGGTCGGTATTTTATGTTCTTTGTTTGTTCGTCAGAGACGGCTAAGGAATCCGAATGATCAGGGTCGTGGATCTAGCCCGATAAATCAACCTGACTCTTTTTTTTTTTTTTTTTTTTAACCCGACTTGAGTTTAAATATTAATTAATTACATAAATAGTTCATAAACTTTTGCTCAATATATAATATTGTCCTAAATGTTTAATACCCAATATGCAATTTTCTCTATAAACTTCTAATTTGTTCAAGTGGTTAAACACATGTTTCAAACATTTATAAAAAATTCAAGAATTTTATTAAATAAATTAAAAATTCAAGTCGGTATTGAATAATGAGCCAAATTTTAAGAACCATTTGTATTATTTTTCATTTTCAACATCGAAATCCAAACTCGATCATAAAAATGAATCTGAAACCTCTGCCAAGACCGTCAGAAACAAAACTTGGCTTGGCCGAACATATACTTTAAATTGATGATGAATTATGAAGTTCACATTCAAGAGAGGATGTTATACTTTCGATTTGAAGTGCGACGAAATCATAAGATGAGGACATTTAAATAGCGGAGTCAATTGGGTCCCAGTGTTGGGAGATTTACCAAGTGAACCCTATGCGGCTCGTGCCCAGCAGGACTTTCTACGGGGACCTCGAAACCAAAAATTTAGCGCGCATTTAGACCTAAATGGGGTTCGGAGATGTTGAGAACTTGATTAGTTTCAACTCATTTCCATACCCATGCACTTGCATATCGTCTGCTGATCAAATTGGAACAAGTATTGCAATGCGTCCGGTAATCAGTAAGATACTCATAGCATCCGAAACAGTTCCTATGCGCTTAAATGCAGGAATCATCAGGGCAATCCACAAGACACTCATAACATCCGAAAGAGTACCTATGCGCTTAAATGTGGGAATCATGAGGGCGGCTCATGTTCGAGGTGTCCTAACAATGTATTAATGATACCGAAACGATCAGATGGAATTGCCAGAACACTACCGAAAAAGTTCAAGTTAAATTTCAATAGAGACTGGTACAGTGGTACTTAACATTTGGATTCAGGCACGGTTTGAGACACGATATCACCCGAAAGAAACCAAATGGTCAGATCTTCGATATTCATATTTCAAACTGTCCGCCTTGCCATGTTGTGTTTAGCAAAATATTCTATGATTCCATACTGACTTATGGTCGACTCACAGATATGTGCGTGCTGGCTTTCAGTATACCTCTTGCTCTCCAAGCATAAATCAAAACATTCCAGCGTCAATGTAACCACCAACAACATTATGCCAAGAAGCAACTTCTTCAGTTAGCTCATTTCTAAGTCAAGAGTACAGATAAGACACGAGATCAAGCACAATCCAGGATGCTGTCCACAGCATCCCTAATGCAGAAAGCCATCCGGAGCACTGATTAAAGTGCTCGTGCTCCTAATTTCAAGTAAAGCTTCACTAGGAGCGTCGATGCACAAGATACGAGCATCGCTCGATCCATCTGTGACACTGTCTTCTTGTAGAGATCCGCCAATACCCATCTCTGATGAACGAACCAGGAGCCCTTGCAAGTCTGGAGCCCCCCAAAGCAACGGGGGTTCACTTTTTGAGCAGGATAACTCATAGCTAGGTAGAATCTGCCTTCTGGTTTCTCTCATGACAGGGTTTCCTTTCAATCTTGCGATGCTCAAATTTCGGTCTTTCAAGTTTTCCCAACGTAATTGGGAGATCAAGTCTACTGTGATTTCTAGTTCTGAATCTTCCTTCAGGGTAGGCAGCTTTAATGTCTCGTTCACAGAGTAGTGAAGGACCAAGTATCAGTCTGAGACTGGTGATATGATCTGCTGCCTAAAATCTTCGGATAACCATCTTCAACAGAAAGTGCAAGAACAGAGAACTTATCAATCTGCAGTACCATCATTAGAAAAAGAGTGGATGGAAGGATAGGTGATGTTACCACAACAAACTTCGGTTGCAATACATGGATTAAAGGTTGAACTTTCTTCAACCAACAAGTGAGGTCGATCCATGAGATAAAATGTGCAAGCATAATATTTTGATAGTTAATGCGCATGCATGAATGCAAAGCAATTGGACCGGTGGAGTAGTTCAGTCTCATGAAGAAAAGGCGAAATAGCTAATGCTAATGCACAGTCCTTACACTACTCCTGAAAGAAATGACATCGAAGGACCTTCATCTTCATCTCCTTTGGATCAAAAGGCAAGAGAGCTATATCACTATCCATGCCCTCCTGCAAATTGAACAAAAAGGTTCTGCTCGTTGAATGGCTCTATTTGCTGAAAAATAGGAAAGAGAGAAGCACTTTTTGTTGTTAGATGAGTGAGAGAATATATTAGCACCTCCCAAATGAGTAACGAGTAATGATTTTTCATCTCCATGCCAGCGTCTGAGCAAATGAACAGCTGGGCCAAGTCGAAAACTACAGTGAGGACAAAATACAATGCACTACTCCTGCCATTGAAGTCTGCACTCATTCTAACAGCAATCAGAGGATATGATTATGTGACAAGTTGCAGAGTCAAAAGAAAAGGTTACCGTACAATAGCTTAGGTGAGTAAATTGGAGAATACACTTGCAGCCTTCTCCATTCAAAAGCTAGACATGTGCAAATAATGGCTTGCCAGAGAACAACTGTGAAGGACAAAAAATCAACAAAAAATCTTCTTTTAGCGGTGATGTAAACGATCGATTGGAGACATATATAAATCATATGTCCTCAGTTATATACCTTTTCTTGCCTTTGTTTGCACACCCACTCAGGTATTATGTTGGTGTATGCCAATAACTCTTCTGCTACCGACCAGATAACAAATATGGGAACCTATGGAGAGAACAAATGGTGTTACAAGGACTCTTTTTATTTATGAGACAAAGGACTCTGGAAAACCATTTTTCCGAAAATATTGATTGCCTTTTTCATTCCGGAATATCTTACTCAGGAAGTACATTGGACATAGACTTCACGTGCAGCAGTGAGAGCGACCAGAACTCTAATTCACAAAAGCAATTGCAAAATATAAAATACTGAGACCTACATGCACCTAGGAGATAACACTACCAGGTTGACCACAGCCAGTGATTTTTATCTAGCAAAACAATTGGAGGATTACGTTCATAGCTCTTTGTGGTTCTGAAGCACAAGATCACACTGCTGTTCAAACGTGCCAAAGGAGTTCCCACCTGGTTACATTGTAAAACCATCACACAAACACGAAAAGTAAACTGAATATACAATCTGCAGAATCAGCAACTCTCATCAAAGTAAGATTGGTTTACGGCTAAAATGAGGTGACAGCCAGTAGAACTAACTATACACCATCTAATCCTAACCAGCTGAAGACACACTCAGGGCATCTGATGTGGACAAAGTGCCAAATATCATGATTATAGCTTCTTCAGGGATTGTGCAGAGGGTTTAAACATAGCATACTAATTGATCGCCTGACTTTTTTGAAGGTGCAACTAAAGGAAACAGCATAAGCATATAGTTCGGTCAAGGTAACTTTCATCATCCAAAAAAAAAAAAAAAAAAAAATGGTCTAGGTGATTTTCTTGCATAGGAACACAAATAGTTCGGGCTTTTTTATCACCATCATTACATTCATTTCAAGTGAAATTTGAACTTTATGATTGTAGCATCAGCTTTATCTGATATCCACTGAAGTAAGAGAAGACCAATGTCACCTTTACCAAAAAAAAAAAAAAAAAGAAGACCAATGTCACAGTATAAATTTTAGTTGCAAGCCAATGGAGTACTGTATAATGTGATGATTCCAGGCAAATAGATATCTGCTCCAAGAGTTGTAGGATGATTCCAAGTCATCCTAGAGGAATGTATACTGAACCACTGGCTTTAACAGCATCAACTGCACAGGAGCATATAAAGTTCAATTTGTCCATTTCCTCTGAGCTCTCATCTGCATGAAGTAAGGAGCTCCTCCAAATTACTGGTTTCATCACAGTAAACTCACAACTTGATTTCATAGATGCCAAGTGTCAAAATCTACAAATCCTGTCATTCCATCTGGATATCTTATCATCCAATTACAGGCTCCTATTTCCAACCCGAAGCGGATTGGTTTGATACTTATTATGCCATCGTAGCATTCCACTTCCGCATAAGTCTTGGAACCTTCTTAACACAATCCTCTATTAGCTGCATTGATGGGCACTCTTCATCACTATCTCTTAAAAGGTTATTAAACAATGAAAATGCAGTTTCTTGGAAGAAAAGTAAGGTGTAATATGCAAACAAGCGTGGTCACAACTCGGAAGATGCAAGGACACCAATAATTCATAATCTTCAATGGCTGAAGCTTCTGACCACAAGATGTGAGCCTTTGATGCATGACCAATCAAGAAATTCATCTAACAAAAAAAGGCATTTTAAAGCCTTGGCTGCAGAACTCCTAACATCAAAATATAAGCCACATCTCAGGAGATTGTAGCGTCTTCTAAAGGCATGCCAAGCCGATTGCTGCTAAAAAGTTTGGGGTCTATCCGGACTAAGGGAGGGGCGAAGTAGAAGAACCAGTATCCTGAGTTCCGCAAATAATTACAATAAGGATCTAAGCCACGATAAACTATCAAGCCACATCTTGTATGCGATTTAGCTATAGAACAGAACTACTACACAAGGGGCTGTTCCTTACCTATACAATGGCATCCATCCGCCAAGCTCAATCCCATCACTGCCCAATAATATCTTCTTCGATGCAGAAGGAAGTGATTCCAGCTCCTACCACTTCATCCAGTGAGGACTACTGGATTTTTTAGATCCATAAAACTGCCTGAATTCCTCATGCATCAAAACAAGGTCCTCCATCATAAGTTTCCAAAGTTTCGCTGCTGCCTCGGTTACATATACATAAGGGAAAAGCACGAATCTTTAAGCAAGTCACAATCTTTTAATGCACAAGCCCAAGACCAAGCGATAATTAAACTCACACTCAACCATAGACATAAAAATTACTCCAGATTCAATCAATGAGATGAAGATTACGTTCGCCGAGAAGCCCTTTGCTCAAGTAAGAAAAGGCAACCCGAGCATTCCAGCAGGGCTCGAGATCAACACTACCTCAATGAACGAGGGATTCCACAACTGCAGGTTCGCCACAGTTTTGTACCACGGTTTGGAACGAATCAAAGCCTTTGCATTCATGGGTTTCTCAGTATTCTCCCTCTCTTCGTTCCCAGATTCACAGCCATCGTACTCATCAACTGAACGTTCCATATCTTCTTCATCTTGCACCAAAAAACCCGTAAGGTTTGGGGGTGAAAACAGCGAGAGCAGACAGGTCTAGGGGACAATTAATCAAGATCCTAAACCCACAGACGCTCAGCATGTGACGTGGAGGAGAGTAAAACCCTTTTACCTCTGCTCAGGCATGTCTGCATAAGAGCGTATATGTCGAATTCAAATTAAACCGAATGTGAGCCCCAGATGCGTTGATTGATGAAAGAAAGTGTGTTACAATATCAGTTAAAAGAGAGAATTACCAACTTCCTGAAGCCAGGCCAATGTGAAGAATTTAACAGGTGATTCACCCAAAATTTTTAATTAGAATGACTTTGACACAAACTCAATGCTCTTGTCCTTGGGTTTTTGGTTTTGGCTTGTCACTCTTCAGACGAGAAGGAAGAAAAGAACGGAGACCGGCAAGCTCTTAACGTCTACTCGATTCCCACTGTTCTCGACTCTTTCAATCGGGTCCTCGCGAAAAAATGAATCACATTTGTTTCGCCAAAATTGAATGATGTGAAAAACAAGAACAAACAGTCTTTGTAAACAAGACCTAAGAAAGAGAACAGGAGACGCACGGCGAAATCAGAGGCGGCGGACGGCGACCAGATGGCGAGACACAAGACCGTGGTGTTGATCGCGCGCGCGCGCGAGAGAGAGAGAGACATAGAGACGGAACTCGAGCACGGCACCTTGAGCGGTGGACAGCAGCCAGCGCCGGCGAGACCACGGTTGCGGGCCAGTGGTGGGCAGGTGGCTGGCGGGCTGCGCGAGAGAGGAAGGACTGGACTGAGAGCGTGAGGGCGGGAGAGAGGGGTCTGCTTTTCTTCAAATTAAAAGGTGAAAATTCTAAATGGGGATACGTCGTCATTTTCTTAAGTAAAAGCATGAATTGAGTATATCTTAAATAAATATTTAAAGTATTCTCATTTTTTCAAATAAAATAATGAAATGGATCTTCTTTTAAATAAGGACTTGAAGTGTCCCTAATAAATTCAAAGAAGGGTCTAAACTTGAATAATAATTTCATCTTTAAATTTTTCATTTTTTTCTACTATTTCTTTTTCATAAAAAAACTTATAAAAAGGAAAACATAGGTGAGCCAATGCCCCACGGTTGGAAGCGGGAGAGGGCGGCAACCCTCTCCTAAATTTAAGGGAAGGTCACTTGCTCTTGCCCTGTAGTGGACAAGGGTTGTTGATCCTCGCGCAAGCTTGACCCTTGCCTAACAACTCTAAATTTGGGGCGAGGTCCAAAGGTGCTGGGCAAGGGCCGGCGACCCTTGCCTAGATCTTGGAGAGGGTCACCAAACTCTCCTGCTTGGCGAGGGCCTACTAGCCCTCGTCTCTAGTCGATGAGGGTCGTTAGCTCTCACCTAAGTGCTAGTGATTGTGCCAACCTTCGCTGTTGCCCCATTTGCAATGGGGTCATGGCCATAGGCGCTTTATCCCACCCATGTTTTCCTTTTTTAAAAAGTTTTTTTTTAATTTTTAATCCAATTTAATTTATGTTTGGACGATAATATCTTTGATTGACTAGAATATTTTACTAATCAATGAGCTAGCGAGGGTAAGCTTTTATTTAAAACAAGCATAATCATTTTACATAATTCTTTAGGATTAATATGGTTACTTCATATCTTTTTTTGAAATAAGGTTCATTTTAGGTTCTCATTTAAAAAAAATGAGAGCATATCAGGTTCTTATGCGAATTTTTTTGCCAAATGAAAAGTTAAAAAAGCCAGGATTAATAATAAAGTAAAGAGCAATTAATCATTTGGGATCGACGAATTACTATCATGAAATTATTCATTTTCTTTTATTTAGGAAGATCAAGTTGGGTGTAGTTAATATAATTAAAAATCATATCCAAATTAATACGCGACTTTATACAAGACCTTTCGAAGCGAAGACCAGCCGTAATTCTGCACGAAAGATATGGTCGTTTTTTTTTTTTTCCACATTAGGCTCGCAACCAAAGTACTTCAAGAAAAAAAAAATGAAGATTATTATATATCTTTCCTTTAGAAAGTCAATAAATTTAAAAAATAAACAAATAGATAAATGAAAAATGGGAGAAAATTCGCGAAAAAGAAAGTCAGTCAACGTCGACGTTGCGCCGATCCTTCTCTACTTTTACTGCGATGGCTCTCCGAACTTGCTTGGCCCTCTCGGGGCATCACCTTGTCTTCCAGCTTCGACCCTTTCTATCCCCTCCTTCTCAAATACAATTCCTCATTTTCGATCACCAAACCTCGCGTTCCGACACAGAATCACAGTGTCCTCGCGCGCAATTTTCGGTCTTTTCCCACGAGGACGACACGTTCTTGCCATCGCTTGGGTTGTGGTTTCATTCTTGACTTGGTTTGTGGGGATCGCCATGGCTGAAATCTGCTCCTCTTTCCCAGTTTGTTCCTTGTCACTTGTTCTCCTTTATGTCTTTTCTCATCTTTGTTTGTCAATCCGGTATTATCTTTGAAGTTTTCGGTGATAACTTAGGATAGTTTGTTTGTGCAGTATCTTTTGATACTAAAGAACTTGTTTAAAAGTTATGCGGGTGGTGTCATTACTCTTTAACAAAAAAGATTGTTTGTCTGAGCATCATGATCTATCTTGCTTAAAAGAAGGCTACGGTTTTCGGTCTAAAATAGACTCCTCTAGCCAAAACATTTTACATGAATTTTGGAAAAACAAACAGAAAGGATACTCGAAGTTATGCTGGTGTAATACTAACTGCAAAGCTCTTTGCTTAGCTGAAATGTTTGGCAAATTTGAACCTTATGGGAGATTCTTTGCTCTTCAGTTTCAAGAGACGATAGCAGAACTGACCCAAGAAGACTAGCCAGAACACTTTATAGAAGGAAGTTGGGAACAACGTCCTCCAAAGTACTAAATGCTTCATTTTCCTCGCTATAGGTTTTACTTATGCTAATTGGAGGGTTTCTTTCGAAGAAGAAGTTCACGCTTTTCTGAGATTTTTAACGATCTTATCTTTGTGAACTTTTAATAGACGACTGGTTCCCTTTATTTTTGGGCTGCCGATCTTGCCAGTCCCACTTGTGCTCCAATTGTGTTGCGCTTGACTTGAAGCCATATAGGCCTCATTTGGCATCGATACTCTGGAGGATTCCATATTCTGTTTGCTTCTTGTTCTGTTTCATGTTGCATTACTGCTTGGAAGTATCTATCATGGTGAGTGAATTGATCCCATGAGTGGTTTCGGAAGGCATATGCAGGATCACAAACCCCTCAGAGCATCATCTTATTGTGCACTGGCACAAACAAAGATGCCGGCTACCTTGCGCCAAAGTGATTCTGACGCATTCATGCTTGAAGTAATTGCCTTCATCGAAATAATCTTAATGGGGTGGCAGGTGTATTAAAAAACTCAAGCAATTTCTATTAGAAACTTAATGTATTAATAGTTTGTGTGGACCATTAAGTGACCTATGAGATTATTTCAATTACTAGTCAAAGCTTCATTTCCTTTTTCTTTAGTTAGTTGGCGGAATTGTCATAGTTATAATGCTTCCACTCCTAGCACTGACTACACAGTCAGCGTCTTTTGTGTTCGGCCATTTTGGAATGGCTGAAACAACCGGGATATCAAGCAAACCTTATACGGTAATTCTAGCTTTTCTTATCAGTCGGTATTCACTTTGCGGGAATGATGCAGCTGTGCATCTAACTGAAGAAACTAAAGGCGTTGACAAGAACGGTCCCATTGCCATTCTTACCAGGTAAGGAACTCTTCATATCTATTTATTAAGTGAAAATATTTCTTTGTTGGAAGTAATGAAGTACCAAGTTTAATGAGGAAAAAATTTAGCTCTGGAAGAGTGAACACACAGTTTTACCTCTCATGGATCTCTAAGTTATTAGTAGACTTTTTGTTGTTAAGCCACATCTCACATGGCCACGAAACTCCATTTCACTACCTTTTACCAATATTGAAGTCGCTGACATAGTATGTCTTAATTTGTACAAAGAGCAGGGGAAGAAGCACATATACTTTTCTTCCCCTTCTTCTGAACATTGTCATTAAATCTATCCTTTGATTTGCTTTTGAAACTGCTTCTGCTGTATCATGCTATATTTTGCATGCTGACACTTTCAGAACTTTTGACTATCTATATGATCCGACCAATGATATGACTGGTGTGTTCATTCCTCCTCAAATACTCTATCATGCATTCCATGGGAGGTGTCGCACTGCTCCTGTTGCAATCATCTTGCTATTCATTCATTATATGGTTCATTCTTTTTAGGTGGGTTTCCATCACTACCAGTGAGTGCAGCAAGCGTAGTCAGTGTCTATTCCTCTTTTCTTTTGTTATGCTTAGTTTCAGGTACTCTATCTATTGATACGTAACCCATTCACCGCAGCTCTCTTCAGGTATGTGCGTTGTCTCGGTATGGCAAAAAGTGCATACGAAGCACAAAGTCCAATCTAATGCAGCGTGGCTTTACACAGCCATCTGGGCAAAAGTATCAAAATAGCCCTAAACCTTTTGTATTGGCACTAATTCAGTCCTAAATTTTTTAATTGGACCAATTTAGTCCTAAATCTTTTCATATTAGTACCAATTCAGTCCATCAGGCTAATTTAAACATGAAATTGCTGATGTGGCCGCTGGCAATCTTATGTGGCACCACGTGGACAAATTTATAATTTTTTTATATTTACTTCAGATTTTTAACAAAAATTTTCTTTCTTTTTTCCTTTTTTTCTCTTTTTTTTTTTTTTTCTTTTTCATTTTTCATTACCCCTTGGCCGGCGAGGTCGCCGGCTAGCCGACCATCGTGGCCACAGGCTGGTCGGGGCGAGGGGCTGTGCCCTCGGCCGGCCACCGGGGCCACCGCGCCCTCGCCGGCCACAAGCGAGGGCGTCGGCCCCCCAAATCCGGGAGGGCCGAAACCCTTGCCCATTGGCCGAGAGGGTGCAGGCGGCCCTCACCCGGATCCGGGCAAGGGTCGCCGCACCCTCGTCGACCACGGGCGGGCGCGACGCCCTCCCCGTGGCGGCGAGGGCACGGCGACCTCGCCCGGACATGGGTGAGGGTTGACGAGGGTCGCCGCACCCTCGCCCACATCTAGGCGAGGGCATGACGCCCTCGCTTGTGGCTGATGAGGGTGCGGCGACCGTTGCTCCCACAAGCGAGGGCGCGGTGGCCCTTGCTCATGGCGGGCAAGGGCGCGGCAACCGTCATTGGCCCTCCCTAGATCTAGGCGAGGGCCGCCGCGCCCGCTCGCCACGAGCGAGGGTTGCCGTGCCCTCGCCTGTGGCCGACGAGGGTGCGGCGGCCCTCGCCTGGATCTAGGCGGGGGCTGACGCCCTCGCTTGTGGCTGGCGAGGGTGCGGCGGCCCCTCGCCCGACTAGCCTGTGGTCGGCAATGGTTGGCTAGCCAGCGACCGACGACCTCGCCGGTCAAGGGCTAAAGAGAAAAGAAAAAAAAAAAAAGAAGAGAAAAAAAGGAAAAAAATTTAAAAAATCTGAAAAAAAATTATAAAAATTATAAAACTTATTCACATGGCGCCACATAAGACTCTCGACGGCCACATCAGTAATTTCTGGCTTAAATTAGTCGGATGGACTGAATTGGTACAAATATAAAAATGTTTAGGACTAAATTGGTCCCATTGAAAAGTTTATGACTGAATTGGTACCAATACAAAAAGTTTAGGACTGTTTTGATACTTTTCCCCAGCAATCTGTGTTCTACTTGGAATTCCAATATTGAAAGTGAATATAGTCTTCACTGCCATAACTTACAAATGCACGATAGGATGGGTAAGAGGATATGTAGTCGCGATGTTTGCGAGGATGGCCATAGAAGAGAAGAATTTCAAACCTGGGCCGTTTTACTTGGGCAGGGCAAGTAGACCAATCTGTTTGATAGTGTTTCTATGGATGTGCTATACGTGCTCAGTGTTTTCTCTGCCGACTCTATATCCTATTACTTGGGACCCATTCAACTATGAACCAGTAAAAAGTTTAGGTATGATAATGCTTTGGTGGGTGTTTGATGCCTGGAGATGGTTTAATGGACCTGCTAGGAACATCGATCATAGAATAGAAAGGTATGATCCGATGCTTAATATCCAATGTTTCGCTACAGTCAATTGGTTGCCCTTAGAATGATTTGAAAAAAAAAAAATTCTACCGTGTTCTGCCTCCGGCAGATGTCATGAGCATTCGAAGTTGATATCTTCTTAGTCCAAGACATGACCACTTCATTAACATTCCAAAAAGCATGAAAACTTGAATTTGTTCAAAGCACAGAATTAGATTTCCTATCTTCGCATCACTTAGCAGTCCCTCAGGCATCTTTGGTCCGTCGATGAGAAAGTTTGAGAATTGTTGTAATTGCATAATATCATCCCAAGTGCATCATATCAAGTTTTATCATCAGCATATTAATTTGTACATAAAAGATTGTTGTCTGCCAAGATTCGACATACTTATAAACCACCTCCGTCTCCGGCACCATAGGAAATTATGCTCTATTGTAATATTACACTAGAACGACAAATTAATCCCCAGTTGAGTGGTGTACAAGGTCAAAGAAACATATACAGGAGCCAAGTCTTGTGGCCATGGAGGTGTCGATCCTTTAGATCTCGAGGCAATGGCTCCTCCATGGCCATGGAAGCCGAGCTTTTGGATTAGAAAGGGATGGCCACTTCTCAGCCAGGGCAAGAGCTCGATGCCTCGTCAATTGATGTCCTTAAGGGATAAATCTGTGATTTCGATGTTCTCCAGCCTTCTAACCATAGACTAAAGCTTGAATTCTTAGCCACAACATCAGCAGACACCTCTAATCCTTCAACCTTCTTCATTGCATAAGTTTCGAACTCAATGAGTCTATCCCAAAGACGAGCCCAGTTTGTTGGTTCGCTTTCCCTCTTGATTTTATCCAGCCACTCCTTTGCTTCCTCCACCCTTGCCCAGAAGCAAGGGTCTTGTGTCGAGCCTGCATACCTAGTCCTCCTATTGCCTAGTTTCTCTCTACGAACTCTCTCTGTCCACAACTGATCGAAAATTTCGTACCTCCTTGCTCTTCCATTGCTTATGTAGTGGCCTTTCTTTTGGTGCATCCCCGACCGATAATACTCTGCGATGTCCAATGGCTCCACAAGAAGCATGTAGACCTGCGATGCGGTTACCCATTTTGAACTTTTGTGCAAATCGTGTGGGAGCTCATTCCTGTCCATCATGCGTACGACACCATCCCAAAAGGCCTCAAGCATGATCCTATTCATGTTTATCTTGAACTCTCTCTTTGAGGCCCCCCTATGCTTGAAAGAATCATAATATCCTCTTTGCTCATCGGAATTATCACAACAAGCTTTATACCATTGTATCTGCGACTTGTAAGGAGCAATTTTGGATAGCTTAATGCTTAAATTGGCAGCGTTTAGATTTGGCGAGCGCCCCATTCGCCTCGTCATCTTCAAGCAATCTTTTGCGATCGGTGCAATTGATAACTGCAAAGTAGGGATCAATGAATCTTTAAACTTGAGGAGAATTGCACCCGGGAATAAAAAGCCTAGATCAATACATTTACAGATGCCGATCACTTGATGATCTAAGGTGTTGTGTTCCTACCTGTCGAGATGTCCCCATAGAGTTCAAAGCCATCAAAAGACTTGCTTCGTAGCTTGATTCAGAGAGATCTCCTTCCATAAAGCTTCTCTTCAAAGACTGATGAGTTAGTTTTTCAACATATCGGCCATACTTAAGGTGCTCTTCAGTGATACAATTTGGAGAGCCTATTCTCAGCATCAAATGCATCATCTTGTTGACTGATACGGTATTGTCCAAACAAATTGCACCTTCATCTGAACAAAACAAGTAATTCCCAAATGGCCAAAATGACCTCCCTCCCGAGCCTTCCCCAGCATGCACTAGGCGCTCCATGTTGGCTGCAGCCAAGTAAAATAACCAGGCTTTGTCTTCTTCAGTTAATTGGAGGTTAGCAAAATTCATAGAGTTTGGTGACATCATATACGTGTACCAAAATCTTATGAGGGCTTGCCACTGGGGAGTCGGAACAAGTGATTGGTCCAGAGATAACCTTGGCATTATATCGTGCGTCGACATGACGTTGCAGAAGCTGCCACTCCAACTTTCGCGGAGGATGGCTCGGGAAAGCGACTCGTTGCCGAGGAAAGGAGAACCGAAACCGATGCATAGGACTGAGATGGGTGAGAAGATGGATTTGAGGTAGGAGAGGAGCCAAAGAGCAGCGAGGAAGGCGACTGATCCTCCTATGGAGTGGCCTGTAATGACTATTGACTTGGTTTCAGCCAGCAGACTACGAATCTGCATGCATATTCAGGATTTCTTAAAATTAGCTAAAGCACTTGTTAGCTCTAAACCACAAGCATCGGTTTACAGTCTTCCGTAATTCGGATGTAGAGGTTCGCTGAATTCCGAATTACTGGAACGGGGACATCTCAAGAACGGCGAAAATCGCTAACCTGGCTCTGAAGATCAGGGCGCGGATGATAATGAAGGAAGAGGTGAAGCACTCCGGCGTGGACCATGACCGGCTCCTCGCCGTCGTAGCGGCATTTCAGCAGCGCAAACGGCCCGTGGCCCGCTGCATCCAGTGGCACCAGCATGCTGCGGTTCGGATCCCAATCGGGCACTGGCAGCTGTTGGATGCCAGAGAATGCCACGTAGCCCACGCCCCCGACTTGCTCCACCACGAACGCACCACACCCCATCGCGTTCGCGGTGCTGCACACCCTCCACGCCTCCTTCGGCAGCGGCGTCGACGCCAGGAAAGTCCCCAACATCTCGCTCGTCTCAAACCTTTCCACAACAACAGGAAGCACATAAAGAAAAACGAACAAAACAAAGCGAAAATAGGGCAGGAGAACGGAGGAGGCTGTTACGGTGAAGCTTCGGCGTCCATGGTTTCCTCTTTTGCTCGTCGATTGGGCACCGAAATGGAGTCTAGACGGTGGAATTATGGTTTGGATATAAGTAAACGTGGCGGTCTTATATAGGAGGGACTGAGCGGGGGCCAGCAATGCGGGTCCCCTTCGGACAGATCGACATTTGTCTGCCGTGTGGAAGTATCTTGTCCGAATACAACTGTAATTTTTTGTCTTCTTCCTCAACTTTCTTAATTAAGAAAACCCTCCTCGAAAACCCCAATTTTATCAACGTAGTCAAAAGTTATTTTTCTTTGTGTTTTCATCGACAAAAAAAAAAAAAATACATTTTATTAAACACTACTTGTATTTCGAATTTTTTTTTTTTTTTTTAACTCAAGGGCTTTTGCAAATTTTGAGGGACATATCCTCATAATCGAAAGGCCGAGAACCCTCCTTTCGAAGCACCATATGCTCAAGAGAGTTGCTTTTGCCTATACTTTTTTCTGGCCAATCACGTAACTCTATTTAGTGTTGTCAAGTTATAATTGATTTTTCCATTCGCAATTTCTGAGGAACGTTCTCTCAAAGCCGAAGGGCCGAAGACCCTTCTTTTGAAACACTATGCTCAAGAGAGTTGCTTTTGCTTGTACCTTTTCCAGCCAATCTTGTAATTGGATTTCTCTTGGTGAGCTTAAGTCGTGCTAAGACTTGGATCATCCTAAAATTTGGACGTTGGTTTCCAGAGATAAGGAAGATAGAGAATGTGAAATAGCTAGTTGTGTTAACTATACAACAACAATTATAATTCAGCCCTCTCATTTTCACAAATAAGGAAGATTTTTATGAATCCATGGATCTTCCTCTCTATGACATGTGTTATGTCCAAGTATGAAAATATTTTTCTTTTTCCAGAAATATTTATACAATTTCTTCTCATTATGTATTCTTGTTGACAATTTCACTTTGTCATATAATAATTCAAATATTTCAAAATTATATGAGTTGAAAGTAAATTAGTTATTAAACATTCAACAAAAAATAGAACACTCCTTAATACCAAACCCATAAGCGAATATAATATGCAATTATTGCTTATTAATCATATCCATAAAGCATGATGTGATGTTTGATATCATCGTTATCTGAAAGAGTTATGACTAATTCACGTTTTTTCTTGGGTTGAAGGAACTCATGCACTTAACACACGTAAATTCCACGAAATTTCTACGACTTAACAACCCGTCTTTGGAAATAAAATAAAAAGAATTCCCCGGTGTTCACGATGGAGGTTTATGACCGTGGCTTGCCTTGGGTCGGTCAAAGGATCCCTTGGAAACAAGTGAGGTGATTGCCAAGTGTACCGATTGTGAACGACTGGCTGAGAGGGGGGACCTGGCAATTCATGGGCCCGAGGAAGAAAATAGCCAGGCAATAGCTATCCAAAGCTTCCGAATTATAATAAGCACAAAGCACAAAGCAAAAATAGTTATCCTTGAAGATAATACAATATAATATTAAGATATTTCTTGAATTGGAACTCACTAAACGACATGATTCAAAGTTAAAGACAAATCTTATAGATTAGGAAAATTATTTATATATTGAAGATGTGGTCAAGAGTAAAAATGTTATTGACTTGGACTTTTTATAGGATGAAGTTCGTCAATAAAATTTCTCCTTTGTGGTATCACAGTTGGCCAAGGAAAGATGGAAAAGGACGTTCCACCGTGGCTTCTTGACCAAGTTGATTCCATGCTTATAAAAATATATTTGGGCCAGGTTCATTAAAAATTCAAAAATTTTTCATAGAAGTGTAACTGAGTTTTAAGACTTGCAAAAAGTGTATTCAAATCTTAAAACTTATTAAATTAGTTCAATTGAGTCCTTTCGTTTACTCCATCCAAATTAGCTAATGAAAAATATTAACATATCTTATTTCATTACTTTCTTAAGACATGGGGCGATGATGTAGCGCCCACCAACCAACATGTCATAAAAAAAATATTATAAAAATTAGATTAAAAAGTAAAGAGCTAATTTTTTTTTTTTTTTAAATAAAGAAAAGCACAAACTCACCTAGGGCTTGGCTAGGCCGTTGTGACTACTACCAAGTCTGCCATAATGTCGGGAAGGCCTAGTGGAGGCTGCTTGGGCCTTCTTGAAGCCCATTGACCTCGCTGGCCTTGAGTGAGGGCTTAGCAACCCCTAACGGGGGGAGAGCATGACCTTGGGCCCAAATCCGAGGGAGGGCTGGTGAGGCCTCACCTACGGTGGAATAGATATATATATATATAAATGGGAATTGGCACATTAAATTCTAATAGAATAATTGCACATCATTTTGTTCTTCCAATTATTATATTTTTATTTTTCTTCCCTTTCTTCTCCTCATTTCACTTTCATCCTAACAGGCCACCATCAACTAGGGGTGAGCATTGATTTAGGGTCAACTTTGGACTAATCCAATCAGTCAGTCCTAGTGTGGTTTTCAAGCGGACTGGGCCGGTCCTTGTTCTTGGAACCCTTGGACCTCGCATTATGCAAGTTTGTCCTCAATCCTCAAACTTAAGGGTTAACCCTGTATATATTATATATTATGTATATATCATATTACACATCATATATAATATATTATATATTTTTGTTTACTTTAAACCATCGTGCCTCTACTATGTTTTTTCTTATGCAATTATGTTGTGTAAATTATAAAGTAGAATCTAGCCTAGATTCAATCAAAAAAATTAGAAACCCTCTTCACCACTTCATTGCTCACCCTGACCTCTCCTCTCTTGCCTCACGAGCATACCTCAGCAAATAAAATCACTCGCCTCTCTTGACCCGTTTCTCAAACATAACTCAACAAAAGATTCTATATATTTTATCTTAGATTTATGTTTGATATGAGCCAGTCTTCATAATTTGGTTGCTTAATGTCGCATCGTTGATAGATATGTAATTTGAAAAAGTATATTTGTCGTTTCAAGGAATATAAAAAATGAAGTAAGAAAATAATGGGTTGGTCCTAAATTGACCTTGGAATTAGATTGGACCCATAAGGTCATTTTGATCTTGGCCTGGGCCCCTAGCTTAACAAAGTTGGTCTCTAGTCTAAAAAATTGAGGACCATGCAGATTGGTCACTAGGTTAAATGCTTGATTGGCCGAATCCAGACCATATTCACCCCTACTATCAACCTAACCATGAGATTAACTTAACCCTGTTTGGTGGCCTCCAGTGGATATGTTGCAAAGGGCACTGCCAGCAACCTCTTAGCCATGATATCTCTTGCTAAAGCAATGCAACTAAGAGAGCCTCTAGTTGTTGTAGTAGTAGAGCTTGATATTGTTGGAATCACAAGGGTGTTTTATAGTTTTTGTTTCCCACGTAAAATCTTTCACTACACTATGTGTTTTGGTTTTATATAGGAGACTCGGGTTCTGTATTGAATTTGGAAAGAGAATGTCAAATGCAAGGATAAATTTTATTTTCAACTTATATATACAACCCTGACAATTGATACTCAAATGACTTAAAGACCAATGGTCTCTAAGTACAAATTACACCGAAATTTAATCAACGATGTAACATGAACACAAGTAGCTAGATAGCTGACACTTCGGGCTCAAACTATGCCAAAATTTAATTTACAACACGGCTTGTTTTGGGGGGAAAAGTACCAAAATAGTCCTAAACTTTTTGTATCAGTACCAATTTAGTCTTAAACTTTTTATTTGGACTAATTTAGTCTTAAACCTTTTCACATTGGTACCAATTCAGTCCATATAGCTAATTTAAGCTGGAAATTACTGATGTGGCCACCATCGGTTTTATGTGGCGCCACGTGAACACATTTTAAAATTTTTTATATTTTTTCAGATTTTTTAAATTTTTTTCCTTTTTCTTTTCTTGTTCTTTTATCCTTAACCCTTGGCCAGCGACATCACCTGCCATGGTTAGTCGAGGCGAGGGCCGTCGCGCCCTCGTCGGCCACAAGCAAGGGCGTCAACCCTCGCCCAAATCCAGATGAGGGCCGAAACCCCCGCCAATTGGCCGGCGAGGGCGCGGCAGCCCTCGTTTGTGGTGGGCGAGGCCGCGGTGACCCTTGCCCAGATCCAGGCGAGGGCCATGGTGACCTCGCTTGTGGCCAATGAAGGCATTGAGCCCTTGGGCAAGGCCGCCGTGGCCCTTGCCTGGATTTGGGCGAGGGCTACCACACCCTCGCCCTCCATGAGCGAGGACCGCCATGCCTTCACCTATGGCCAACGAGGGTGTCGGGCCCTCGCCTAGATCTAGGTGAGGACCACAACGGCTCAGCTGCCACAAGCGAGGGATGTTGTGCCCTCGTCGGCTAACAGGCGAGGGTTTTGGCCCTCGCTTGAATCTGGGCGGGGGCCGACACTCTCACTTGTGGCCAACAAGGGGGCGGCGGCCCTCGCCTCGACCAGCTGTGGCCGGCGATGGTCGGCCGGCCAGCGACATTGCCGGCGAAGGGTTAAGGAGAAAAGAAAAAGAAAAAAAAAAGAAAAAAAAAAGGAAAAAAAGGAAAAATAATAATTTAAAAAATTTGAAAAATTATAAAAAATTATAAAATTTGTCCACCTGGCACCACATAAGACCACTGGTGGCTACATCAGCAATTTCTAGCTTAAATTAGCCGAATGGACTGAATTGGTACCAATGTGAAAAGATTTAGGATTAAATTTGTCCAAATAAAAAGTTTATGACTGAATTGGTACCGATACAAAAGGTATAAGACTATTATGATACTTTTCCCTTGTTTTAGGCATAAAGCTGGAATTTAATCAATAGCAATATCTCTTAATAGGAAACACAACGCCGAAATTCAATCGATGGGGTTGAGCTTGTGGAACAACACTAGAATTTAATCAACAATGAGGAACCATATAAAGACATGTCAAAATTTAATTAACGATGAGAATCTTAACAATTACATCTAAAATGCAATAAAATAAAGATAGTTGTGTTTTCGAGGGGCTCTTCGTTGAATAGGTTGGATATTTATAAGGTGAACTGGTAGCCATCAATCAGTTACTTCTCCTTGGACGCCACGCTTAGCATTCCTCACCTTTTCCTTTTCTTCTTGGAAAATTTATCTATAAGTAACGGTTTCCTAACTCGTAAACGACACTCGCATGACTTGCCCATCAAGTAAATAACAGCTTCCTATTTTTATGCGCATTTTGCGCGATAGCTATTCTTGTGTGAGCTTTAGTGCTAATTTCCCTTAAATTCCAAGCCTGATGTGTTACACCCAGAGTCTAACACTTGGCAATTAATTCCCTTGCCATCGACTCTAGTAAATATATTTAGAATCCTATCGATACTTAGCTCAATTACCCTTCACAAATGTTGGAAAAAGATGTTTTCATGAACAAAATAAAGCGTATCACCCTTATTATTCCCCCTCGTGGCCAGCACGTGAAAACATGAGTACTTTTGGGTGTCAATAGAGGGCATTTTGGCTTTTCTTGCTCTGGGAATCAACACCTTGTCCGGGGTTGAAATAGTGGTGATGGGTCTTCGTGCATTTCCTTTTCTACTATTTTAGTGAGACTCACCAGAAAGAAGTTGAAGTTTTGAGAGTTTTGAGGACTGAAAATGGTCGGAATCAAGAGTTTTGAAGCCAAAATGATTTGATTTTCACAGTGAATCTGTGAGTTTGAGCCAAAAGAGCATGTGCGAAATTGAATCTTGGTTTTGTTTGGTCTAGGGTAAGAGAAGAGATTACCTCAAACGTGAGATTGCGTGCCTCAATCGCGAGTGGCAACCTCCATTAATTGAGGTCAACCATTGGGGAGAGAGAGAGAGAGCTTGGGCTCATTTTGTCGTTGCCCGGGCACAAAATGGATCTACAAAGGTAATGGCCAGCGAAGGTGCCTTCTTGAAAATTGAAAAGAAACTGGAACTGGAAATGAGGGTCTTGGCAAAGACTGTCGACAACGATTCCTATTGGGGAAAACTCCTTTATTATTTTGAAGTTGATGAAACATTTTCTTTCAGTCTAGTTTGAAGACCTCCAAACTCTATCGTCAAAGTCTAAAGACTGCTAGACTCAAGATTTAAAGTCTGCCTAAGTTGATAGTCTCCAGACTGAAGGAAGAAATCTTATTCAAATGGGAACTTATCTTTGAAGATTTTTTCCTTACAGTTTTTGGAAGATCTTATGACTGGATATAGTTTCAAGATATTTGAATATTCTTATTGGAATCTACTCTGATTTGAATAACTTTTTGAAAGGTAAGCTAACTTGGAAGGTTCTACTTATGAAAACTTAAGATCCTGATTGTATGGGCGAACAGGATTGACGAGCTCTCACCTTCATTTAATCAACAACTCAAGATCACCTTATTCGATTCTGTCCAACGAATAGATTGGAAGAATTCCTTTGGAAAGTGCCAATGGCTATGAAGGCATAAAGGAGTATATAAGGCGGACTCTTTCATTGTTTGATGTGGGGTGTGAAAGAAGAATTATAAAGTTTGAATCTCTATAGTTCCTTACTCTTTCATATATCAAGCTACAATTGTGTACAAAAGAGAGAAGCACATAGTGAGACTTTGTAAAGAGACTAGCTAAGACTCTCTAATAAGGAAGTCAAAATTACAAGCTGTATCACCTCTTTTGATTTATAGTGAAATCCAACCTAAGGGCTATCAATGCGGGAGAGTGAATGTAGGCTTGGATTAAGCTGAACTACTATAAACCTTTGTGTTTGAATTCTCTTACCCTAATCTCCTTATATTAATTGCTGTTTTATTCAATTGCTTGAAAGATTTGTGTTAAAGTCATTCACATCCTGAGTTATAATTCTGATAGATTTGTGTTAAAGTCATTCACATCCTGAGTTATAATTCAAAGTTAATTAATTTCTTTAAGTCCTTCTAAGAAATTTTTATATACACCTATTTACCCCCCTCTAGGTGTGTTTACCAGCCATTTCAATTTCAACGACTGCCCACAGTCATGGAGGGTTTGTCCGAGCTCATGGTCTAGCGTAGGAGGTCTAGGTGGCCATGGATGAGAGCCGGTGAACTGTGGCCCAGTGAGTCCTTGCGAAGAAGCTGAGGAACAGTGTCGCTCAATGGCGGGGGTAAAAGGAGGAAGAAGAACAAAAAAAGAGAAATGTCAGCTAAGCTGATATGTAGAAAAACGACACAGATCTCTGCTGGCATATATGTCTTGCTTACACGCATGTTTCATCTCTATTGGCGTAGGTCCCTCTATGGCACTTCTCTGTAAGCTTCGCGAACTTTACTTCGCGCTTTGCTATGGTTCTGCTATTGTTTGTGTCTATAGTACGGCGAAATGTGCGGTAATGTGGCTCACGTATCATATTATAAGTCTTTGATCCTTTAGAGTCGTTGACCTGCTGGATGTGCAATTGAGGAAGTTTGCTGTGAGCCACACTGCGTTGCTTGCTGACATTGCGCTCTATTGTTGCAACTAACGAGCTAAAAGCCGGTTATTTAATCGGTTTTTTGCATATTACGGGGCATTATAGTTTGAGAGTGTTGCGTAAGATTTTTTAGGTCTTCTCACATTGGGTGATTAGGTCTCTTTCCTTTTGGGGCTTCGGTGCTCTAGTTTTGTCTTAGGGCATTTCTGTGCATTTTAAGGGAATGTTATTGCGTCCCTATTTTTTGTTATGCTTGAAATTAGGGTGTAAATGAGTTAAACTATCTTCTCGTCTCAACTTGTAAATTACTTGAGGATGGATAGAGTTGGAGTTGGCATAGGTTACCCCAACTCCACCTTCGACTCCTCTAAAGGTTGTGGCTTCATTCTCGACTCAACTATGAGCTTCTTTCGACCAAAAAAAACTATGAGCTTCTCAATCCATAGCTGTATTCTGGAGATGCTCTTGGTCCTTGTCAACCCAAATATCATCGGTAACACCGATGGCCATTTTGGGTTAGTAATAATGATTGACTTGTTTCTCATGTCAATTGTGGAATTCGCACAATAAAAGAATTTCAAACCAAGATAAGATCATATTCGTCAAGGGATTACCTCAATATTGAATTTTCCCTTCCAGTCACCAATGTGTAATTCCATGTTTCCAACAATGCCAATAGCTGGTACATCCTCCGAGTTGACCTCTTTAAATTGATGTCCAGTTGGCTCCACTTAAAATCCCAAAATCTTCATAGCTTCGCTCGACAAGAACATGTTAGACCGCCCTAATTCAAACAAGGCATAAAGTTTTGTGTTCCTAACCTTGACATCTACGAATGACAAATTAGTACTTGGAGGTTTCTTGGGTGGAGCCTGAGTCTTTATGAAGTTGAGAATCTCTATGGTTCCAAACCACACTTCTCTCTTCTCCTATTTTGGTTTCTCCCCTTCTATAGGGAGCAGTGCCGTGAGTTTGTTCTTCTTTGGGCAATCTCGCGACCATGGGGACCATCGAAAAAGAAGTAAGGCAATGGTGGTGGCTGCTTCTCCCTTTCTTTGTGAGAGTCACCTATGGGTCAATCCCATCTTTGGTGGGTCATTTGAAAGGAACTTCTACCCATGATCTTTCCCATTGATCTTTTTGACCACGGGTAAATTTTCCTTACTTGTCTTCATTATGGTGGCGATCCATTCTCCACTCATTTCCATTGGACTTGGAAGATTCAGGTTTTAGAATCTAGCAAGAGACTTGGTCAAGATGAGTGCTTTTGAGATACATCGAGCATCTTTGTTGTTTTAGATCGAGTTGGTCCCAAGGCTTCAAACCATCAATAAACGCTCCAAGAGCTCTATCCTCTCCTAAGTTGGGCATTTGGAGCTTGAGTTCAGTGGACTCCTTCACGTTTTCCCAAACCATGCTTTTTTTGTTCAAGGCAATGAAGTTTGCTATGGTGCTTTATTGGGCAAACTCAGGATTGGCACTATCCTTGGTCTCATCATCATTTATTTTGCCATCAAAGCATGACATTATCAGTTAGGAACATAGAGAATTACCTTGGCCATTTCATCTTGAATGCCAATGGTGTCAAAGTATTGTTCCATGTTTCAAATGAAGCTGTCCACCTCTTTAGTGAATTGGTTGCCTTTAAACTACTTGAGCTTCAACATATCCACCTTGTGCGCCACTTGAATAGGTATGGCAACGTTTGCTATACTAGTCTTGCATAACACTAGTTCAGTTTGAGCTTTTAGACCTTAAACTTCGAAGCTTCGACCTTTGCTTTGTGGGAGTTGTCCTTTTTAAGCTATAGGACTTTCATCTTGAGAGTCTTGATTGTGGCTCAAGGGTTTTGTCTTTAAAATGTAAGGGGCCGTGGATTGATTCACAATAGTTGTGAATTTGGGGCGAAGCATTTTTCAACCTTGTTGATTTGCCCTTTTGCCTCATCCAGTCCGTCCATGAACTTCACCATGGCCAACCTTCACTCTAGCAAACCTTTCCTTGAGAGCAGACATGACATTTGTTGAGAAGGCCATCCTCTCGGCTCTACCGCGGGTGTCTTTCTCTTGAACAATCTTCTCCAGGGAAGCTTTACAACGATAGCAACAATGACAATCCCTTGATTCAACATTCTCTTGATCACTTGATATGCTCCTTGATCTCTTTGAAAAAGCTTTCTTCTACTTGTGAATTTGGGGGGAAGCATTTTTCAACCTTGTTGATTTGCCCTTTTGCCTCATCCAGTCCGTCCATGAACTTCACCATGGCAACCTTCACTCTAGCAAAACTTTCCTTGAGAGTGGACATGACATTTGTTGAGAAGGCCATCCTCTCAGCTCTACTGCGGGTGTCTTTCTCTTGAACAATCTTCTCTGGGGAAGCTTTACAACAATAGCAACAATGACAATCCCTTGGTTCGACATTCTCTTGATCACTCGATATGCTCCTTGATCTCTTTGAAAAAGCTTTCTTCTACTTGTGATCTGATACGACTTGTCACAGGTCGACGCTTGAGATCAAGACCATGTGGCAACATAGGCTTCCTCTTGTTCGTTGGGTCACCTAAGCCAAACCTTATTTCCAAAGATTGACCACTCACTTACTCATTTTGCGAGATCGTAGTGAGAGAAAGTGTTTAGAAAGAGAAGTTTTGGGAGATAATGTACTTCTTTTGCTAAAATGTTTGATGATACAAATAAGGGGAGAATGCCCCTATCTATACATGAAGCATTGCAATTATTACGTCCCAATTACTATGTATCTTATTAAATACAAGACTACTATATACCCCACTAGGGGATGAGGAAGTGATCTCAAGTAACATATCAGTTTTGGAGTGCTTATCAGGCAAAGCTCAAAGCGCATGGGCCATTTGAAACCTCATCGAGGAGTGTAATAGTTTGCTGATCCAGTCGAAAGGAGCTATAGTAATCCATTGTCCCCGAGAAATAACCAGGATGTGAACTAGATTTTGAAAGCCCATCGAAAAGAGACCGTTCCTTTTAGTTGGCTTTCATGCCTACCCAAAAACCCCTTTGGGATATGTTTAGGGGCTTATAGTGTATGTCCTACGAACTTCTTTGCTTGAATGAATAAAAGTTTTTTGACTAAAAAAAAAAAAAAATCTGCTCAATTTATGCTTCAATTAATTAAGTTTGTTAGAGTACGTTGATATTAAACCGCGTATTCATCTATTAAATTAGATTTTTAAAATAGTTAGCAGTGTTCCCATTAAGTTCCACAAAATTCATGATTTTTCCTTAGCATTTTATGCTAAACATTGTCGGTTTTATATTCTATAAGCAAGATGATTGTCTAAAATTTCTTAAATCTATTGTTTGGAGGCCAATATAATTATAAAACAATTCAATTGAGCATGTTTAATCCTAAAAATTTTGACAATTTGTCAATATAAACATTTCGACCAATTTTGGTTGAATATTGTTGACATAGACACCAACTATGTTTGTAGCATGGTTAAAGCTGAAGATCCACTTTTTTGCATTTTTTTTTTTTAACTTTTTTTTCCTTTTCTTTTTATTTTTAAGGGCCAACGAGGCCATCAATCACTGGTTGAGGCCTAGGGACCCACATTAGCCACTAACTAAGGATTGTGATCCTTGCCCAATGCCTGCAAGGGTCACAGAGAGTGCTTTGTGGCCCTTGTGTATGGTTGGTGAGGGTCACCAATGGCCCTGCAACTTTCTTTGGTCATATCAAGAAGGAACGGTTAAAAAAATAAAAAGAAATATTTGTAAAAAATTCAGAATTTTTTTAAAAATTATAAAAATTGTCGACGTCAATGCTATTTGTGTGATATAAGACAGTCAAAGTCCACACCATTAATTTCTAATCAAAATTAGTGGGAAGACTAGATTAGTATATTGTCAAGATATTTAAGATTTATTTGGTCATTTTGAAAGGTTTACGGCTAAATTTGTTGTTTTACGATGACTTAGGACTTTTTAAACAATTATCCTTGATAGTCACTAATGGAGATAACATATTTTAAATTTTTTAAAAAAGCCACACAAATAGAAAAAAGTTACATCCTTACAATATATTGAAAGTTTCTCTTTAAAATGAAAATTAAACCACAAATATTATTGACTTCTAATAGTTTCAAAATTACATTGACGTCAAAAAGTTACTAAGGACACTACAAAGTTACCAACTTAAGATGGGAGAAACTTACTTTGTGATAAAGAAAATTGATCAAACTCTTTATATGCCCTAAAGAAACTATTAAAGTGTCTGCATATGGGTAACTTTATTGCAAGGAAGAAACATTTGTAGAACCATGAGGAAATCACAGCTTTACAGCAAATATGGCCCCGTATTCGAATTCATATTTGTGGCTGGGGATCTACTGTAGAATAGAATTGGCCTAGTCTTGAATACATCTCTGCTTATGCATGCGTAATGCCAAGCCCAGTGAGCTCATGCTGTTGCTGGCTAGCCAGTAGAATTGGCCTCTTCCTTGTGCTTCCATCTCCTCTCCTTCATAAAAAGTGTTTCTCCAATTCTAAAGAAAACAACATAAGTTCTTTGATGTAATAGATAAAGAGATTGGGTCTTTCTTTTCAGACTAATGAAATGAAAAAAAATGAGATATAGACCGAGAAAGTGAGCTTCAAAATAGGGGGGACGAAAAATATATAAGTTGCTATAAAAGCAATGATAAAGAAGATACTAGTGTTTATTTTCTAAAAAAATAAGTTTATTTTCATTAGAAACCATAAAAAGAAAAATAACCAAGTCATTAAGGGCGCGCATGAAATCATTTCTATTCCAGAAATAGTTTCTAGAACAAAAATAGATTTTTCTATTTCTAATTCTGGATGAGTTTCTAAGCAAAAATAACCGTTTGATAACGACACAAAATTTCTACTCTAAAAAAAGAAATTCGTTTGATAACTACACAAAAATTCTTTCTTTCGGACGGCGGTGACCGCCGGCGACCGACAACCGGCGGCGGTGGCCGGCGACCAGCGGCAACGACGGCGGCCGGTAACCAAAGGCGACTGGTGGCGGCGGCGGTGATGAATGATGAAATTTTTTTTTATTTCTCATTTCTGTTCCAGAAATAGAAAAATAGAAAATTTTTATTTCTGATTTCTAGTCCAAACCTATTTTTGGAACAAGAATCTATTTCAGAAATAGAAAAGTGAAATAATTTTACCAAACGGATTTCTATTCCAGAATTGTTTCTGAAATAGAAAAACTATTTCTGAAACAGAAATAGATGCTTGTCATGCGCGCCCTAAAACTCTCTTCCTGATTTAGATATTGAGAGTAATTTTCATCTAAACTTCTCAATGATGGTAACATAATTATTAACCATCGTCCAAATGGGTATTACATATAGGGGGTGGCCGCCATACATATCTTACATCTACTTTGTAAGCATGTCAAAAGGGCCTTACCTGCAATTTGACGACAGCGGATGCACCTATCCAGCATGCTATGTTGCATGTAAGCCTAACTTAATTTTGTGGTTCCCTTTCTTCATGATATGAGCAAATTTCAAATGGTTTGGGATTCAAGCATCGACGGTGAGGCATCCCATCAATGGTGTACATTGACATTATTGTGCTTTTGGGATATTCAAAGACGATAAATAAATCCAGTTGGCTGGAGTTGGTGGGCGTAAATGGGGCTAATGCAAAGGAAATAACCGAGAATGAGAATCAGCAAGTGACCGGCGTGATACTATCGAAGGGAACCTCTCACTCTCTCGATATTTGCTGTAACCGCGTATTCATTTGGGTCAACGACAAGGGCAATAACGCTGAAGTGCCCACGATCGGATGAGGGCAAGAAAATGCTGTACTGAATCCCTCCCCACAAATCCCGAGTGTTCTAAAGTAGCTCTTGTATAGACTAAAATGAATAGATAACGATTTCATGTGAATTAAATATGTCGGGTTTAATTTTTTGCATATAACTTTTTCTTTTTCATTCCTCGGTTGCTTTGGAGAAGAGTTAATTCTATTATATCCTAATATATAAAAAATTGATTACATAAGAGTTGTTATTAACCCTCGATTTGAAGATTATAACCATCCGCTTTTTGACCATCTCTCAAATAGAGGGTGGGTGAAACAACTTGTGTAAAATTTTCTTTCACTAACGACATATGTCCTAATATTCATCTAAAGAGTACTTTATATTTTTAGTGAGAATATTTGCGCCTTTTAGGCTGCATTTAAAAGTAAAGACAAAATTCATGAGAGAATAAAATTTATCATATATTGCGTTTTGTACTCAACGCAGGATAAAATCAAATATAAATAGGATATAATCCAGATAAAATTTCATCATAAGGGGATATCATTATGCAAAACCCGTCATAAAGAATGGGAGAGTTGGAATTCTTAAGATCGATCTAAAAGAATGCTTTTAATTACAATTTCTGTCTCAAGAAAGAAAACAAATTAATTAAAATAAATAAATAAAAATAGCCAGAAAACTGGCGAAAGAAACAAAAAGAAAAGTCGGTGAGAGAGTATCCACTTCCCAGAGTACGCGAGTGGATGCGTGCTTCTCTTTCCATCATCCCCCGACTGATTCAGCGATGATGTCACTGTCCGCGCCATCTCTCCTCCGCTCCGCCGGCCATGGCTCTCCGAACTTGCTTGGCCCTCTCACGTCCAATTCCTCATTCTCGATCGCTGTGCCTCGCGTTCCGACTCAGAGTCACGGCCTTCGCGCCAGAGTTTCGGCCTTTCCCCACGAGGGCGACCGGTTCTTGATGCCGGCAGTTCGTCCGAGCAAGAGGGAGGTGAGCCTAGCGATTTTCGCAGTCCTGCTAGATGAATGTGGCCCGAGCGCGTTGATGGCGACGTTGCGACAAGAAGTGGAGCTGGAGAGGTGCACAGACTCCGAGGACGGCTTCACCCTCCACTGACCTTCTTCTTGGGTGAAGGTACACTTTTTATGTAGAAATGTACTATGTACTGAGGATGCCGGATGTGCAATAATGCTGTGACGGTCGGAGTATTGTTTGAGTACTATTGGGGTTAATTTTTTTTGGGGGAGTTGAAGGTGGACAAAGCAGGGGCGACGGTGCTGTTTGAGGAGCCAGCCAAGGAGAGCAACAGTGTGGGAGTGGTGGTGAGTCCAGTTCGTCTTGCGATCCTACGGGAATTTGGCAGTCCTCAGGTTGTCGCGGATAAGCTCCTGCAAGCCAAAAAACGCAAAGTAGGTGCTTCTTCAATTGCTTGCTTGGTTCTGAACGTGGAATGCCTTGACGGTACGTCGTCCGAAGCCTCTTATGTTTTGGGGCAAATGGTTATTTGGTAGATGATTTGGTTCTTGGTAGAATTGCTGAGAAAAATTGTGTCCGAGTCCGCAGTTTGCATTCATGGATTTCTCAGTATTCTCCCTTTCTTCATTCCCAGATTCTCAGCCATCGGATCCATCAGCTGAAGGTTCAAAATTATCTTCTTCTTGCACAGCAGAAAATCCGGGAGGTATGGGGGCGAAAGCAGCGAGAGCAGAGAGGTCTAGGGGACAATCAATCAAGATCCTAAACCCACAGGCACTCAGCATGCGACATTGGGGAAAGTGAAAGCTTTTACCTCTGCTTAAGCATGTCTGCGTAATGGGGTACGTTCCAAATTCAAATTAAACTGAATGTGAGCACCGGATACGTGAATTGACAGAAGGACGTGCATTAAGAACACCTGTTAAAGAGAGACTTACCAACTTCATGAAGCCAAATCAAGGTGGAGACTTTTACGAGATAAATTACAGAAAAAATGACAATTAGAGCGAGGAGATTTCACACGCACTCGGCGCTCTTGCCCTCGGGCGGAGATGAAACGAAGGAGAGTGAAGGGGTTTTGGGTTTTTCACTCCTCAGAGGAGAAGGAAACAGAGCAAAGGCCGAGAAGCTCTCAACAACACAACGATAATTTTATTTATTTATTATTTAAATTGTATTCGGAAATGGAAAATCCAAACCTGAACAAGAACTTCGGTACCCTCGTTGGCCGTTGGTTGTTGGCTTTAGCGGTAACAGGGGGTTAATAATAAGCAAATAAATTATTCTTTGAAATCTATAGTATCGTCAAGGAAGATTTTTTTGTTTTAATACTTTATAGTAAGAAAAGAAGATTTGATCTACTGGCTGGGGAGTTTTTTTTTTTTTACAACTTGTTATAACCCAAGTTAATTCGCAATATTATATGAGATCTCTAAAATTAAGGCCAATTGTCATTCTGGATAAACTCCCAACCGTAGTATCATAAGAGTAAAGGATGATGGTGATTATATTTTTGTCCTCTAGAAAGTGATGATGATAATAATTTGGTTTTTGGTCAAACTGCTGAGAAGATTTGTGTAGATATCATGTTTGAAGCTGTCTCATTAAGAGGAAACGTAGAAGGAAAGTATCTTTTTGCAGTAAATTTTTTAAGTTTCATCAATGAATATATGTCGTATACATAGTGACAGTATGAATTTCTTACTCAGAAAGGCCAGGAATATTAGGTTCATATCTATATTTGTGAGTAAGTGATTTGAACTCAATAATCTATACAATGCATAAGAGATGATCAACATGATAAACGAGCGCGCGCGCGCGAGAGAGAGAGAGAGAGAGAGAGAGAGAGAGAGAGAGAGAGATTTGAGCTGTAGAGATGATGGCAAGTGAGAGCACTTCAAGATTCCTTTTTAGCATCTTGTTTTATCTCACTAGTTAACTTGTGTTTCTGGTGGCAAAGTTCACCTCTTAAAGGACTCTAGCGACGTGTTCCAAGAAGCAAATGGTATTACTCTCTATGTTCTCAGGCAAAGTAAAACGGAAGCTACTTTTCTTATATAGCTTTTGTAGACTGTTAACACCTAAATTTTGACGACTCAATTATTCATTTATTGCATAAAAAATTATGAATTAATTTTTAACCCTTAAACAAAAATATTAAAATTAAATTGCATAACATATGATTTTAGGAACATTTACTTTTTATTATTGCATTAGACTAGTGATGGATGGATTTGAATTGATTTTTGAGCTTTAAGTTGACGAGTTGGACTAAGGCCATGGAGAAAGGGAATTGGCCCAAGCCCGTTGTTCTTGATAACCGAAAATTGACTTAGGGAGAATTCCAAAAAGGGACCCGAAGTGCTCTTATTTTCTTTAATAATGACTCAAAGTGGACCATGTTTCAAATAAGGATTTGAAGTGACATCACTTTCTCAAATAAGGGCTTGGAGTGAATGTTATTTTAAATGAGAACCTAAAGTGACTGTGTCTGTTTCTAATAAGGACCTAACTTTTCGACTATCAAGGGTATTTTCGTCATTTGCCATTTTTCCTAGTTCTTCTTCTTCCTCTTCATTGGTGGCCAGTCGACCACTGACAATGCCCACAGAAGGCTAGGCGAGGGCCGCCCACACTAGCAACAGGCGAGGGACGACCTCACCCAGGGGCTATCCGCGATGTCGGTCCTAGCCAACCCTAGGTGAGGCCGACCCTAGGTGAGGCCGACCCGCGCTAAATCGACCGCTGGTAAGGGTCGTTGCCAGTTGGCGAGGGTGGTCAAGCCCTCACCTAATCCTTCCCCATGGTCAGCAAGGGTTAGGTGACCTCATCGGCCGCTAACGAGGGTGGTCGAGCCCTCGTCTAGGGCAGGCGAGGACAACCCTCACAAGATTTGGCAAGAGTGGCCTCACCCATAGTTGGTGAGGTCGCCCAACCCTCGTCGGCTGCAGGAGAGACCACCTTTGCCAAATCTGGTGAGGGTCAACCTCACCTAGGGTGGGCAAGGGCAGACCTTGTGGATGGCCAAAGGCGACCTCGCGGCGTGGGTGGCCAAGGGCGACCTCGCTTAGCCCTCTATGGCATTGCCGATGCCGGCCGGCCATCAGCAAAGACGAAAGAAAAAAGGAAAATAACAAATAACAAAAATACTCTTAATTGATCAGAAAATTCAATCGACCAGTGACCGGCAAGGTCAATTCTTATTTGAAACAACTAAAGCCACTTCAGGCCTTTATTTGAAACAACCAAAGTCACTTCAAGCCCTTATTTGAAACAAAATAAACTTCGAATCCTTATTTGAGAAAATGACGGCACTTCGAATCTTTTTTTGAAATTTTTCCATTGACTTATGATGAATGGTGATTTGATATTTTCAAAAAAGATTCATATTATCTTTCCAATATTCAGTAAATATTTCATATATTTATGCAATATATACACTAAGGAATATAGTTTGCACAGAATGGAAGATTTCAGATGAAATATTGAAAGTAAGAGTGAAAATAAAGAAGACACAAGCGTGCGGACATGGAAAATTTAAGTCCGCAACAATCTTTGAAGAATATGTACTTTCATGGTTATTTCAGGAAGTGAATGTGAGGAAGACGGGACACGGTCAATTCTGAGGATAGTGGGAGGAATTCGGTCAATGAAAAATAGTAAGAAAGAAGGAAATTGTATCTCTTGCCGTGGATATGGGTTTGGAAAGAGAGGAACAGAGATATTGCTTCTTTCCTTGGAGGGAACCCCGTCGCTTGGTGTATTCAAGGCGGTCCTTTCTTTTGTCTAAAGAGGGGCGCCACAATTCTAAGGGAGAGCCCGTTCATTCACGTAAAAAAAAAAAAAAAAAGAAGGAAAGCGTGAGAAGCAGAGAGAGAGAGAGAAGCGACTGCCCCAATTCAGATTTTTTTTAACAATATCTCTCCTCTTCCATCGCCACATTCACGCTTCTGACCCCTTTTTCTTCGAGCAAATCACAGACTCCACTTTATTATTTTTACATTTCCTCATGATCATGGATGGTCGCGTGGACCATCCCATGACATGACCATCACTACTTGGACCCCACCAGAAGAGAGACACGTCTCTTGGCGAAGCCACCGTCTCTTGGCGAAGCCACCGGCAAAGTCAGCTGCGACCTCGTACTCCAGCGAGTGCCTGAACCGCCCATCAAGACATCGAGCCCCCTGGCGAACCTGTTGTCCCTGACGTGCCAAGCCGACACCAAGCCCTGCGGCAACGTTGACGCTTGTTGCCCGTTAGTCAAACCCTAGGCGTGCACCCGCGGTTAGGTCACAACATGGATGATGACTAAGAGGGTTTATATCATCCCAATTTCCACTTGTGTTTCTACCTACCTACCAGAATTTCTCGTGTCGAGGTGTTCTCCTATCGATGACTAGTAGTTACTGATTAGGCAATGCTTTTTACCACACCCAGTATGGCGCCTTCGCTGGGCCCGTTCTCAATTATCTGCCTGGCGATGCTCAATTTGTTTCATCTTCCCAAGTTTTTTTTTTTTTGGTCGGATACATCTTCCCAAGTTTGCTTTTGCGCATTTATTACCTTTTCACGCTTCAAAAGTTGTTTTTGTTTTTTTCTGTCGATACTTCAAAAGTTGTTTGAAAGGTCAAAACATATGCAGGTGGTGTCCTTACTCTTAAACAGAAAAAAGATTGTTTATCAGAGCATATGAACGTGAAAGAGGAATCTTTTTTGGGTCTGAAATAGACTCCTGTAGTCATAACATCTTATGAGAAAAACAATTCTGAAAAGCAAACAGAAAGGATACAGGAAGTTATGCTGGGGAAACTCCGAACTGCAAAGCTCTTTTCATAGCTGAAATGTTGCCAAATTTGAACCTTTATGAGAATCTTTGCACTTCTATTTCAAGAAAAGCTAGCAGAACTGACTGAAGGAGATTAACAACACTTTAGAGAGGGGAAATTGCTGCATGTAAAACCATTTTCTCGAAACTTAGATGCCATTCTGTTTTCCAAAAGAATTTATAGGAAGTTGGGAACATCATCCAAACTACGAAATGCTTCATTTCCCTCGAATAGGTTCTATTCATGCTATTTGGGGGGTTTATTTCGAAAGAAGTTGATGCTTGTCCAAGATATTTAATGATCTTATCTCTTTGAACTTTTAACAGACGATTGGTTCCCTTTATTTATGGGCTGGCACCCTGCCTGCCCCAGCCAGATGTCCATTTGCTTCATGATGTCGCGCTTGGCTCGAAGCCATAGGCCTAAATGCTGGCATCAGCAGTCAGGTGGTGGATTTCTCATTCTGGTTGCTTCTTGTTCTGTTTCCTGTTGCATTTCTACTTCCAAGCATCTAGCAAATCTTGGTGCAGGGAATTAATCCTACGAGTGGTTTCAGAAGGCATATGCAGGATCACAAACCGTTCAAACCATCATATTATTGTGCTCTGGCACAAATAAGGGAGCAAGTCGAATGAGGAAAAATATTGCAGCTACAGAGGACAGAACATTCGATTACCTCCCTACATAAAATCAGGACGTAGTTTTTTTGTTGTTCAGCCACATCTCATCTCATCACGAAACTTTATTCCACTACCTTTTACCGTTATTGAAGACCGGTTCCCAGAATTTTTACCAGGAGGTGAATAGGTCTCCATGGGAGTCGGCTTGGAATCAGTCGGGTAAGGCCAATTCAATTAGGGGATAAATCTGTGATTTCAGTGCTCTCCATTCTTTTAGCCACAAACTAAAGCTTGAATTCTTAGCCAGAACATCAGCAGATGCCTCTTTTCCGTCAAATAGCTTCATTGCATATGCTTCGAACTCATTGAGTCTGTCCCGAAGAAAAGCCAGGTTATTTGGGTCGCTTTCACTTTTGATTTTGTCTAGCCGCTCCTTTGCTTCCTCCACCCTTGCCCAAAAGCAAGTGTCTTGAGTCAAGCTTGCGTACCTGGTCCTCCTATTGCCCAATTTCTCAATAACAACTCTCTCGGTCCACCATTGATTGAAAATTTCGTATCTTCTCTCTCTTCCATTACTTATATAGTGGCCTTTCTTCATATGCATCCCCGACCGATAATACTCTACGATATCCAATGGCTCCACGAGGAGCATATAGAGTTGCGACTCCTCAATAACCCATTCTAAACTTTTGTGAAAGTTGAGTGGGAGCTCGTTCCTGTCCATCATGCTTACGACACCATCCCAAAAGGCCTTAAGCATGATTCGGTTCTTGTTTATATGTGATTCTCTCTTTGAGGCCCCCCTCTGCTTGAAAGAATCATAGTATCCTCTTTGCTTGTCGAAGTTATCGCAACAAGCTTTATACCACTCTATCTCCACCCTATAAGGAGCAATTTTGGATAGCTTAATGGCTAAATAGGTGGCGTTTAGGTTTGGGTGACGCTTCTTTTGCCTTGCCATCTTCAAGCAATCTTTTGCTATCGGTGCAATCAATACCTACAAAGTAAAGGTGAAAGAATCTTTAAACTCAGAGGAATTGCACTTGGGAATAAAAAGCGTACATTAATACATTTGTAGATCGCGGTCCCTTGTCGATCTAAGGTGCCATCCCTACCTGTTGAGATGTCCCCGAGGAGTTCAAAGCCATCGAAAGACTTGCTTCATAGCTTGATTCAGAGAGATCTCCTTCTATGAACCTTCTCCCCAAAGACTGAAGAGAAAGTCTCTCTACATACCACCCATACTTAAGGTGCTCCTCAATAACACAACTTGGAGAGCTTGTCCTTAGCATCAAATGCATCATCTTCTTGACCAATACAGCATTATCCAAACAAATCATGCCCTCCTCTGAACAAAACAAGTAATTCCCTAAGGGCCAAGGCGACCTCCCTCCTGAGCCTTCCCCTGCCTGTGCCAAGCACTCCATGTCGGCTACAGTGAAGGAAAATAGCCAAGCCTTGTCCTCTTCAGTTAAATGGAAGTCAGCGAGATTCATAGAGTTTGATGACATCATAGACATGTACCAAAATCTTATGAGGGCCTTCCAATGGGAAGTTTGAACAAGTGATTGGTCGAGAGATAACCTCGGCAATATATCGTGCGTTGCCACGACATTGCAGAAGCTACTGGCCCATCTTTCGCGGAGAATGGCTCGGGAAAGTGACTCATTGCCAAGGAAAGGAGAGCCGAAACCAATGCACAGGACTGAGGGTGGGAAGATGGATTTGAGGAAGGGGAGAAGCGAAAGACCTATGAGAAATGCGACCGATCCTCCTATGGAGTGGCCTGTGATCACTATAGACTTGGTATTTTCCAACAAGCTATCAATCTGCATACATATTTAAGAATTCCTAAAATCTGGTTAAAAGCTTTTTGGAAAAATCTCAATTACAATGCTTCATTGAAAAATCAACTCACACCGATCTTGTCGATTAGAAGAGTTACATGAATAGATTAGATAAGAAATCATTGGTTGTATTGCAATTGCTTAACATACGGAACTGTTTATTAAGCAAGTCAAAACAACACTAACATGTTCAACAAACTGATGATAAGCGTGCAAATATGTTTTAACACGTGCATAGAATGTATTTATATGTATGGCCTTTATATTTAGATAATCTAATGAGAAGACCACCATTCACGACTAGGAAATCTGTCTCATGAACGGTTTGATTTGATATAACTCCAAACCAATCATCGGATCCCCAATAATTCAAAATTCGGACCTAGAGGTTATCAAGGACCAAATGGGCCATTAGAGCCCTTGTCCACACTTAATCAACGTGGATAGGCCTGAAGGACAAAATCGTGGGCCCGAGCTTCGCCAGCCCACTTCGGACAGCCCATGCCTTAATAAAGTTTAATATTTTAAGGGAAAGTTCCAAATAAGGATACAAAGTGTCCTTATATTCTCAAATAAGGATCTGAAGTGGACATTATTTCAAATAAAGCTTAATGTGCTTTATTTTTTTTTCAAATCAAAATATGAATTAGACTTTGCTTCAAATAAGAGTGTGAACTTGCCAGCTAGTAAAGGGCACTTCCATCTTTTTCATTTTTTTCCTTTTACTATTTTTCATTAAAAAAACAAATTAAAAATTAAAAATTAAAAAAAAAAAGAAGGAAAAATACAAGCAGGCGGGCTCCCTCCCGCCTATGGCTACTACCTTACCAGCGATGGGACAATGATTGCTTGTATTTTTCAATTTGATTTAAATTTAAATTGTGTTTGGACAAAAATATTCCCGATTAGCTGGGATTTTTTGTTGCCGACAAGGTTAGGCCCTTATTTGAAACAACCATAATCATTTTAGGCTCTTTTTTGACTAATATGACCATTTTATGCTCTTATCTGAAATAATTTTCACTTCAAACTCTTATTTGAGAAAATGACAGCATTTTGAGCTTTTATTTAGAATTTTTCTATAATGTAATCGTGGGAAAAAAAGAGCTCTAGAATGAAAAGGAAATAAGGAACATGCCACTAGAGATTTTGCCATCGCGAAAGTTTGAGGTAGCTTCAAGATAGAAGCTCAGACATAAAAATAAAAATAAAAATTAACCATTAGCGTCATCAATCTCACAAAAGTTTTATAAGAATAACTTTTTCGAAAGAGTCAACGATGATATGAAAAGATAATTTTGTATTTCTAATGAATTTAAAAAAATATGTAGAACCTAGAAAGCCGAGGAAAAATTATAGGAATTGTTTGACGATGATTTTCCTGAGTGCTATGATCAGTCGTGGGATATCTCTCTCTCTTTTTTACTTTATTTTTGGTCAGGTAAAGTAAAAAAGAAATAAATGAATAAATAAAGTAAAGTTGTTGCCGATGAACTAGCCTGGCTCTGAAGATCATCGCGCGAATGATAATGAAGGAAGCGGTGAAGCACTCCGGAGTGGACCATGACGGGCTCTTCACCTTCGTAGCGGCGTGTCAGCGCCGCAAACAGCCCGTGGCCTGCTGCATCCAGCGGCGCCAGCATGGTGCAGCTCGGATCCCAACCAAGCACCGGCATCTCTTGGATGCCCGAGAATGCCACGTACCCCACGCCCCCGACTTGCTCCACCACGAAGGCACCGCTTCCCATCGCATTCGCCGCGCTGCACAGCCTCCACGCCTCCTTCAGCAGCGGCGTCGAAGCCAGGAAAGTCCCCATCATCTCGCTTGTCTCAAACCTTTCCAAGACAACAAAGGAAAAGGAAAAGAGAAGCAAAAACAGAGCAAAAAAGGTTAAGGAAGGAAGAGCAGTTTGAGACCAGGAAACGCCGGAGATTGAGGAGGGCAAGAGAAGGGAGGAGATTGTTACGATGAAGCTTCGGCGTCCATGATTCAGCCGTCGTGCTCAGTCGTATGCAACTCTGTTGGGTTCCCGACAATGCTATGGCTTCTTAAGCGAAAGCAGTTTTGCACCCGTTTCTCTTCTTAGTGTTGCATAACAAGTCTAATAAAGCCACGTCAAAGCACCAGGGAGAGAGAGAGAGAGAGAGAGAGAGAGAGGCGGAGAACGAGTTGCTTTCGTAATTGACGATCACTTGGGGACATTTTCCGAAACGAGGTACGAGCTGGCATGGAGGCCAAGTTACTGTTGGAGGTAATAGGTTTGAGAGAGAATGAGCGGTTACTTGAAACATTACATCAAGAGATGTGAAATGTCAAATATGAATTTCATATTATTATGAATTCAATCATTAGAATAAAAATCTTAGCACCACTCCATCAGGCAAAGAAAAAACATATATTAATGTTATAAAACATTATAATATTATGTTCATAAGCATCAATCCAGTTCCAGTAATACTGTTGAGCGTTCTAAACTTGATGTCTCTTAAGGTAATACTTCAAGTAACCGCTTCTTTTTTCTCAAACCTCTTACCTCCAACAATTACATGGTCAAGATCAAGAGAGTTGCTTTTGCTTGTACCTTCTAGTGGCCGCTCTTACAGCATCTTCGCGCCATCTCCCAACCGCTTCTCTCCATCACTTTTTTAGTGAGGGCACTTCAAGATTCTTTATAGGTTTGAATTTTCATCCACCAGCACTGGTATTAATATTAAATCTTCAGAAATTTCGCAGCAACTCATCTCTTTGTTAAAGGCATTAATAAGAACCATTTTGTTCCAAAAATCAATTTCTAATCAAATTTCCTGGATAAGTTTCTCAACAGAAATACACATTTGATAGCAATACAAAAATTCTGCTCTCAAAATATAAATTATTTCTCCCTCTCGAGTGCCAACGGTGGATGGCTGGTGATGACAGGTGGGGGGTCACTTAGTAGCAAAAGCAAGTGATGAGAAATTTTTTTATTTTTCATTTTTATTCCAGAAATAAATAAGTGAAAAGTTTTTACTTTTTATTTATGTTCTAAATCTATTTATGGACTAAAAAATTACTTCAAAAATAATTACATTACCAAACAGATTTTTATTTCAAACGTATTTCTGGAAATAGAAAAATAATTTTGGCTAGAAATGAAATGATTACCATAAGTGTCCTAATTGACTGGAGGCTAATAAGAAGTAAGTTATAGGACGAGGGCTTTCTTTGTGTATTTGATCCTGTGTTTTGCTTCTTCTTCTTCTTTTTTTTTTTCTTTCTGTCGAATGTTTTGGTCTCGTCATTGTCCCCGTTGTGGGAATGGCTTTGCCTTCCTATTTTCAAAGATCTATCTAGCTACAACGACTTTTAATTTTTATTTTTGATTATGTTCTTGTCATGGTATATGAATTTTGACATGTGTATTAATTTTGTACACTCTAAAACTTGACTTATGAGACCTTTTAGAACGCAAATGATATCTGTTATGTTCCAGAAATCAGTTTCTAACTAGAATTAATTTTTCTATTTTTGTTCTTGAATGAGTTTTTAAATGAAAATACACGTTTGATAACAATACAAACTTTGTGCTCTCGAAATAAAAATTCATTTGCTAACGACACAAAATTTTTCTCTCTCGAGCAATCGGCGGCACATGGCAAACAACGAGCGGCTATGGCGAGTGACTACAGCAAACGATGAGTAGCAGTGGATGGTGGGTGGACAGCAAGCAACAATGGACGATGGGTGGGTGGCCAGCTAGCAGCGAGGGTTAGAGAAAAGTTTTTATTTCTTATTTTTGTGCCAAAAATAGAAAAATAAATAACTTTTACTTTTGATCTCTAATCCAAATTTATTTCTAGACTAAAAATTTGTTCTAGAAATAAAAAAAAAAAAAGTTGCGTTACCAAACAAATTTTTGTTCTAAATATGTTTCCCATAATTGAAAAATAGAAAACAGATAAACGGAATGGTTATTATATGCGCCCTTAAAAATCTTGTGAAACTGTTTAAATCTCCTAAAACTAAAATAGTACTTTTCATTTTAGTGAAGTCAAATAATTAACAGTTTTTGGTCAACCAAAAAAAAAATAATTAACAATTTTTTTTTTCGCTAAATCTCATGAATCCTGTCTTAATTAATCAATAAAGTTACTAGGATATCTTATAGACTCTAAAATTCACCTAATATTGATTTAGTCGTCAATAAAATCAAATGCCTAGACAAGTATGCCCAGGGAATGTGAGGAAATTCTATGGTAGTCCCGTACAATAATGCCCTCTATTTTCCATAGCTAGGTAAGATGTTGCAAATATTTGGATCTCCCTCTCAATGACACGCATAACGTTTAAGTATGAAAATCTTTTTCTCTTTTCATAAAAAGTTATACAATTTCTTCCCGTGATGTATTCTTATCGATAATTTCACTTCATTATGTAATAATTCAAATATTTCAAAATATATGAGTCAAAAGTAAATTAATTATTACGCATTCAACCAAAAAAAAAAAAAAGTAGAACACTCTTTAGTACCAAACCCATAAAGCAAATATGATGCGCAACTATTACTTATCAACCATATATTTATAAACCATGATGTCCCGCCCATTTGATACTATCATTGCCTTAAATAGTTGTGACTTTAGATGATTCTAGAAGTAGTCCATTCACTTAAGACAAGATGGAAGATTAATTCAAGTTATATTACATACTCTATAGACCACGCAAATTGCTAATATCGAAGCTCTTTATTATGCACGTCCACGTGATCAATAGTTTGGGTAGATCCACGTGCTACACGATACCATTTCAATAAGCAAGATCACCGTAAATAGCCATTGGACTACATTGTTTGAAAGATGCAATGTGAGGCTACGTTGACATGATGAAAACGTAATTTGAAACGTGGAAACGCCGGAAATCAAGGTGAGCAGGAGAAAGGAGGAGGAGGCTGTTACGATGAAGCTTCGGAGTCCGTGGTTCCCTGTTTTGCCCGTGGAGTGGGAAGTGAAATGAATATCAACCCTGAATTTGTTATCGTCTGAATGATGACGGCCTTGAGAAGTGGGTCGAGTCGTGGGAGTCGGGGTCTGAGTTGGAGACCCGCCAAGACGTGAGGCCAGGCGGGCGAGTTGGATCATCCTGAAGATGGGTCGTTGATTTCCAGAGACGAGGGAACTCGCAGAGAACAGACGGGAGAGAGAGATGATGGAGAACGGGAAGTGGAATGAATTTCAATCCGGTAACTTTTTGTCGCCAATAATTTGTCGGCCTTGTGAAGGGGGTCAAGTCGGACACTTGCCAGGACGGTAGGCCAGGCCGGCGAGTTGGATCTTACTGAAGATTGGACGTTGATTATAGAGGAAGAGAAACTCGCGAAAAGACAGGAGAGAGGGAGAGATGGAGAACGTGACGGAGGTCGTGGCGTTAGCGCGGTGGATTTCTCCGTATGGATTTCCGTCATATGCCATGCGCTGTCTTTTTCCATTTTTTTCTTAAAATATGATTAAGGACGCAATAATTTGTCGGAGAAAAACGTTTTGCTGTTCATTTGACTGCGACTCCGGGGAACGTTTTCATTACGGGAGACGAGCTGGCATGGTTGCCAAATCACTTCTCTGCGACTCCGGCTTTGAAAATCCCTTATCTTTTGAATCACTATGCTCAGGAGAGTTGCTTTTGCTTGCTACCTTTCTCTGGCCCTTCTTGCAACTCCATCTCTTCCTCTCTTCGTAGAGGGACCATAGGAAAAACGGAAAGTCTGTAACGAGCAATACTAGACATAGTAAAATTGATTTCGCATATTAATGTAGTAATCGATGTGTTAAAGGATTGTTGGAATAAAATATGACTCATTTATCTAAATGTCAATTTCCATTTTGTAACATCATGTAAGCATAAGAGATATTATCTAAAAAAGTCATAAACCTATTGTATTTGACAAATTCAATCTTAAACTTTTCAATTTTACCAATTGAGTTACAAAACTTTTGATGATTTGCTAATTGAGTTATTTCGATCAATTTTGTTTGGAAATCATTGACGTGGATGCCAAGTGGCATCATTGATGTTGAATGAGACAATTTTTTGATTAAAAACGATTGTTTAATTAAAAATAATTTTTATTTTATTTTATTTTATTTTGTTTTTAGTGCTGGCAACCCTCTTTGGCCACAAAGACCTTCCCACTTGGGTGAGGACCACTACTAATGGCGCCATAGAGTCCTTGGGCGAGGGTCGTTGCAGCCGTACCGACTGCAAGTAAGGCAGCCCTTGCCTAGATTTGGTACGGGCCTCACCCTCGTCCACATAGCCCGACATAGGGAAAAAAAAAAAAAAAAAAAAAAAAAAAAGAGGGGAAAAAATATTTTTAAAAAAATTCAAAAATTTGTTCGTGATAGTGTTGGCAACATCACATAAGACAATTAATGTCCACGTCGGCAATTTCCGACTTGATTGGTCATATGGACTCAATTGATAAATTATCAAAAGATTTATAATTCAATTGACAAAATCTAAATGTTTAGAAATGAATTAGTCAAAGTATAATCAATTTAGGACTTTTTAGACAATTTTCCCCTTAAGCGTGCAGTGCTTCATATATTTCATTGATATCAATCAAATTCCTCAAATACATTCTTCCAATCATTATATAAATTTAATCTTTGATGGAGTGATTTTGACCATGTTAAAACTTTTGGACCTGGAAACTTTTAAAATAAAATTCCTATTAATTTGACCAGGCCTTGCATGCTAATTTGATCCATAGAAACCTCGTCATCCCTTTCCAAAAGATTAGAATTGTCGAATCTCATCGCCCACATGCCGCGCAAGTTCCAGGCAATTGATTCGTGAAATTTGGAAATGTGGGGCGACCGGACACCAAAGAGTCGACGACTCCACAGTACTGGTCTTCCTCGTGAGTCGACGACTAAGTCTAAGAAGGGACTTCGTGAAATGCACGGGGAAGTATCGTTGCTTTCAGATTGTCCGTGGATTCATTTGCCCTCGAAGGGCTTCGGAATGTTGAGCGGTAAGATGAGCAGTGCCTCGGCTTGCATTCCCATGCATTTCGGTGCAATTTTGAAAGCCCATTTGCACCCATGTCTTGATAAAGCCAAAGCCTAGCGCCACTTATCCGGCAAAGGAAGTGGCCAGTTCTTTGTAGGAACCATTTGCATTGAGACTGGTAGGAAAAATTATTCAAAAAGTCTTAAACCTATTACACTTTTGTCAATTCAGTTCTAAACCTTTTAATTATATCAAATGAGGTTTAAACAATTTCACTTTTTGCTAATTGAGTCTATCAAGCCAATTTTAATTGAAATTTATTGGCGTAGATAAAAAGACAACCTTGCAAAGCCCACGAGGTCATCCCTTTGAGCTCGCGTGAGGGCGACAAGGTTGCCCCTCGCTAGTTCCTAGCGAAGGCGACCTCACTTGAGGATGGCAAGGCCGACCCTCATCGGTCGAGCCTTTGGCCGATTGCCGAAGGCTAGGCAACTGACAAAGAGGAGGAAGAGAGATAGAGGGGGAAAAAACAGAGAATTTTAAAAAAAAAATTCAAAATTCAAAAAATATATATTTTAAAAATGATAATTTTTTACTGCATCAATGTCAATCGTGCCACATAGGATGCTTGGCATCCACGTCAGCGAATTTCAACCAAAATTGGCTAGATGAAGTCATTTAATAAAAAGTGAAAGGTCTAGGTTTAAATTGACAAAAGTATAATAAGTTTATGATTTTTTGGACCATTTTCCAGATTGATTGTTACTTTTGAGAGAATCACCCACTAGAATGAGCAAGGAAAAATGACATAAAAGTTCTGTAAATTTTGGCTCAATATATAATATAGTCTTGAGCTTTTAATTTATTTAGTATGATCCATAAATTATAACCATATGTGTAATATGATCATTGAACTTTTAATTTGTTCAATGTGTACTTGTTCGATTTAGTCCATAAACAATATAAAAATATTCAATATTGCAATTGAACTTCAATTAATGAAATGAAAATATTAAACGTTTTCATATAATTTTAGAATTACGTTCTAGATACACATACACACTAAAAATCTAAAGACCATATTGAATAAGTTAAAAATTCAAACACTATATTATATATTGAATTATAATTTAAAAATTATATTGAATAAATTAAAAATTAATAAATTATATTATATATTATATCAAAGTTTAAACATCATTTTATATGTTATCCCGAATCAATGACGGAAATAATTATGCTGGGCATGTATCTTTACATACTAGCGTTAGAGTTCCCTGAAATTACCATATTGCATATTCGTCCCCATCCGAGCACGTCTTGTCTTGTCTCCATCGAGCGTCATCGCAAGCACGAGGGTGCGCTCCACGAGACGGGGCGGCGTATTTGGCGTTTTCCATCTTTAGTCTCCGACTTCGGCCGTAAGTCAGCACGACGTCGACCGTGAAGTGTTTTACTTTTGAACTTTTCCCTTAATTCCAATTTTGCTCCCCCTACAATATCGCTCGGTTCTAAATTCGAGACGTGTCGATTACACAATGGTTAAATATTGGCACGTACGTTCACCGACAAAATTTGTGATGATTTTTTACAACATGTGGATTGTGATGTAATATCAAAGGTAAAGGACAAAAAGTGTGAAAAAAGTTAAAAGTAAAAATGCCCCCATGCATTGTTGCGTTATTTTTCGCCCGAGGGCCTTCGTTATTGTCCTTGATCACATACGAAATGGAGGAAGGCCCACTCTAGTGCTCAAGCCAACTGACCACTCTGCTATAATAAGTCATTCGAAACGTTTGGGGATGGGAAACTCTTCTTAAGACGAGTCGATTGTGAACACATCCTTCGTTTCTATAGAAATAGTATCACAAATAATCCTTGTCCACGAACTTTTAATTTCTTCAACTGGTCTCTTGCCCACATTCGTTGGCTCAACAAAGGGACGAAGGAGGAAGACAGGAGTGAATCGAATTTTCATCATGTCATCATTGTCCGAAGATAATTTTTAATTTCAGCACCCGCATGTGGTATAAGTTTCACTCATTTGATTGGCCAAAAGAAATTCCTTATATGGAATTGAAAAATGCCTCGCCACGGTATAATTAACAAAAAGCCCAACAAAAATTGCCTAAAAAATTTAAATAAAATATTTGCATCATTCCGACATAAACTACCAGACAGAACAATTGGCAATCCGACATTACTAGGCTTTTACTTAAATCAACAACCAGTCTATTTGCCTTTGGTTTGTCTAGGCTTGACTTTGCATGTACCGGCACTCGTATTATAATAAATCTTCAGAACTTTCCCATGAACTTCCCTTTTTTATCGTTACACTGCTCGTGTAAGCAGCGTAATTCCCAAAAGTGAAATAAAGTTCCACCCTCATGATGAAAAGGCGAAATAGCTAATGCCTAGTCCTTACACTAATCCCGAGAGAAATGAACACCGAAGGACCTTCATCTTCATCTCCATCGGATGATCAAAAGGCAAAAGAGCTATATCACTATCCATGCCCTCCTGCGAATGGAACAAAAAGGTCTCGTTGAATAGTTCTATTCGTTGTGGTCCTAAGCAAGACCTTAAAAGCCTTCGTCTTGAAATAGGGGATCCCGGGACGTAAAAATAAGGGATAGTCCCCCACAGGGCTCTCCGGCCACAACCCCCCGAAGGACCTTCATCTTCATTTCCATCGGATGATCAAAAGGCAAGAGAGCTATATCACTATCCATGCCCTCCTGCGAATTGAACAAAAAGGTCTCGTTGAATGGTTCTATTAGCTGAAAAATAGGAATGAGTGAGAGAACAGATTAGCACCCCCAGATGAGTAATGATTTTTCATCCCCATGCTAGCGTCTGAGCAAATGGACAGGTGGGCCAACTCGCAAACTCCAGGGAGTACGACGAAATACGATGGTCGGTTCCTGCCATTGAAGTCGGCACACGTTCTAACTGCTATCCAAGGATACGATTAGGTGACGAGATGCATGGTCAAAAGACAAGGTTTTCGTATGATAGCTCAGGTGAGTAAATTGCAGGATACACTTGCAGCCTAAGTAATACGGACACACAATATGAACACGCGATACGATATGACACGATACGTCGACACGTCATTTTAAAAATAAAAATAAAAAATTTCGACACGTTGGGACACGTTATATATCAAATAAATATTTTTATTTTTAATTAATTTGATTCAAATTCACAAATAAATAAATAATAAAAAAAAAGAGCTCACAATGAATTTGCACTAATAATATTAATAAACTATTCATAGGAAATTTGAAAGACATATTAATAGTTAATGGGTATCCATATTTAAGAATATATTTCTAACTTTAACAAAAATTATAAATGAAACTAATTACTAACAAAAAATTATAATTAATTTATTTAAAAAAATCTATGATATTCTATAATAATTAAAATTTATCATTATTTAAATTTTAATATTTTTATTTTGAAAACTATTTAAGCTTATTGATTTATTTTTTTAACAAATATAATATCGCCATCCAAAAATTATTTTCCTCCCATTTTCTTTTTTTGGGTTTATATCCTAAAAACTCCCAAACCGGTATACTTATGACAAATTTACCCTTAAAAACCTCAAACTGGTACACCTTTAACAAATTTACCCCAAACCAGTACACTTATGACAAATTTACCCTCTATTAGTTTTCGTTAAATTTTACTATCAAATTATTAAGTTAAATGACACGTAAATAGTTGACTCGATATACCAATTTGAGATTTTACATTCCGTTTGTCATAGTTTACAATTTTTATGATTTTTTTGTAGTATTAATCCAATTTAACGGATGATATATTTGTCACAAATTTACCAGTTTGAGGTTTTTTACTATCGAATAAATTAGTTTTGTAAATTTGTCATAAATATACAATTTTAGGGTTTTTTTATGACCAATTAGGGTAAATTTGTCACAAATATACTAGTTTAGGATTTTTCATGATCAAAAAAATAGTTTGAATAAATTTATCATTAATGTATTAATTTGAGATTTTTAGGGTAATAATCCTTTTTTTTCAAACCCTCATTCTCCAAAATTTATTTCCCTCCTTCATTTCTCTCTCCCCAACGTCACCTCAAACCCACTCCTCCCACTATTAGTTTCTTTTCCTCATTTCTCCCCCCAATAACATGTCATTTCCCTTAATTTTCTCTTCCACCCCACGCCACCCCTCTGATTTCTTTCCCTCGTTTGTCCCCCTCCCCCCACCTGTCATCAACGATCCTCTCTTGGACATGCGAGTCAAAACGTGTTAAAAAAGATTGACCACGTGTAGAAAAATCCAACACGATTTGATCGCGTGTCCGAGCATGCCCAAGCGTGTCGGACACGACATGAAAGTTCAGACAACGTGTTCGTGCTTTATAGCTTACAGCCTTTCTCCCTTTTTTTGGGTCGGAATATGAATTTAATAAATAAAAAGTGTTCAAACATCAAAGCTCACTAAGGGAGCATCCAGACAATGGCTCGTCAGAGAACAACCGTGAAGGACAAATTATCGACAAAAGATCAGCTTTTAGTTGGGAATGTAATGATCAGTTGGAAACTACCTACGTATATTAATCATACACCTCTCAATTTTATACCTTTTCTTGCCTTTGTTCGCACACCCCCTTAGGGTATTATGTTGGTATATGCCAATAACTCTTCTGCTACCGACGAGATAACAAATACGGAAAACCTATTGAGAGAACAAATGGTATTACAAGGACTTTTTAAAGTTATACGACAGAGAACTCTGAAGAACCACTTTTCCGAAAATACCAATTGCCTTTTCGTTCTGGAACACCTCATTCAGGAAGTACCTTGGACATGGACCTTGCTTGCAGCAGTGAGAGCGACCTGAACTCCAATTTGCAAAAGCAATCGCAAAAAATAAAATCCCAAGACTAAGACTGCAGGACCACCTAGAAGATAACACTACTAGGTTGACCGCAGCCGATGATTTTTATCCAGCAAAACAATAGGAGAATCATGTTTTTTGCTCTCTGTGGTTCTCAAGCACAAGATCGCATTGCTATCCGAATGTGCAGCATTGCTATTCGAATGTGCAAAAGGAGTTCCCACATCTTTACATGTAAAACCCATCACACAAGCAAGACAAGTAAACTGAATGTACAATATGCAGAATCAGCAACTCTCATCGAGTTATATTGGTTAAAAGTTGAAATGTGAAGACAGCCAATCGAACTAACTAATACATCATCAAATCCTAACCAGATGAAGACATGTTCAGGGCATCCAATGTGGACAAACTGCCAAATATAAAGTTCTCATAGCTCGTTCAGGGTTTTAGCAGATAGTTTGAACATAGCATACTAATTGTTTACCTGACTTTTTTGAAGGTGCAACTATAGGAAACAACATAAGCATATAGTTGGTCTAGGTTATTTTCATCATCCAAAAAAAAAACAAAAACTTGGTCTAGGTTATTTTCTTGCGTAGGAGCCCAAATAGTTCAGACTCTTTTATCAACATCATTAAGTTCATATCTAGTGAAATTCGGACTTCATGCTTGAAGCATTAGCTTTATCTGATATCTACTAAAATAAGAAAAGACTGTTGTCACAATATAAATTTTAAATGCAAACCAATGGAATACATTATAATGTGATTTTCCAGGCAAATAGATATCTGCTCCAAGAATTGTAGGATTATTCCAAGTCGTCCTATAGGAATGAGTACAAATTCACTGGCTTTAACAGCATCAACTGTACAGGAGCATATAAAGTTCAAGTTGTCCATTTCCTTTGAGTTCTCAACAGCATGAAGTAAGAACTCCTCCAAATCATTGGTTTCATCACAGTAAACTCACATCTTAATCTCATAGATGCCAAGTGTCAAAATCTACCTTATTAGAAAAAACGAAGAGTTGGAAGAATCAAATGGTACTACACTATACAACCATGCATTTGGCCATAGTATTCACAACCCAAGAGGAGATATACTCAATAAAACGGGTTGCCTCAAAGTTGAAGAACCCTCGGGAGCAGTGTAATTACTACCCATGTTGGTTGTTTCCAAGATATCCAAAAATAAAAAATCTGAATATATTAGTACATCGTATGATCAAAGAGCGCTAGAATTAAACTCCAAAGTATGACTAGGAACAAATTCAAAAATCGAAATAAATCTTTTCGTTCCATCCAGATACCTTATTGTTCAATTATAGGCTTCTATTTCCAATGTGGTGCTAATTGATTTGACACTTAGGGCTTGTTTGTAATGGTCTAGACAGTAACTGATTCTATTATTTGGTTTCTAGGAATAGATTTGAAATAGAAATTTATTTAATAAATTTTTTGTTTTCGGATATAGATTTGGAACACAATCAAAAAGAAAAATTGCTTCTTTATTTATGAAAACAATTCCATAATCAAGTCTAATTTTTCTTCTTTTCTCTTCTCTTTTCTTCTCTTTCCTGTTCTTTTTCTTCTTCTTCTCCTTTTTGGCCGGTCGCTAGCCTTGACCATGGCCGACGACCTTGTCGAAGTGTCGACGGGATGAGGCTTGTTAGCTCGAGCCTTACCATAGCTGGGCAAGGTTCAACCTCACCTTAGCTAGGCGAGATCGACCCCACCCAAATCCAGCGAGGCCAAGCCTCGCTGGGCCATTGCCAGGTCGACATTGCTTGATCTCACTCAGCTCATAGCGAGATTAGAGTCGACAAGCCTCACTGTGGCTCAAGTTGCTAGGGGTCGGCAACGGTCCCACAAGGTCGCTAGCCCTCGTTTGGCCGATCCCTAGCCATGGCTAGTGATCAGAGGAAGGAGAAGATGAAAAGGAAAAAAAATAAAAGAGAGAGAAAAAATTAATAAAATTATTAGGCAGTTACCAAATACATTCAAATGCTTAAAAAGTGTTCCCCAAAATAAAATAAAAGAATCATTTCTAAGTGGAAATTGTTTATGAGAATAGAATGGTTACCAAACGCATCTTTATTGTACCATTGTAGGATGCCACTTCCACTTATTTGAGTCTTTGAACCTTCTTAACATAGTCCTCTACGTCAGCTACACCAAGAGGCACTCTTCATCACTATCTCTTAAGAGGTTATCAAACAAACGAAAATGCAGTTTATTGGAAGGAAGGTAAGATGCAGTATAAAACAAGCGTGATCACAACTCAGAAAATGCAAGGATACCAATGCTTCATAATTTTCAACGGCTAAAGCTTCTAACCACAATATGTGAGCCTTTGCGCATTTAATTTAGAGATGCATGACCTATCAAGAAAGTCATCTAACAAGAAAAGGCATTTTAAGCCTTGGCTGCAGGACAAACTCCCAACAGCAAAATTTAATCTGGATCTGACGCCCAATAAAAAGCTTGGGCTCTATCCTGACTAAGGGAGGGGCCGAGAGAAAAAACTAGTATTTGTGCTTTGCAGATAGTTACAATGAGGATCTAAGACATGATAAACTATCAAGCCACATCTTATATGCGATTTAGCTCCAGAACAGAACCACCACACGAAGGTTGCTCCCATCAGTGCCCAATACTATCTCCTTCAGTGCAGGAGGAAGTGATTCCAGCTCCTCCCACTTCATCCAGTAAGGACTAGTGAAATCTTCAGATCCATAAAACTGCCTGAATTCCTCATTCCATCATAGGTTTCCCAAGTTTCACTGTTGCCTCGGTTGCATATACCTAAGGTAAAAGCATGGATCTTAAGCAAGTTACAATCTTTTAACGCACAAATCCAAGACCAAGCGATAGTTAAACTAACACTCAACCATGTACGTAAAAATTACTTCAAATGTCAATCAACGAGACGAAGATTACCTTTGCCGAGAAGCCCTTCGCTCGAGTAAGAAACGGCAACCCGAGCATCCCGGCGGGGCTCGAGATCAACACGACATCGATGAACGAGAGATTCCACAAGTGCAGGCTCGCCACGGTTTTGTACCACGGTTCGGAACGAATCAAAGCCTTTGCATTCATGGGGTTCTCAGTATCCTCCCTCTCTTCATTCCCAGATTCACAGCCATCGGATTCATCAACCGAATGTCCAAAATCTTCTTCATCTTGCACAGCAGAAAATGCGTGAGGTATAGGGGCGAAAGCAGCGTGAGCAGAGAGGTCCAGGGGACAATCAATCAAGATCCTAAACCCATAGACACTCAGCATGTGACATTGGGGAAAGTAAAAACCTTTACCTCTGCTCAAGCACGTCTGCATAAGAGGGTACGTTCCAAATTCAAATCAAACTGAATTTGAACACCGGATACGTCGATTGACAGAAGGAGGTGCACTAGAACACCAGTTAAAGAGAGACTTACCAACTTCATGAAGCCAAAACACGGTGGAGACTTACACAGATATATTACAGAAAAAATGCAATTAGGAGGAGGAGATTTCGCACGGACTCGGGGTTCGTCCTCGGACGGAGGTGAAACGAAGGAGAGTGGAGGGGTTTCGGGTTTATGGGTTTACACTCTTCGGACAAGAAGGATACACAGCGGAGACCGGGAAGCTCTTAACAACGCAACGAGAATTTATTTATTTATTTATTTTTAAATGGTTATTTAAATTATATTCAGAAATGGAAAATGCAAACCTGTTCAAGAACTTCTGTGCCTCATTCGCCGTTGGTTTATAGCGGTGATAGTAGGTTAATAATAAAGCAAATAAATTATTCTTTGAAATCTAGAGTATCGTTCAAGAAAATTATATTAAAAAGGGTAGATTTGATCTATCGGTGGGGGAATTTTTCTTTTTTTAACAACTTATTGTTGACACCTAAATTTCACCTAAATTAATTAATTTAAGGTAGCATACAAAATTAGGAAGTAGCTAAAAAAATAGAAAAAAAAAAAAAGAAAGAAGAAAGTAAAGTAAAAAAAAAAAAAATCATTAAAAGGCATGAGAAAATCAAATGAGGCCGAGTAAAGGGCTTTCATTCGTCTGTGGGCTCATCGACATATCTTTTTTCCTTTCTTCATTTTGCACTTGGGTCGGCCCATCTCTTTTTGTTTCAGGCTTTCAGCCCAGCCCGTTGGCTTGCCTCCTTCCCTGTTGTCCTTCGCGCGACCTGAAAAAACTGGCAAGGCAGGAGCCAGGCACGCCTGCCGTTGGTCTTATAAAGCTTAGAGAACAAAGCAAAAGGAGGGGGGTCTCGACTGTTTTTTTGGTCGAGAGAGAACAGGGAACACAGAGAGAGAGCTGGAGTGATAGAGGTTCGAGAGAGGGAAGAGAGCCAAAGAGTGGCTCGATCGTGCACGGGATCCCACTCCCCGATGCCCTTCTTCCGGAACAGCGAGAACCGAGACCGGGAGATCGCGAGACTGAGAGAGAGTCCGAACGGGAAAGAGCGAACCAGAGGGGGGAGGGAAGCTCGAGGGAGCGGCTAGCCTCTGCCGGAGGCCCGTTCGTCCGCCCGTTGCTCGCCGTCCGAACCAGGTAGGTCCTCCAAACCACGGTGCGTCGTTTTGAGAGGTGTTGGGCCCGAGCTCGTGACCGACCAGTTCGCGCGAGCTCCGGTCCTTCCGGTCCTTCCGATCCTTCATGGTTGTCTCGGTGTTCACTGGCATATTCGGTTAGGAACTAGGCTCGCGTTTGAGTCTCGGTATAGGCAAAAACCTCCCGTTTCTTTAGTGCACGCCATATGCTTGATGAAATGCAGGGTCGATGCTCATATTTGGTCTTCTTTGCATCCGATGCTTGCGGTTATCTTGTTTGCATCGAGCATAATCAGTTGTTTCCGCTACAAAGTCGAACCTTGCTCGCTGATCGTGGTATAATTTTGTGTCGCCAATAAATGCGAAGCTTCCGTTTGGCGTATGCCCTAGCAGTGTTCGACGAAATGTCTGACTAATACTTACGTACTTTCTTAGTTCTCCTTGTGTTACTAAATCTGTGGCTGTCAAATGGGTTTTAATAGGTCCCTACCGTTTCGTATGTTCATGTTTCGACGTTTTCGTATGCGCAGCATCTTTCCGGATAAGCATTCTTTGACTGGTGTTTTTTTAAAAAAAAAAAAGTGTTTGTGGCAGTGAACAGTAGTTGCGAGGTAGATAGGCGTAGTTTGCAAGAGGCTTAAATCAATTTATTTAAGTTTAGATTCGTTTAGTGTTTGGAAAATTATTTTTTGGCCATCAAAGAAGCAAGGTTGATGTTCTGCTGGTTTTCTGTGGACCTTCGGCTTCCTTGAAAGAGGGGCGAGAGGCTGAAGACGAAGCTGGGTTGAAGGCGCAGGGAAGGGATAAAAAACAAGAATAAATAAAAAAAACACAAAAAAAAAAATCAAAAAATAGAAAAGAAAAAATAAAAAAAGAAAACTAAAAAGGGAAAAGCTGGCCTTGGGAAGGACATTCGGGCAGGGCGTGCAGGGGAAAGGAGGAAGGGAGGAAAAGATAAAATAAAAATCATTAAAAAAAAAAGCTATAAAAGAAAAACTAAAAACAATGTTTTTTTTTTTTTTTTTAATCCGGCTGGGTTCGATCCGGTTTTGGGTTGGGTCCACGGGCCGGATTGGGTTTACCCGGTTCGACCCCTTTTTCTTGAAGTATAATATTTTAATAATATTAAATATTAAAAATATATTAAAAATTCAAAAAAATCAAAATCTCAAAAAAATTCAAAAAACAATTCTGAAAATTAAAAAAATTAAAAAAATTGAGAAAACATTAGAAAAATTAATTTAAAAAATAAAAAAAATGAAAAAGGATAAAAAATTAATTAATTAATTGTTAAAAAATTTAAAAAAATTAAAAAATTAAAAAAAAAAATTTCGAGAATTCAAAAAATTGTAGGGTTTGGTTAGGAATTGCTTTTATTGCATTCTTGATGTAATTAGGCCTTTATTTACTCGTACATTGACTATATCATGTATTTAATTTGCATATTTGATTATGTTTAATTACACGTGCCCAATTTCACTGCAATTAGAATGTTGGTGGCTGTGATTGTTATTTTAATGATTGCGCATCCGCATGATCACTTTGCATGTTAGTGGATAAAATGTAAAATCAATCCAAACTGTTTGACAAAAATATTTTCTTCTAAAATGAACAAGATTAGATACCAAAATGGCACTAATTAGTCAATTAGTATAATCAAGTCCTCGACCCTAGATTCTCTGGTTGCATAGGAAGTGAGGTATACTCCCATGCCTCACTTGGTTTCTAGCCGACCCCAATAGGCTAGTGGCGACTCCATTTTGCAAAATTCTTGAAAATATCCCAACGTGGGGTATGGGCTTGGGAGAGCCCACGCCTAATAATGGGCCTTAGGTCCGTCCTTTAGGCAATATCCCTAAACCTGTTCTCTCATCCCGAGGGGTAGATCGCTACACTTATTATAGTAGAACAGATAGATTAATCATTCGGCATTAAAGACTTGACATTATTATACTAGGATCCATTTTCCATTTAAGAAGAGCAAGTTGCATCAGAGGACGTGATTAGTATAGTCGAAATCACATTGTGTAATCCAAGTTAATTTGCGATCTAATGTGAGACTTTTAGAAGGTGATGCGAGTTGTAATTTTAGATGAAAGATATGGTCTACTTTTCACATTAAAAGCTAATGATGATGATGATGATTTGTCCACAAGAAACTTAAAAAAAAAGAAGATAATAACAACAAATTTGGATTTTGGTCGAACTGTTGAGAAGATTTGTGTAGATATCATGCTTGATGCTGTCTTATTTAGAGGGAATATCGAAGCGAAGTATCATTCTACAGTAAATTTTTTAAGTTTCCTCAATGAATATTTGTCATACACATGGCGACAATATGGTTTCTTAGGCTAGGAATATTAGGTTCCTATCTAAATTCGTCAGTAAGTAATTTGAACTCAATAGTCTATACAATGAATAAGAGATGATCAACATGATGAGCAAGCAAGAGTGAGAGAGATTTTTGAGCTGTAGAGGTGATGGCCAGTCATGACTGATTCTCTTTTACATTGATTGCCTTATGTGGCATGACTGCTCATAATCACAGGTCAATTTGGCCTGCATGTTACACCAAAATATTCGCCTGACATGGATCCATTAAATTCAATATATGGGCGGGTCTAAAACCCAAAGAAGCTCTATCTCTTAAACATTGCTCACTCAGACAAGCCGGAGAGCCCGCTTGACACCCAAACATGGACGATGTTGGAGGAAGTTCTCCATTCTATTGATGCTATTCTTGGCACATGAACATCAGAGTCCATCATGACGTGACTATTTGCTCTACGTCGCTCTGCACACAGTTGCTGACTCCTGGGGTAATGCACTACAGAATTGAATTTGTCACATCGGTGTTGATCTAACGAAAAGAGAAAACTCAAGATGGTTTGTGCTTGGACTGTGGCAGAGGGACTGAACTTTGACCTCTTTAATCCAAAGAAACTATTGCAGAATGTGGAATATGTTAGCTTAAAATGGGCACATACGATCACATACTTCTGTGTCATTCCTCGTGCATGTATGTGCAACAATTAGTGCTTACTACGTCCATCCGGCATTTTTTTTCCATGCAACTTGAAATGCCACTTGACCGTGAAACTTCAACGTCTAAACCTCATCTATCAGTGAGGGCATTCCAAGATTCTTTTCGGGCATTTTCGTCTGATGGAGAGGAGTAAACAAGAAATCTTTGAGCACCTTATCTGACAAGTTTGCTTGTGTTTCAGTAGCAAACCTCACCTCTTAAATGACTCTGGTGGCTACGTGATCAAGGAAGCAAACAGCGTCACTCTTTACGTTATAAGGCGAAGTAAAGGGTGAGCTGCTTTTTATAAACAATCTCCGTGAATGATGACTAAGAGACCTCATATCATTCCCCTTGAGTTTCTAGACACCTACAGGAATTTCTTATGTCGAGGTGTTCTCCTGTCGGTGATTTGTAATAACTGATTAGGCAATGCTTTTTACCACGCCTAATATGGTGTTTTTGCTGCGCTCGTTCTCAATTATCAGCCTGGTGTTAGTTTCGTCTTCCAAGTCAGCTCGTTCTCAGGGGCTCCTAATAATATTTGTTTGCACATTTAGTACCTTTTCACACTTGAGAACTCGTTTGAAAGATCAAAAAAATATGCAGGTGGTGTCATTACCCTTAGCAAAAAAGATTGTTCATCTGAGCATGTAAATGTGAAAGGAGGAAATTTTTTTGTGTCTCAAACAGACTCCTGTAGTCATAACGTATTATAGGAACACGACCTCAAAAGGCAAACATAAAGGACGCAGGAAGTTATGCTGATTTACCTCCGAACTGCAAAGATCTTTTCAAAGCAAATGTTGCCAAATTTGAACCTTAATGAGATTCTCTGCACTTCTATTTCAAGAGAAGCTTGCAGAAATGACTGGAGAAGATTAACAAGTACACTTAAGCGAGGGGAAAGTACTGCATGTGAAAACGTCTTCTCGAAACTTAGATCCTGTCCTGTTTTCCAACAGAATTTATATAAAGTTAGGAACAAATTCCTCTGCGCTACCAAATGCTTCATTTCCTTTGATATAAGTTTTATTTAAGCTATTAGGTGGTTTTCTTTAGAAAAGAAGTTGATGCATTTTCAAGATATTTAATGATCTTATCTTTGTGAACGTTTTAACAGATGATTGGTCCCCTTTGTTTTAAGGCTTGAAGCCATAGGCCTCAACGCTGGCATCAGCACTCAGGTAGATTCCTTAATTTGTTTGCTTCTTGTTCTCTTTCCTGTTGCATTTCTACTTCCAAATATCCAGCAAAGCTTGGTGTAGTGAATTGATCCAACGAGTGGCTTCAGAAGGCATATGCAGGATCACCATTCAAAGCATCATATTATTGTGCTCTGGCACAAATAAAGATGGCAACTACCTTGCGCCAAAGTGGACGCTTCACGTCTTCTTATTAAGTAGAAATATTTCATTGTTGGAAGAAAGAAGCAGGAAGTTGAATAAGGAAAAATATCGCAGCTGCAGAAGACAGAATACTCAATTACCTCCCCATATAAATCAGGAGGTACACTTTCTGTTGTCAAGCCACATCTCATCTCATCATGAACCTCTATTCCACTACCTTTCACCAATATCGAAGTAACATAGTATGTAAAATTGTACCAAGAGCAGGCTGAAGAATGCTCATGTGCATTTTTTTTTCCCTCTCTTCTAAAAGCCTTCATTACATCTATCCCTTTGTTTTGATTTTGATTTCCATGCTGAATTTCCTATTTTTATTGGATGTGACATGAAAGTTAAAGAGAACTCTAGTTTTTTATTTTAAACCGGTTCTAAGTGGAACCGGAAATCAAACCTTTGAAGACCAATTCCCAAATAGTTTACCAATAAGCGAATCGGGCCCCATGTGAACCAGCATGGCACCAGGAAGCGAATTGGTCTCTGTGTGAACCAGCTTGGAATCAGTTGGGTAAGGCCAGTTCGATTTAATGCTGTCCATTCTTCTAACCATGAACTAAAGCTTGAATTCTTAGCCAGAACATCAGCAGAAACCTCTTTTCCTTCAACCAGCTTCATTGCATATGCTTCAAACTCATTGAGTCTGTCCCAAAGAAAAGCCAGGTTGTTTTGGTCACTCTTCCTCCTGATTTTGTCCAGCCACTCCTTTGCTTCCTCCACCCTTGCCCAAAAGCAAGTGTCTTGGGTCAAGTTTGCATACCTGGTCCTCCTATTGCCCAGTTTCTCGGTAACAACTCTCTCGGTCCACCACTGATCCAAAATTTCATACCTCCTCTCTTTCCATTGCTTATGTAGTGGCCTTTCTTCTGGTGCATCCCCAAACGGTAATACTCCGCGATGTCCAATGGCTCCACGAGGAGCTTATAGAGCTGCGACTCCTCAATTACCCATTCTAAACTTCTGTGAAAGTTGAGTGGGAGCTCGTTCCTGTCCATCATGCGTATGACATCATCCCAAAAGGCCGCGAGCTTGATCCTGTTCATGTTTATATGGGACTCTCTCTTTGAGGCCCCCCTCTGCTTGAAAGGATCATAGTATCCTCTTTGCTCGGTGGACTTATCGCAACAAGCTTTATACCACTCTATCTCCGCCCTATAAGGAGCAATTTTGGATAGCCTAATGGCTAAATTGGCGGCGTTCTGGTCCAGTGAGGGCCCTATTCGCCTCGCCATCTTCAAGCAATCTTTTGCCATCAGAGCAATTGATACCTGCAAAGGAGGGGATCAAAGAACTTTTAAACTCAAAGGAATTGCACCCAGGAATAAAATGCCTAAATTGATAGACTTACAGATCACAATTGATGATCTAAGATGTGCTCCTACCTGTATATAAGTCCCTATGGAGTTCAAAGCCATCGAAAGGCTTGCTTCATAGCTTAACTCAGGGGGATCTCCTTCCATGAATCTTCTCTTCAAAGACTGACGAGTCAGTCTTTCAACATATTGCCCATACTTAAGGTGCTCCTCAACGATACAATTTCGAGAGCCTGTCCTCAGCATCAAATGCACCATCTTGTTGACTGATACAGCATTGTCCAAACAAATTGTGCCCTCATCTGAACAAAACAAGTAATTCCCAAACGGCCAAAACGACCTCCCTCCCGAGCCTTCCCTTGCCTGCGCCAGGCGGTCCATGTTGGCCATAGCGAAGGAAAATAACCAGGCCTTGTCTTCTTCAGTTAATTGGAGGTTAGCGAAATTCATAGAGATTGGTGACATCATAGACATGCACCAGAATCTTATGAGGGCTTGCCACAGGGGACTCAGAACAAGTGATTGGTCGAGAGATAACCTTGGCATTATATCGTGTGTCGACACAACGTTGCAGAAGCTGCCGCCCCACCTTTCACGGAGGATGGCTCGGGAAAGCGACTCGTTGCCAATGAAAGGAGAGCCGAAACTGATGCATAGGACCGACGGGGGTGGGAAGATGGATTTGACGTAGGAGAGGAGCCAAGAGCTGTGAGGAATGCAACTGATCCTCCTATAGAGTGGCCTGTGATCACTATTGACTTGGTTTCAGCCAGCAAGCTACGAATCTGCATACATATTCAAGAATTGCTGAAATCTGGTTAAAAGATTCCCAAAAAAATATCAATTACAACACTTCAAAAGCTTCCTGAAAAATCAAATTTCACCCGATCATGTCAGATTGGAAGAGTTACATGAATAGATGTGGTGGGAAATCATTGGCCCTACTGCAAATGCTAAACATACGCAACTGTTCATTTGACAAGCTAAAACCACACTATCATGTTCAGCAGATGATGATTAGTGCGCAAATATGTTTTAACACGTGTATAGAATGTATCTATATATATGGCTCTTGTATTTGGATACTCTTATGAGAAGAGTACCCTTCATGACCAGGAGATCTGTCTCAAGAACGGTTCAGTTTGATGTAACTCCAAACTGGAACTATCGGATCCACGGTAATTCAACATTCGGACCCAGAGGTTATCATGCACCAAACGGGTGGATAGACCCGCAGCCGATCATGATCAAAATGCCTTGGAATTGTAATCAAATGAGAGTGCAAGTAAGGAAAGTTGGAAGGAGGTAAATATTAAGGAGCCTCGTATATAATCACAATAAAGTCTTCAAGACAAAGGAAAAAGAAGTAACAACTAATTACGATAAGACCAGACAATTCTAAGTACCAATTTGGAAAAGAAAAAAGTACAGATGCAAATCAGAAACGACAGTAGCAGGGAAGATAACCAACATGTTGCTAGTAATTGGGTGGGAGGCATGATTTACAACTAAAGCCAACCACCACATGGGGCACAACATTCAGCAAGAAACAATCAGAAGAACCCAAAAGACAAAACGTTCAAGAAACAGACCCCACACGTCGATTGGCTCTGGTTTTCTTGAGCCTTTATCAAGAACTACAGAAAATCAGCACGAAAACTTCTTCGCACGGCAGAATAAAACTCTAGAGGATCTTGAATTCTGAGGTAGCAGCACACGACGCGTAACAAGAGCGGATTCAACTCAAAAATCGATCAGCCTATTGACCAAGTACCTGGAGATGCGGCAGAATCGAATCAAGAACTCAGAAATAAGCACCCAGAAACAGAGGGGGTAGAGGAGAGATTGAACCAAATCAAACATCACAGTGCAACCAAAAACCACGAGCATCATTCATCACTTGCTCGGGTTACTTTTCAGCCCAAACATCACAATGTATTGGAATAATTGCTAAACGCCCCAATATTTCCTCAAGGCCCATTGGAAAGGCCGAATCAATCGTACCCAAAATCGCAGGCCTGAGCTTGGCCAGCCCACTTCGAGCAGCACATGGCTAAATAAATTTTTAATATTTTAATCGTGGGAAAGAAATAGAGCTCAGAAATGCAAAGGGAGTACGGTACATGCCCACTAGAGATGTCCCCCTCGCAAAAGTTTGAGATACCTTCAAGAAAGAAGCTCATACGTAAAAATAAAAAAAAAAAAAAAAAAAAATTAACCACTAGCGTCATCAACCTCGCGAAAGTTTTAAAACGTTAACTTTTCGACATATGAAAAGATAACTTTGTATTTCTAATAAATATTGGAAAAAAATGTAGAACCTAAAAAGGAGAGGAATAATTATAGGAATTACTAATCTTAGAATCTAGTTTGACGAAAATCAAGACTGAGTGATCTGATCAGTTGAGGTATGTCTCTTTTTTTTCACTTTATTTTAAGTCAGATAAAGTTAAAAAAATGAAAAGGAAAAGTGAAGTTGTTGCCGATGAACTAGCCTGGCTCTGAAGATCATTGCGCGAATGATAATGAAGGAAGCGGTGAAGTACTCCGGAGTGAACCATGACCGGCTCTTCGCCTTCGTAACAGCGTGTCAGCGGCACGAACAGCCCGTAGCCTGCTGCATCCAGCGGCGCCAGCATGGTGCAGTTCGGATCCCAACCGAGCACCGGCATCTCTTGGACGCCCGAGAATGCCACGTACCCCACGCCCCCGACTTGCTCCGCCACGAAGGCACCGCACCCTATCGCGTTTGCGGCGATGCACACCCTCCACGCCTCCTTCAGCAGCGGCGTTGAAGATAGAAAAGTCCCCAACATCTCGCTCGTCTCAAACCTTTCCAAGACCACAAAGGAAAAGGAAAAGAGAAGCAAAAACATAGCAAAAAAAGTTATAGAAGGAAGAGCAGTTTGAGACCAGGAAACGCCGGAGATTGAGGAGGGCAAGAGAAGGGAGGAGATTGTTACGATGAAGCTTCGGCGTCCATGATTCAGCCGTCGTGCTCAGTCGTATGCAACTCTGTTCGGTTCCCGACAATGCTATGGCTTCTTAAGCGAAAGCAGCTTTGCACCCGTTTCTCTTCTCAGTGTTGCATATAAAGCATACTAATCCTACGTTCCGCCACCAGGTGACCTGATTTTATTGTTTTTTTGTAGTGTTCCCATGACATGTTGTCAATAACAATTCCAATGAAGCCACGTCAAAGGGCAGCAAGGAGAGAGAGAGAGAGAGAGAGAGAGAGAGAGAGAGATGTTCTTGAAAAGGAGGTGGGTTGGTGAATGGAAAACGTGCTCGTAGAGAGAGACAGAGAGAGACAGAGAGAGTTCGCGAATAGAGAGAGGGGTTCTTGAAAAGGAGGTGTGTTTGTGATTGTGAATAGAAAGAGTGGTCGTAAATATAGAGAGATAGAGATAGAGACAGAGAAATAGAGAGAGACAGAGAGAAAGTTCGTAGAGAGAGAGAGAGAGAGAGAGAGAGAGAGAGAGTTCGTGGAGAGAGTGGCCGTAGAGAGAGTTAGTGGTCGTAAATAGAGAGACAGAGAGAGAGAGAGAGAGTTCGTGGAGAGAGTGGCCGTAGAGAGAGAGAGAGAGAGAGAGAGAGAGAGAGAGAATAGAGAGAGAGTTTGCGGAAAATGTGGTCGTAAATAGAGAGAGACAGAGAGTTCGTGGATAGAGAGAGAGAGAGAGTTCGTGGATAGAGAGGGGGGGACTTGCTCAAAAAAAAAATAGAGAGGGGGAGAGAGAGAGATGGTCGTTGAATTAGCATGTTAATTGTTGACTCTCTTCGTACACGTCGACCTCACTCTCAGATTTTTGCCCTGCCCCTTGCTGGGCGTGGACGTCGAAACCCACTCCTGAAACTTGCGCGTCCCCACCAATCCCTCCCTGAGAAGGTGAGGGTTTGAATCCCTCACCTCCCCCTTCCATGTTGAGAGGGTGGCCACTGGGGCGAATCCCAGTGGTTGTTGACTCTCTTCGTACACGTCGACCTCATCTGCCGGGCGCTGTCTTTTCCCTTTTTCTTCTTCTTCTTTTTCTTTTTTTCCCTAAACATGATTAAGGACGCAATAATTTGTCCGAGACGTTGTTTTTCTGCATGTGTGACTGTTACTCGAGGGACGTTATCCATACGGGAGACGACCTTGCACGGTTGCCAAATTACATTTCTTCAACTCCAGCTTTGAAAATCATTTTATGTGGCCGCTCTTGTAACTCTGTACAAGCGCCGTCTCTCCGTCTCTTTTTCGGCGCGGTTCATAGAAAATAAATCCCTACCCCTTCTCTCCATCTCTTTCCTTTAGATATTCGCAGTGTGTAGGTTTGAATTTTCATGCACCAGCACAAGTATTAATATTAAACTTTACCAAAAAAAAAAAAAAAAAAAAAAGAGGGGGGAGAGGGAGAGATGGTCGTTGAATTAGCATGTTAATTGTTGACTCTCTTCGTACACGTCGATCTCACTCTCAGACTTTTGCCCTGCCCCTTGTAGGGCGTGGGCATGGAAACCAACTCCTGAAACTTGCGCGTCTCTACTCCATCCCTCCCTAAGAAGGTGGGGGACTCCAGCTTTGAAAATCGTTTTATGTGGCCGCTCTTGTAACTCTGTACAAGCGCCGTCTCTCCGTCTCTTTTTTCGGCGCGGTTCATAGAAAATAAATCCCTACCCCTTCTCTCCATCTCTTTCCTTTAGATATTCGCAGTGTGTAGGTTTGAATTTTCATGCACCAAAGACAAGATTAATATTAAATCTTCAGAAATTTCGTAAGAACTTAGTTTGTTCCGGAAATCAATTCCTGACCTATTTCTATTATCTAGATAAGTTTTTTTTTTTTTTTTGGAATACAAATTCGTTTAATAACAATTCAAAATTTCTCTCTCCTAAGCAATAATAACGGACAAAGGACAATGATTGGCGGTGGCAAATGGGGGATAATGACCTTCAATCAATGGATTGCGACTAGTCGGCGATGAGTAGTGGTGGGTGAGAGGCCGATTGATAGCGAAGGCAAGTAATGAAAAAATTTTTATTTTTCATTTATATTCTAAAAATAGAGAATTAAAAGAATTTTATTTTTCATTCCAAAAATAGAAATATGAAATTGTGTTATCAAACAGATTTTTGTTACAAATCTATTCATGAGAACAGAAAAATAGTTCTAATTAGAAATAAAATAGTCATCATGCATGCCTCAATTGACTAGAGGTTAATGAAAGGTATCTTATAACACGAGGGCTTTCTTTTTCGATTCGATCTCGTGTTTTGCTTCTTCTTCTTTTTTCTGTTGAATGTTTTGATCTCGTCACTATCCTCGTTGTGGAAGTGGCTTTGCGTTTGCGTTTTCAAAGATCTATTTGACATGTATATTAATTTTTTACACTCCAAAACTTCTAAGACCTTTTAGGATGCGAATGATAACCATTTTGTTGCATAGATCAATTTATGGCTAGAAATTGATTTTTCTATTTATATTCCCGAACAAGTTTTTAAGCAAAAATATATGTTTGATTACAATACAAAATTTCTTTTCTTGAAATAGAAATTTGTTTGATAATAACATAAAATTTTTTTCTTGCTGAGCAATTGATGGGCGACAACCGATGGCAAACGTTGGGTGGTGGCAATGGACAAAGGAGCAAAAGTAGTGCATAGTGGGCGGACGACGGTAGGCAACTCGTTAGTAATGAGGGCAAGCTATAAGAAAAATTTCTACTTCTTACTTTTGTGTCAGAAATATAAAAGTAAAAAAAAATTTACTTTTGATTTTTATACCAAATATATTTTTAGAGCAAAAATTTTTTGCATTACCAAATAAATTTCCGGTCTAACATGTTTCCGGGAATAGAAAAATAAATAAATAAAATAGAAAAATGGAATGGTTATCACTTGTGTTTGTAGAATCTTGTGAAATTGTTTCAACCTCCTAAAACTAGGAGTATTTTTTATTCCGGTAAAGTTGGATAATTAACGGTTTTTTCCGCTTAATCTCAATTTTTTTTTTTTTTTGGTAAAGAATTTCTTTGTATTTCTATATGCTTAATCTCATGATTTCTTTCTTAACTAATCAATAAAGTTACTAGAACATTTTATAGACTCTAGAATTCACCTGATATTGGTTTAGTCGTCAATAAAAAGAAATGCCTAGACAAGTATGCCCGAGCATTTAGAGGAAATTCTATGGTAGTCCTGTACAATTCTACCCCTATTTTTCCACAGCTATGTAAGATGTTGCAAATATTTGGATCTGCCTTTTAATAACATACGTTACATTCAGGTGTGAAAAATCCTCCTCTTTTCATAAATAGTTATACAGTTTCTTCACATTATGTATTCTTATCGATAATTTCACTTCATTATGTAATAATTCAAAATTATATGAGTTGAAAGCAAGTTAATTGTTGCACATCCAATGAAAAAAAAAAAAGTAGAGCACTCTTTAGTACCAAACCCATAAAGCGAATATGATCCGCAACTATTGCTTTTCAACCATATATTTATAACCGTGACATCCCACTCATTCAATACCATTATTGTCTCGAAGAGTTATGACTTCAGATGATTATGGAAGAAATTCATTTGCTTAACACAAGTTGGATGATTAACTCGAGTTCTATTGCATGCTCTATAGATCACGTGAATTGCTAATATTTAAGCCATTCATTATGCATGTCGACATGATCAATGGTCTAGGTGGACTCACATGCTATGCGAATACCATTTCAATAAGCAAAGTCATTGTTAATAGCCATTGGACTACGACGTGAGGCTACGCTGACCCGATGAAAACGTAGTTTGAAACATGTGAATGTCGGAGATTTCCAGAGGTGAGCAGGAAAAGAGAGGAGGTTGATACTTGATACGACGAAGCTTCGGCGTCCGTGATTTCCCCTTTTGCCCGTCAAATGGTAAGCGAAATGAATATCAAGTTGGGTGAGTGGGGGGCCAAGTCGGAGGCCCGCCGAGACTTGGATTTTCTTGACGTGGGACGAGGACTCGCAAACAAAATACAGCACAGAGAAACAAGAGCGATTCTTCTAAAGGAGGTGCGTTGGTGAATTTGTCAATGCATTGAGAGAGAGAGAGTAAGAGAAAAGAGCCCCCGCGGGGGAAGTGGGGAGAAACGGGGGGGGGGGGCGTTAGGTGAATTTTTTAATGCGTGAGAGAGAACGAGAGGGAGAGAGGTTCTTGAAAAGTTAAATTTTTAATGCGTGAGAGAGAGAGGGAGAGGGAGAGGGAGAGGGAGGGAGGTCCTTGAAAAGGTGAATTTTTTGCATGAGAGAGAGAGAGAGTTTAGAAATGGAAAAAGACAGCGCATGGCATATGACGGAAATCCATACGAAGAAATCCCCCGCGCTAACGCCACGACCTCCGTCACGTTCTCCATCTCTCTCTCTCTCCTGTCTTTTCGCGAGTTTCTCTTCCTTTATAATCAACGTCCAATCTTCAGGAAGATCCAACTCGCCGGCCTGGCCTACCGTCCTGGCAAGTGTCCGACTTGACCCCCTTCACAAGGCCGACAAATTATTGGCGACAAAAAGTTACGGGGTTGAAATTCATTTCACTTCCCGTTCTCCACCATCTCTCTCCCGTCTGTCGTCTGCGAGTTCCCTCGTCTCTGGAAATCAACGACCCATCTTCAGGATGATCCAACTCGCCCGCCTGGCCTCACGTCTTGGCGGGTCTCCGACTCAGACCCACTTCTCAAGGCCGTCATCATTCAGAGGATCACAAATTCCGGGTTGATATTCATTTCACTTCCCACTCCACGGGCAAAACAGGGAACCACGGACTCCGAAGCTTCATCGTAACAGCCGCCTCCTCCTTTCTCCTGCTCACATTGATTTCCGGCGTTTCCACGTTTCACATTACGTTTTCATCGTGTCAACGTAGCCTCACATTGCGTCTTTCAAACAATGTAGTCCAATGGCTATTTACGGTGATCTTGCTTATTGAAATGGTATCGTGTGGCACGTGGATCTACCCAGACTATTGATCACGTGGACGTGCATAATAAACAGCTTCGATATTAGCAATTTGCGTGGTCTATAGAGTATGTAATATAACTTGAATTAATCTTCCATCTTGTGTTAAGTGAATGGACTTCTTCTAGAATCATCTAAAGTCACAACTCTTTAAGGCAACGATAGTATCAAATGGGTGGGACATCATGATTTATAAAATATATGGTTGATAAGCAATAGTTGCGCATCATATTTGCTTTATGGGTTTGGTACTAAAGAGTGCTCTACTCTTTTTTTTTGAGTTGAATGCGTAATAGTTAATTTACTTTTTTTTTTTGGTAAAGATAGTTAATTTACTTTTGACTCATATATTTTGAAATATTTGAATTATTACATAATGAAGTGAAATTATCGATAAGAATACATCATGGGAAGAAATTGTATAACTTTTTATGGAAAGAGAAAAAGATTTTCATACTTAAACGTAATGCGTGTCATTGAGAGGGAGATCCAAATATTTGCAACATCTTACCTAGCTATGGAAAATAGAGGGCATAATTGTACGGGACTACCATAGAATTTCCTCAAAGTCCCTGGGCATACTTGTCTAGGCATTTGGTTTTATTGATGACTAAATCAATATTAGGTGAATTTTAGCGTCTATAAAATATCCTAGAAACTTTATTGATTAGTTAAGACAGGATTCATGAGATTTAGCGACAAAAAAAAAAAAACTGTTAATTATTATTTTATTTTTTTTGGTGACCAAAAACTGTTAATTATTTGACTTCACTAAAATGAAAAGTACTATTTTAGTTTTAGGAGATTTAAACGGTTTCACAAGATTTTAAGGGCGCATATAGTAATCATTCGGTTTTCTTTGTTTTCTATTTTTCAATTATGGGAAACATATTTGGAACAAAAATTCATTTGGTAATGCAACTTTATTTTTTTTTATTTCTAGAATAAATTTTTAGTCTAGAAATAAATTTGAATCAGAGATCAGAAGTAAAAATTATTTATTTTTCTATTTTTTGCACAAAAATAAGAAATAAAAACTCTTCTCTAACCCTCGCTGCTAGCTGGCCACCCACCCATCGTCCTGTCCACCCGCCATCCACTGCTACTCATCGTTTGCTGTAGTCACTCGCCATAGCCGCTCGTTATTCGCCATGAGCCGCCAATTGCCCGAGAGAGAGAAATTTTGTGTCGTTAGCAAATGAATTTTTATTTCGAGAGCACAAAGTTTGTATTGTTATCAAATGTGTATTTTCATTTAAAAACTCATTCAAGAACAAAAATAGAAAAATTAATTCTAGTTAGAAACTGATTTCTGAACATAATAGATATCATTTGCATTCTAAAAGGTCTCATAAGTCAAGTTTTAGAGTGTGCAAACTTAATACACATGTCAAAATTCATATACCATGACAAGAACATAATCAAAAATAGAAGTTTAAAAGTCGTTGTAGCTAGATAGATCTTTGAAAATAGGAAGGCAAAGCCATTCCCACAACGGGGACAATGACGAGACCAAAACATTCGACAGAAAGAAAAAAAAAGAAGAAGAAGAAGCAAAACACGGGATCAAATACACAAAGAAAGCCCTCGTCTTATAACTTACTTTTTATTAGCCTCCAATCATTTAGGACACCTATGATAATCATTTCATTTCTAGCCAAAATTATTTTTCTATTTCCAGAAATAGGTTTGAAAAAAAAAAATTGTTTGGTAATGTAATTATTTTTGAAGTAATTTTTAGTCCATAAATAGATTTAGAATAGAAATAAAAAGTAAAAAATTTCACTTATTTATTTCTGAAATAGAAATGAAAAATGAAAAATTTTCTCATCACTTGCCTTTGCTACTAAGTGGCCACCCACCCGTCATCACCAGCCATCCATCACTAGCACCTGAGAGGGAGAAATAATTTCTATTCTGAGAGCAGAATTTTTGTATTGCTTTCAAATGTGTATTTCTATTGGAAAACTTATCCAGGAAATCTAATTAGAAATTGATTTTTGGAATAAAATGATTTTCATTCGTGCCTTTAACAAAGAGATGAGTTGCTGCGAAATTTCTGAAGATTTAATATTAATACCAGTGCTGGTGGATGAAAATTCAAACCTATAAAGAATCTTGAAGTGCCCTCACTAAAAAAGTGATGGAGAGAAGCGGTTGGGAGATGGCGCGAAGATGCTGTAAGAGCGGCCACTGGAAGGTACAAGCAAAAGCAACTCTCTTGATCTTGACCATGTAACTTGGCCTCCATGCCAGCTCGTACCCCGTTTCGGGAAATGTCCTCCAAGTAATCGTCAATTACGAAAGCAACTCGTTCTCTCTCTCTCTCTCTCTCTCTCTCTCTCTCGCTCTCTCTCCCTGGGGCTTTGACGTGGCTTTATTAGAATTGTTATGCAACACCGAGAAGAGAAACGGGTGCAAAACTGCTCTCGCTTAAGAAGCCATAGCATTGTCGGGAACCGAACAGAGTTGCATACGACTGAGCACGACTGCTGAATCATGGACGCCGAAGCTTCATCGTAACAATCTCCTCCCTTCTCTTGCCCTCCTCAATCTCCGGCGTTTCCTGGTCTCAAACTGCTCTTCCTTCCTTAACCTTTTTTGCTCTGTTTTTGCTTCTCTTTTCCTTTTCCTTTGTTGTCTTGGAAAGGTTTGAGACAAGCGAGATGATGGGGACTTTCCTGGCTTCGACGCCGCTGCTGAAGGAGGCGTGGAGGCTGTGCAGCGCGGCGAATGCGATGGGAAGCGGTGCCTTCGTGGTGGAGCAAGTCGGGGGCGTGGGGTACGTGGCATTCTCGGGCATCCAAGAGATGCCGGTGCTTGGTTGGGATCCGAGCTGCACCATGCTGGCGCCGCTGGATGCAGCAGGCCACGGGCTGTTTGCGGCGCTGACACGCCGCTACGAAGGTGAAGAGCCCGTCATGGTCCACTCCGGAGTGCTTCACCGCTTCCTTCATTATCATTCGCGCGATGATCTTCAGAGCCAGGCTAGTTCATCGGCAACAACTTTACTTTATTTATTCATTTATTTCTTTTTTACTTTACCTGACCAAAAATAAAGTAAAAAAGAGAGAGAGATATCCCACGACTGATCATATCACTGAGGAAAATCATCGTCAAACTACATTCTAAAATTAGTAATTCCTATAATTTTTCCTCGGCTTTCTAGGTTCTACATATTTTTTTAAATTCATTAGAAATACAAAATTATCTTTTCATATCATCGTTGACTCTTTCGAAAAGTTATTCTTACAAAACTTTTGTGAGATTGATGACACTAATGATTAATTTTTATTTTTATTTTTATTTCGAGCTTCTATCTTGAAGCTATCTCAAACTTTCGCGATGGCAAAATATCTAGTGGCATGTTCCTTATTTCCTTTTCATTCTAGAGCTCTTTTTTTCCCACGATTACATTATAATTTTTCTAAATAAGGGCTCAAAATGCTGTCATTTTCTCAAATAAGAGTTTGAAGTAAAAATTATTTCCGATAAGAGCATAAAATGGTCATATTAGTCAAAAAAAAGAGCCTAAAATGATTATGGTTGTTTCAAATAAGGCCTAACCTTGTCGGCAAACAAAAAATTCCAGCTACTCAGGAATATTTTTGTCCAAACACAATTTAAATTTAAATCAAATTGAAAAATACAAGCAATCATTGTCCGATCGCTGGTAAGGTAGTAGCCACAGGCGGAGGGAGCCCGCCTCGCTTGTATTTTTCCTTCTTATTTTTTTAATTTTAATTTTAATTTTAATTTTAATTTTGTTTTTTAATGAAAAAATAGAAAAAGGAAAAAAATTAAAAAGATGGAATTGCCCTTTACTAGCTGGCAAGTTCACACTCTTATTTGAAACAAAGTCTAATTCATGTTTTGATTTGGAAAAAAAAATAAAGCATATTAAGCTCTTATTTAAAATAATGTCAACTCCAGATCCTTATTTGAGAATATAAGGGCACTTTGTATCCTTATTTGGAACTTTCCCTTAAAGTATTAAACTTTATTAAGGCATGGGCTGTCCGAAGTGGGCTGGCGAAGCTTGAGCCCACGATTTTGTCCTTCAGGCCTATCCACGTTGATTAAGTGTGGACAAGGGCTCTAATGGCCCATTTGGTCCTTGATAACCTCTAGGTCCGAATTTTGAATTATTGTGGATCCGATGATTGGTTTGGAGTTATATCAAATCGAACCGTTCATGAGACAGATTTCCTAGTCGTGAATGGTGCTCTTCTCATTAGATTATCTAAATATAAAAGCCATACATATAAATACATTCTATGCAGGTGTTAAAACATATTTGCACGCTTATCATCAGTTTGTTGAACTTGTTAGTGTTGTTTTGACTTGCTTAATAAACAGTTCCGTATGTTAAGCAATTGCAATACAACCAATGATTTCCTATCTAATCTATTCATGTAACTCTTCTAATCTGACAAGATCTGGTGTGAGTTGATTTTTCAATGAAGCATTGTAATTGAGATTTTTCCAAAAAGCTTTTAACCAAATTTTAGGAATTCTTAAATATGTATGCAGATTGATAGCTTGTTGGAAAATACCAAGTCTATAGTGATCACAGGCCACTCCATAGGAGGATCAGTCGCAATTCTCATAGGTCTTTCGCTTCTCCCCTTCCTCAAATCCATCTTCCCACCCTCAGTCCTGTGCATGGGTTTCGGCTCTCCTTTCCTTGGCAACGAGTCACTTTCCCGAGCCATTCTTCGCGAAAGATGGGCCAGCAGCTTCTGCAATGTCGTGGCAACGCACGATATATTGCCGAGGTTATCTCTCGACCAATCATTTGTTCAGACTCCCCATTGGAAGGCCCTCATAAGATTTTGGTACACGTTTATGATGTCATCAAACTCTATGAATCTCGCTGACTTCCAATTAACTGAAGAAGACAAGGCCTGGCTGTTTTCCTTCACTGTAGCCGACATGGAGTGCTTGGCACAGGTAAGGGAAGGCTCGGAAGGGAGGTCGCTTTGGCCCTTGGGGAATTACTTGTTTTGTTCAAAGGAGGGCATGATTTGTTTGGACAATGCTGTATTGGTCAAGAAGATGATGCATTTGATGCTAAGGACAAGCTCTCCAAGTTGTATAATTGAGGAGCACCTTAAGTATGGGTGGTATTTAGAGAGACTTTCTCTTCAGTCTTTGGGGAGAAGGTTCATAGAAGGAGATCTCTCTGAATCAAGCTATGAAGCAAGTCTTTCGATGGCTTTGAACTCCTTGGGGACATCTCAACAGGTAGGGATGGCACGTTAGATCAACAAGGGACCGTGATCTATAAATGTATTAATGTTTGCTTTTTATTCCCAAGTGCAATTCCTCTATGTTTAAAGATTCTTTCACCTTTACTTTGTAGGTATTGATTGCACCGATGGCAAAAGATTGCTTGAAGATGGCAAGGCAAAAGGAGCACCACCCAAACCTAAAAGCTGCCTATTTAGCCATTAAGCTATCCAAAATTGCTCCTTACAGGGCGGAGATAGAGTGGTATAAAGCTTGTTGCGATAACTTCGACAAGCAAAGAGGATACTATGATTCTTTCAAGCAGAGGGGGGCCTCAAAGAGAGAATCACATATAAACAAGAACCGAATCATGCTTAAGGCCTTTTGGGATGGTGTCATAAACATGATGGACAAGAATGAGCTCCCACTCAACTTTTACAGAAGTTTAGAATGGGTAATTGAGGAGTCGCAGCTCTATATGCTCCTCTTGGAGCCATTGGACATCGCGGAGTATTATCAATCGGGGATGCATCTGAAGAAAGGCCACTACATAAGTAATGGAAGAGAGAGGAGATACGAAATTTTTAATCAGTGGTGGACTGAGAGAGTTGTTATTGAGAAATTGGGCAATAGGAGGACCAGGTACGCAAGCTTGACCCAAGACACTTGCTTTTGGGCAAGGGTAGAGGAAGCAAAGGAGCAGCTAGACAAAATCAAAAGTGAAAGCGACCCAAATAACCTGGCTTTTCTTCGGGATAGACTCAATGAGTTCGAAGCATATGCAATGAAGCTATTTGACGGAAAAGAGTTGTCTACTGATGTTCTGGCTAAGAATTCAAGCTTTAGTTTGTGGTTAAAAGAATGGAGAGCATTGAAATCACAGATTTATCCCCTAATTGAATTGGCCATGCCCGACTGATTCCAAGCCAATTCCCATGGAGACCTATTCACCTGGTAAAAATTCTAGTGGAATAAAGTTTCGTGATGAGATGAGATGTGGCTGAACAACAAAAAAAAGTACGTCCTGATTATATGTAGGGAGGTAATCGAATGTTCTGTCCTCTGTAGCTGCAATATTTTTCCTCATTCGACTTGCTCCTTTATTTGTGCCGGAGCACAATAATATGATGGTTTGAACGGTTTGTGATCCTGCATATGCCTTCTGAAACCACTCGTAGGATTAATTCCCTGCACCAAGATTTGCTAGATGCTTGGAAGTAGAAATGCAACTGGAAACAGAACAAGAAGCAACCAGAATGAGAAATCCACCACCTGAGTGCTGATGCCAGCATTTAGGCCTATGGCTTCGAGCCAAGCGCGACATCATGAAGCAAATGGACATCTGGCTGGGGCAGGCAAGGTGCCAGCCCATAAATAAAGGGAAACAATCGTCTGTTAAAAGTTCGAAGAGATAAAATCATAAGATCATTAAATATCTTGGACAAGCATCAACTTCTTTAGAAATAAACCCCCCAAATAGCATAAATAGAAACTATATCGAGGGAAATGAAGCATTTAGTAGTTTGGATGATGTTCCCAACTTCCTATAAATTCTGTTGGAAAACAAAATGGCATCTAAGTTTCGAGAAAACGGTTTTACATGCAGCAATTTCCCTTCTCTAAAGTGTTGTTAATCTTCTTCAGTCAGTTCTGCTAGCTTTTCTTGAAATAGAAGTGCAAAGAATCTCATTAAGGTTCAAATTTGGCAACATTTCAGCTATGAAAAGAGCTTTGCAGTTCGGAGTTTCCCCAGCATAACTTCCTGCATCCTTTCTGTTTGCTTTTCACAATTGTTTTTCTCATAAGATGTTATGACTACAGGAGTCTATTTCAGACCCAAAAAAGATTCCTCTTTCACGTTCATGTGCTCTGATAATATCAATCTTTTTTTTGTTTAAGAGTAAGGACACCACCTGCATATGTTTTGACCTTTCAAACAACTTTTGAAGTACCGACAGAAAAAACAAAAACAACTTTTGAAGCGTGAAAAGGTAATAAATGCGCAAAAGCAAACTTGGGAAGATGTATCCGACCAAAAGAAAAAACTTGGGAAGATGAAACAAATTGAGCAACGCCAGGCAGATAATTGAGAACGGGCCCAGCGAAGGCGCCATACTGGGTGTGGTAAAAAGCATTGCCTAATCAGTAACTACTAGTCATCGATAGGAGAACACCTCGACACGAGAAATTCTTGTAGGTAGGTAGAAACACAAGTGGAAATTGGGATGATATAAACCCTCTTAGTCATCATCCATGTTGTGACCTAACAGCGGGTGCACGCCTAGGGTTTGACTAAGGGGCAACAAGCGTCAACATCGCGGCAGGGCTTGGTGTCGGCTTGGCACGTTGGGGACAACAGGTTCGCCAAGGGGCTCGGTGTCTCGATGGGCGGTTCAGGCCCTCGCTGGAGTACGAGGTCGCAGCTGACTTTGCCGGTGGCTTCGCCAAGAGAAGTGTCTCTCTACTGGTGGTGTCCAAATAGTGATGGTCACGTCATCGGATAGTCCACGCGACCATCCATGATCATGAGGAAATGTAAAAATAATAAAGTGGAGTCTGTGATTTGCTCGAAGAAAAAGGGGCCAGAGGCGTGAATGTGGTGATGGAAGGAGAGAAATATTGTTAAAAAAAATCTGAATTGGGGCAGTCGCTTCTCTCTCTCTCTCTGCCTCTCACGCTTTCTTTTTTCTTTTCGTGAGTGAACGGGCTCTCCCTTAGAATTGTGGCGTCCCTCTTTAGACAAAAGAAAGGACCGCCTTTAATACACCAAGCGACGGGGTTCCCTCCAAGGAAAGAAGCAATATCTCTTTTCCTCTCTTTCCAAACCCATATCCATGGCAAGAGATACAATTTCCTTCTTTCTTACTATTTTTTCATTTACCGAATTCCTCCCACTATCCTCAGAATTGACCGTGTCCCGTCTTCCTCACATTCACTTCCTGAAATAACCATGAAAGTACATATTCTTCAAAGATTGTTGCCGACTTAAATTTTTCATGTCCGCACGCTTGTGTCTTCTTTAGTTTCACTCTTACTTTCAATATTTCATCCGAAATCTTCCATTCTATGCAAACTATATTCCTTAGTGTAGATATTGCATAAATATATGAATTATTTACTGAATATTGGAAAGATAATACGACTCTTTTTTGAAAATATCAAATCACCCTTCATCATAAGTCAACGGGAAAATTTCAAAAAAAGACCCGAAGTGCTGTTATTTTCTCAAATAAGGATCCGAAGTTGACTTTGTTTCAAATAAAAACTTGAAGTGGCTTTGGTTGTTTCAAATAAAAGCTTGAAGTGGCTTTGGTTGTTTCAAATAAGAACTTGACCTTGCCGGTCACCGATCGATTAAATTTTCTGATCAATCAAGGGTATTTTTGTTATTTGCTATTTTCTTTTTTTTTTTCCCCTCTTTGTTGATGGCTGGCTGACCATCGGCAATGCCATAGAGGGCTAAGCGAGGTCGCCTTTGGCCACCCACGCCACAAGGTCGCCTTTGGCCATCCATAAGGTTTGCCCTCGCCCACCCTAGGTGAGGCTGACCCTCACTAGATTTGGCAAAGGTGGCCTCTCCTGCAGCAGACGAGGGTTGGGCGACCTCACAGACTATGGGTGAGGCCACCCTTGCTAAATCTTGCGAGGGTTGTCCTCGCCTGCCCTAGACGAGGGCTCGACCACCCTCTTTAGCGGTCGACGAGGTCGCTTAACCCTTGCTAACCATGGGGGAGGATTAGGCGAGGGCTCGACCACCCTCGCCAACTGGCGACGACCCTTACCAGCACCTGGTTTAGCGAGGGTCGGCCTCACCTGGGGTTGGCAAGGACCGACATCACGGATAGCCTCTGGGTGACGTCGTCCCTCGCCTGTCGCCAGTGTGGGCGGCCCTCATTGGCAAGGGCGGCCCTCGCCCAGCCTTCTGTGGGCATTGCCGGTGGCCGGTTGGCCACCATTGAAGAGGAAGAAGAAGAACTAGGAAAAATAGCAAATGACGAAAATACCCTTGATAGTCGAAAAGTTAGGTTCTTATTAGAAACGGACACAATCACTTTAGGTTCTCATTTAAAATAACATCCAGTCCAAGCCTTTATTTGAGAAAGTGATGTCACTTCAGGTCCTTATTTGAAAGATGGTTCACTTTGAGTCATTATTTGAGATTATAAGGGTACTTCGGGTTCCTTTTTGGAATTCTCCCTAAGTTAATTTTCGGTTATCAAGAACAATAGGCTTGGGCCAATTCCCTTTCTCCATGGCCTTAGTCCAACTTGTCAACTTAAAGCTCAAAAATCAATTCAAATCCATCCATCACTAGTCTAATGCAATAATAAAAAGTAAATGTTCCTAAAATCATATGTTATGCAATTTAATTTTAATATTTTTGTTTAAGGGTTAAAAATTAATTCATAATTTTCTATGCAACAAATGAATGATTGGGTTGCCAAAATTTAGGTGTTAACAATCTACAAAGGCTATTTACAAAAAGCAACTTCTGTTTTACTTCGCCTGGGAACATAGAGAGTAATACCATTTGCTTCTTGGAGCACGTCGCTAGAGTCCTTTAAGAGGTGAACTTTGCCACCAGAAACACAAGTTAACTAGTGAGATAAAACAAGATGCTAAAAAGGAATCTTGAAGTGCTCTCACTTGCCATCATCTCTACAGCTCAAATCTCTCTCTCTCTCTCTCTCTCTCTCTCTCTCTCTCGCGCGCGCGCTTTTATCATGTTGATCATCTCTTATGCATTGTATAGATTATTGAGTTCAAAGTACTTACTCACAAATTTAGATATGAACCTAATATTCCCAGCCTTTCTGAGTAAGAAATTCATACCGTCACCATGTATACGACATATATTCATTGATGAAACTTAAAAAATTTACTACAAAAAGATACTTCCCTTCTGCGTTTCCTCTTAATGAGACAGCTTCAAGCATGATATCTACACAAATCTTCTCAGCAGTTTGACCAAAAACCAAATTATTATCATCATCACTTTCTAGAGGACAAAAATATAATCACCATCATCCTTTACTCTTATGATACTACGGTTGGGAGTTTATCCAGAATGACAATTGGCCTTAATTTTAAAGATCTCATATAATATTGCTAATTAACTTGGGTTATAACAAGTTGTAAAAAAAAAAAAAAAAAAAAAAAACTCCCCAGCCAATAGATCAAATCTTCTTTTCTTACTATAAAGTATTAAAACAAAAAAATCCTCCTTGACGATACTATAGATTTCAAAGAATAATTTATTTGCTTATTATTAACCCCTATCACCGCTAAGGCCAACAACCAACGGCCAATGAGGGTACCGAAGTTCTTGTTCAGGCTTGGATTTTCCATTTCCGAATACAATTTAAATAATAAATAAATAAAATTATCGTTGTGTTGTTGAGAGCTTCTCGGCCTTTGCTCTGTTTCCTTCTCCTCTGAGGAGTGAAAAACCCAAAACCCCTTCACTCTCCTTCGTTTCATCTCCGCCCGAGGGCAAGAGCGCCGAGTGCGTGTGAAATCTCCTCGTTCTAATTGTCATTTTTTCTGTAATTTATCTCGTAAAAGTCTCCACCATGATTTGGCTTCATGAAGTTGGTAAGTCTCTCTTTAACAGGTGTTCTTAATGCACGTCCTTCTGTCAATTAACGTATCCGGTGCTCACATTCAGTTTAATTTGAATTTGGAACGTACCCCATTATGCAGACATGCTTAAGCAGAGGTAAAAGCTTTCACTTTCCCCAATGCCGCATGCTGAGTGCCTGTGGGTTTAGGATCTTGATTGATTGTCCTCCAGACCTCTCTGCTCTCGCTGCTTTCGCCCCCATACCTCCCGGATTTTCTGCTGTGCAAGAAGAAGAAGATTTTGGACCTTCAGCTGATGGATCCGATGGCTGTGAATCTGGGAATGAAGAAAGGGAGAATACCGAGAAATCCGTGAATGCAAACAGCGGACTAGGACACAATTTTTCAGCAATTCTACCAAGAACCAAATCATCTACCAAATAACCATTTGCCCCAAAACATAAGAGGCTTCGAACGACATACCGTCAAGGCATTCCACGTTCAGAACCAAGCAAGCAATTGAAGAAGCACCTACTTTGCGTTTTTTGGCTTGTATGAGCTTATCCGCGACAAGCTGAGGACTCCCAAATTCCCGTAGGATCACAAGACGAACTGGACTCACCACCACTCCCACACTGTTGCTCTCCTTGGCTGGCTCCTCAAACAACACCGTCGCCCCTGCTTTGTCCACCTTCAACTCCCCTAAAAAAAATTAACCCCAATAGTACTCAAACAATGCTCCGACCGTCACAGCATTATTGCACATCCGGCATCCCTAGTACATAGTACATCTTTACGAGTAAAGAACACCTGGAGTGCCATAACTTGGCACGGGGACACTTAAGTGCCATAACTTTTTTCGGTACACTTAAGTGCCACTTTTTTTCAAATGGAACACTTAAGTGCCAATATCGGAGTAAAATGGAACACTTAAGTGCCACTCCGGTGAAAATCCGGCCAAACGGCCGACGTGGCAATTTTCCGGCGATGGAGGTCCAAAATGGCGTCGTTTTCACATGCCGACATGGTAAAAAAATGCAAAACGACGCCGTTTCGCGTCGACGTGTAAAAATAATAAAAAATTAATTAAATTAAATTAAAACTTAATTTTAATTAAAAATACTCTAAAATTTAAAAAAAAAAAAAAGGGGGGGACGAAGGGCGGGCGGTTGAGGGCCGAGCCCTCGCCGCGCCGCTGCCCCCCGCCGTCGCCGGAAGGGCCGACGACGGAGGGGGGAGGGTCGGCCGGGGTCGCCGGCCCCGGCCGACCGGCGGCGAGGGCCGCGAGCCCTCGCCGGATTGCGGTGAGGACCCGCGAGCCCTCACCTGGATCTAGCGAGGGCCGTGAGCCCTCGCCGCGATCCGGCGAGGCTGCGGGCCCTCGCCGCCTCCCCGCCGTCGCCGAGAAGGGCCGGCGACGGAGGGGGAGGGTCGGCGGGGTCGCCGGCCCCGGCCGACCGGTGACCCCGGCCGACCCTCCCCCTCCGTCGCCGGCCCTTCCTAGCGACTCGGGGAGGCGGCGACGGCGAGGGCTCAACCCTCAACCGCCCGCCCCTTCGTCCCCACCCTCTTTTTTTTTTAAAAAAATTTAGAGTATTTTTAATTAAATTAAGTTTTAATTTAATTTAATTAATTTTTTATTATGTAAACGGCGTCGTTTACGTTGAGTCGGCGACCGACTCGCTCTCCTGAGCCATGCAAGCATTAAAAAATAATAAACACGTGCCACGTAGGATTTCCCAAGCAAGGTCATTTGGAGGTGGCACTTAAGTGTCCCATTTGAAAAAAAAAAAAAAAAAAAAAGTGGCACTTAAGTGTACCGAAAAAAAGTTATGACTTAAGTATTCCCCGTCTTGAGTTATGGCACTCCAGGTGTTCCAAACTCACATTTTTACATAAAAAGTGTACCTTCACCCAAGAAGCAGGTCAGTGGAGGGTGAAGCCATCCTCGGAGTCTGTGCACCTCTCCAGCTCCACTTCTTGTCGCAACGTCGCCATCAACGCGCTCTGGCCACATTCATTTAGCAGGACTGCGAAAATCGCTAGGCTCGCCTCCCTCTTGCTCGGACGGACTGCTGGCATCAATAACAGGTCGCCCTCGTGGGGAAAGGCCGAAACTCGGGCGCGAAGGCCGTGACTCTGAGTCGGAACGCGAGGCGCGGCGATCGAGAATGAGGAATTGGACGTGAGAGGGCCAAGCAAGTTCGGAGAGCCATGGCCGGCGGAGCGGAGGAGAGATGGCGCGGACAGTGACATCATCGCTGAATCAGTCAGGGGATGATGGAAAGAGAAGCACGCATCCACTCGCGTACTCTGTGAAGTGGATACTCTCTCACCGACTTTTCTTTTTGTTTCTTTCGCGAGTTTTCTGGCTATTTTTATTTATTTATTTTAATTAATTTGTTTTCTTTCTTGAGACAGAAATTGTAATTAAAGCATTCTTTTAGATCGATCTTAAGAATTCGAACTCTCCCATTCTTTATGACGGGTTTTGCATAATGATATCCCCTTATGATGAAATTTTATCTGGATTATATCCTATTTATATTTGATTTTATCCCGCGTTGAGTACAAAACGCAATATATGATAAATTTTATTCTCTTCTGAATTTTGTCTTTACTTTTAAATGCAGCCTAAAAGGCGCAAATATTCTCATTAAAAATATAAAGTACTCTTTAGATGAATATTAAGACATATGTCGTTAGTGAAAGAAAATTTTACACAAGTTGTTTATGAGAGATGGTCAAAAAGCGGGTTAGTGAAAGAAAATTTTGCACAAGTTGTTTATGAGAGATGGTCAAAAAGCGGATGGTCATAATCTTCGAATCGAGGGTTAATAACACCTCTTATGTAATCGATTTTTTATACATTAGGATATAATGGAATTAACTCTTCTCCAAAGCGACCGAGGAATGAAAAATAAAAAGTTATATGAAAAAAAAATTAAACCTGACATTTTAATTCACATGAAATCGTTATTTATTCATTTTAGTCTATACAAACAGCTTGATGAGCTACTTTAGAACACTCGGGATTTGTGGGGAGGGATTCAGTACAGCATTTTCTTGCCCTCATCCGATCGTGGGCACTTCAGCGTTATTGCCCTTGTCGTTGACCCAAATGAATACGCGGTTACAGCAAATATCGAGAGAGTGAGAGGTTCCCTTCGATAGTATCACGCCGGTCACTTGCTGATTCTCATTCTCGGTTATTTCCTTTGCATTAGCCCCATTTACGCCCACCAACTCCAGCCAACTGGATTTATTTATCGTCTTTGAAAATCCCAAAAGCACAATAATGTCAATGTACACCATTGATGGGATCCCTCATCGTCGATGCTGGAATCCCAAACCATTTGAAATTTGCTCATATCATGAAGAAAGGGAACCACAAAATTAAGTTAGGCTTACATGCAACATAGAGGCTTACATGCAACATAGCATGCTGGGTAGGTGCATCCGCTGTCGTCAAATTGCAGGTAAGGCCCCTTTGACATGCTTACAAAGTAGATGTAAGATATGTATAGTGGCCACCCCCTATATGTAATACCCATTTGGACGATGGTTAATAACTATGTTACCATTGTTGAGAAGTTTAGATGAAAATTACTCTCAATATCTAAATCAAGGAGAGAGTTTTAATGACTTGGTTATATTTCTTTTTATGGTTTCTAATGAAAATAAACTTATTTTTTTAGAAAATAAACACTAGTATCTTCTTTATCATTGCTTTTATAGCAACTTATATATTTTTCGTCCCCCCTATTTTGAAGCTCACTTTCTCGGTCTATATCTCATTTTTTTTTTTTCATTTCATTAGTCTGAAAAGAAATACCCAATCTCTTTATCTATTATATCAAAGAACTTCTGTTTTTTTTGGTAAAGATCAAAGAACTTCTGTTGTTTTGTTTAGAATTGGAGAAACACTTTTTATGAAGGAGAGGAGATGGAAGCACAAGGAAGAGGCCAATTCTACTGGCTAGCCAGCAACAGCATGAGCTCACTGGGCTTGGCATTACGCATGCATAAGCGAGATGTATTCAAGACTAGGCCAATTCTATTCCACAGTAGACAAATACGAATTCGAATACGGGGCCACATTTGCTGTAAAGCCGTGATTCCTCGTAGTTCTACAAATGTTTCTTCCTTGCAATAAAGTTACCTATCTGCAGATATTTTGATCGTTTCTTTAGGGCATATAAAGAGTTTGATCAATTTTCTTTATCACAAAGTAAGTTTCTCCCATCTTAAGTTAGTAACTTTGTAGTGTCCTTAGTAACTTTTTGACGTCAATGTAATTTTGAAACTATTAGAAGTCAGTAATATTTGTGGTTTAATTTTCATTTTAAAGAGAAACTTTCAATATATTGTAGGGATGTAACTTTTTTCTATTTTTGTGGCTTTTTTTAAAAATTTAAAATATGTTATCTCCATCAGTGACTATCAAGGATAATTGTTTAAAAGGTCCTAAGTTATCGTACAACAACAAATTTAGCCGTTAACCTTTCAAAATGACCAAATAAATCTTAAATATCTTGACAATTTACTAATCTAGTCTTCCCACTAATTTTGATTAGAAATTAATGGTGTGGACTTTGACTGTCTTATATGGCACAAATAGCATTGACGTCAACAATTTTTATAATTTTTAAAAAAATTCTGAATTTTTTTTTTAAAAAAATTTCTTTTTTTTTTTTTTTAACCGTTCCTTCTTGATATGACCAAAGAAAGTTGCAGGCCATTGGTGACCCTCACCAGCCATACACAAGGACCACAAAGCACTCTTTGTGACCCTTGTAGGCATTGGGCAAGGATCACAATCCTTAGTTAGTGGCTAATGTGGGTCCCTAGGCCTCGACCAGTGGTTGATGGCCTTGTTGGCCCTTAAAAATAAAAAGAGAAGGAAAAAGAAAAAAGTCTTAACAAAATGCAAAAAAATGGATCTTCAGCTTTAACCGTGCTACAAACACAATTGGTGTCTATGTCAACATTATTCAACCAAAATTGGTCGAAATGATTATATTGGCAAATTGTCAAAATTTTTAGGATTAAACATGCTCAATTGAATTGTTTTATAATTATATTGGCCTCCAAACAATAGATTTAAGAAATTTTAGACAACCATCTCGCTTATAGAATATAAAACTGACAATATTTAGCATAAAATGCTAAAAATCATGAATTTTGTGAAACTTAATGGGAACACTGCTAACTATTTTAAAAATCTAATTTAATAGATGAATACGCGGTTTGATATCAACATACTCTAACAAACTTAATTAATTGAAGCATAAATTGAGCAGATTTTTTTTTTTTGGTCAAAAAACTTTTATTCATTCAAGCAAAGAAGTTCGTAGAACATACACTATAAGCCCCTAAACATATCCCAAAGGGGTTTTTGGGTAGGCATGAAAGCCAACTAAGAGGAACGGTCTCTTTTCGATGGGCTTTCAAAATCTAGTTCACATCCTGGTTATTTCTCGGGGACAATGGATTACTATAGCTCTTTTCGACCGGGTCAGCAAACTATTACACTCCTCGATGAGGTTTCAAATGGCCCATGCGCTTTGAGCTTTGCCTGATAAGCACTCCAAAACTGATATGTTACTTGAGATCACTTCCTCATCCCCTAGTGGGGTATATAGTAGTCTTGTATTTAATAAGATAAATAGTAATTGGGACGGTAATTATTGCAATGCTTCATGTATAGATAGGGGCATTCTCCCCTTATTTGTATCATCAAACATTTGAGCAAAAGAAGTACATTCTCTCCCAAAACTTCTCTTTCTAAACACTTTCTCTCGCTACGATCTCGCAAAATGAGTAAGTGAGTGGTCAATCTTTGGAAATAAGGTTTGGCTTAGGTGACCCAACGAACAAGAGGAAGCCTATGTTGCCGCATGGTCTCGATCTCAAGTGTTGGCCTATGACAAGTCGTATCGGATCACAGGTAGAAGAAAGCTTTTTCAAAGAGATCAAGGAGCATATCAAGTGATCAAGAGAATGTCGAACCAAGGGATTGTCATTGTTGCTATTGTTGTAAAGCTTCCCCAGAGAAGATTGTTCAAGAGAAAGACACCCGCGGTAGAGCCGAGGGGATTGCCTTCTCAACAAATGTCATGTCTGCTCTCAAGGAAAGGTTCGCTAGAGTGAAGGTTGCCATGGTGAAGTTCATGGACGGACTCGATGAGGCAAAAGGGCAGATCAACAAGGTTGAAAAATGCTTCGCCCCAAATTCACAAGTAGAAGAAAGCTTTTTCAAAGAGATCAAGGAGCATATGAAGTGATCAAGAGAATGTTGAATCAAGGGATTGTCATCGTTGCTATCGTTGTAAAGCTTCCCCGGAGAAGATTGTTCAAGAGAAAGACACCCGCAGTAGAGCCGAGAGGATGGCCTTCTCAACAAATGTCATGTCCGCTCTCAAGGAAAGGTTTGCTAGAGGGAAGGTTGCCATAGTGAAGTTCATGGACGGACTCGATGAGGCAAAAGTGCAAATCAACAAGGTTGAAAAATGCTTCGCCCCAAATTCACAACTATTGTGAATCAATCCACGGCCCCTTACATTTTAAAGACAAATCCCTTGAGCCACAATCAAGACTTTCAAGATGAAAGTCCTATAGCTTAAAAAGGACAACTCCCACAAAGCAAAGGTCGAAGCTTCGAAGTTTAAGGTCTAAAAGCTCAAAACTGAGCTAGTGTTATGCAAGACTAGTATAGCAAACGTTGCCATACCTATTCAAGTGGCACACAAGGTGGATATGTTGAAGCTCAAGTAGTTTAAAGGCAACCAATCCACTAAAGAGGTGGACAGCTTCATTTGTAACATGGAACAATACTTTGACACCATTGGCATTCAAGATGAAATGGCCAAGGTAAAAAACGTCTCTATGTTCCTAACTGATAATGTCATGCTTTGATGGCAAAATAAATGATGATGAGACCAAGGATAGTGCCAATCCTGAGTTTTCCCAATAAAGCACCATAGCAAACTTCATTGCCTTGACCAAAAAAAGCATGGTTTGGGAAAACGTGAAGGAGTCCACTGAACTCAAGCTCCAAATTCCCAACTTAGGAGAGGATAGAGCTCTTGGAGAGTTCATTGATGATTTGAAGCCTTGGGACCAACTTGATCTAAAACAACAAAGATGCTCGATGTATTTCAAAAGCACTCATCTTAACCAAGTCTCTTGCTAGATTCTAAAACCCGAATCTTCCAAGTCCAATGGAAATGAGTGGAGAATGGATTGCCACCATAATGAAGACAAGTAAGGCAAATTTACCTGTGGTCGAAAAGATCAATGGGAAAGATCATGGGTAGAAGTTCCTTTCAAATGACCCACCAAAGATGGGATTGACCCAAATTAGGGTGGTCTAACATGTTCTTGTCGAGCGAAGCTATGAAGAGTTTGGGATTTTAAGTGGAGCCAACTAGACATCAATTTAAAGAGGTCAACTCGGAGGATGTACCAGCTATTGGCATTGCTAGAAACATGGAACTACACATTGGTGACTGGAAGGGAAAATTCAATATTGAGGTAATCCCTTGATGAATATGATCTTATCTTGGTTTGGAATTCTTTTATTGTGCGAATTCCACGATTGACATGAGAAACAAGTCAATCATTATCACTAACCCAAAATGGCCATCGATGTTACCAATGATATTTGGGTTGACAAGGACCAAGAGCATCTCCAAAATACAGCTATGGATTGAGAAGCTCATAGTTGAGTCGAGAATGAAGCCACAACCTTTAGAGGAGCCGAAGGTGGATTTGGGGCAACCTATGCCAACTCCAACTCTATCCATCCTCAAGTAATTTACAAGTTGAGGCGAGAAGATAGTTTAACTCATTTACACCCTAATTTCAAGCATAACAAAAAACAGGGACGCAATAACATTCCCTCAAAATGCACAGAAATGCCCTAAGACAAAACCAGAGCACCGAAGCCCCAAAAGGAAAGAGACCTAATCACCCAATGTGAGAAGACCTAAAAAATCTTACGCGACGCTCTCAAACTATAATGCCCCGTAATATGCAAAAAACCGATTAAATGACCGGCTTTTAGCTCGTCAATTGCAACAATAGAGCGCAATGTCAGCAAGCAATGCAGCGTGGCTCACAGCAAACTTCCTCAATTGCACATCCAATAGGTCAATGACTCTAAAGGATCAAAGACTTATAATATGAAACGCGAGCCACATTACCGCACATTTCGCCGTACTGCAGACACAAACAATAACAGAACCATAGCAAAGCGGGAAGTAAAGTTCGCGAAGCTTACAGAGAAGTGCCATAGAGGGACCTGCACCAGTAGAGATGAAACATGCGTGTAAGCGAGACATTTATGCCAACAGAGATCCGTGTCGTTTTTCTAATATCAGCTTAGCTGACATTTCTCTTTTTTTGTTCTTCTTCCTCCTTTTACCCCCACCATTGAACGACACTGTTCATCGGCTTCTTCACACGGACTCTTTGGGCCACAGTTCACCAGTGCTCATCCATGGCCACCCAGACCTCCTACGCCAGACCACGAGCTTTGACAAACCCTCCATGACTATGGGCAGTCGTCGAAATTGAAAGGGCTAGTAAATACACCTAGAGGAGGGTGAATAGGTGTATATAAAAATTTCTTAGAAGGACTTAAAGAAATTAATTGACTTTGAATTATAACTCCAGATGTGAATGACTTTAACACAAATCTATCGAGCAATTGAATAAACAACAATTAAAATAAGGAGATTAGGGTAAGAGAATTCAAACACAAAGTTTATAGTGGTTCGGCTTAATCCAAGCCTACGTCAACTCTCTCGCACTAACAGCCCTTAGGTTGGATTTTACTATGAATTAAAAGAGGTGATACAGCTCGTAATCTTGACTTCCTTAGTGGAGAATCTCAGCTAGTCTCTTCACAAAGTCTCACTATGTACTTCTCTCTTTTGTACACAATTGTAACTTGATATATGAAAGAGTCAGGAACTACAGAGATTCAAACGTTGAAATTCTTCTTTCACACCCCACACCAAACAATGAAAGAGTCCGCCTTATATATTCCTTTATGCCTTCATAGATGTTGGCACTTTCCAAAGGAATTCTTCCAATCTACCTATTGAACAGAATCAAATAAAGTGATCTTGAGTTGTTGATTAAATGAAGGTGAGAGTTTGTCAATCATGTTCGCTCATACAATCACGATCTTGAATTTTCATAGGTAGAACCTTCCAAGTTAGCTTACATTTCGAAAAGTTATTCAAATCAAAGTAGATTCTAATAAGAATATTCAAACATCTTGAAACTATAACCAGCCATAAGATCTTCCAAAAACTATAAGGAAAAAATCTTCAAAGATAAGTTCCCATTTGGATAAGATTTCTTTCTTTAGTCTGGAAATTGTCAACTTGGGCAGACTTTGAATGTTGAGTCTAGTGGTCTTTAGACTTTGACAACAGAGTCTAGAGGTCTTCAGACTAGACTAAAAGACAACTTCAAAATAATAAAGGAGTTTTCTCCAACAGGAATCATTGTCGGCAGTCTTTGCCAAGACCCCCATTTCCAGTTCTAGTTTTTCAAGCTTCAAGAAGGCACCTTCGCTGGCCATTACCTTTGTAGATCCATTTTGTGCCTGGGCAACAACAAAATGAGCGCAAGCTCTCTCTCTCTCTCTCTCTCTCTCTCTCTCTCCCCAATGGTCGACCTCAATTAATGGAGGTTGCCACCCGCGATTGAGGCACGCAATCTCACGTTTGAGGTAATCTCTTCTCTTACCCTGGACCAAACAGAACCGAGATTCAGTTTCGTACATGCTTTTTGGGCTCAAACTCACAGATTCACCGTGAAAATCAACTCATTTTGGCTTCAAAACTCTTGATTCTGACCATTTTCAGTCCTCAAAACTCTCAGAACTTCAACTTCTTTCTGGTGAGTCTCACTAAAATAGTAGACGAGGAAATGCACCAAGACCCATCATCACTTTTCAACCTAGGATGAGGTGTTGATTCCTAGAGCAAGAACAGCCAAAATGCCCTCTGTTGACACCCAAAAGTACTCATGTTTTCACGTGCTAGCCACGAGGGGGAATAATAAGGGTGATACGCTTTATTTTATTTGTGAAAACATCTTTTTCCAGTGCTTGTGAAGGGTAATTGAGCTAAGTATCGATAGGATTCTAAACATATTTACCTGAGTCGATGGCAAGGGAATTAATTGCCGAGTGTTAGACTCTGGGTGTAACGCATCAGACTTGGAATTCAAGGGGAATTAGCACTAAAGCTCACACAAGAATAGCTACCACGCGAAATGCACATAAAAATAGGAAGCTATTATTTACTTGATGGGCAAGTCATGCGAGTGTCGTTTACGAGTTAGGAAACCGTTACTTATAGATAAAGTTGCCAAGAAGAAAAGGAAAAGGTGAAGAATGCTAAGAGTGGCGTCCAAGGAGAAGTATCTGATTAATGGCTACCAGTTCGCCTTATAAATATCCAACCTATTCAACGAAGAGCCCCTCGAAAACACAACTATCTTTATTTTATTGCATTTTAGATGTAATTGTTAAGATTCTCATCGTTAATTAAATTTTGACATGTCTTTATATGGTTCATCATTGTCAATTAAATTCTAGTGTTGTTACACAAGCTCAACCCCATCGATTGAATTTCGGCATTGTGTTTCCTATTCGGAGATATTGCTATTGATTAAATTCCAGCTATATACCTAAAACAAGGAAAAAGTATCGGAATAGTCTTAAACCTTTTGTATCGGTACCAATTCAGTCATAATTTTTTTATTTGGACAAATTTAATCCTAAACCTTTTCACATTGGTACCAATTCAATCCATCCGGCTAATTTAAGCCGAAAATTGCTGATGTGGCTGCCAATGGTCTTATGTGGCGCCAAGTGGACATATTTTATAATTTTTTTATATTTTTTCAGATTTTTTAAATTTTTTTCCTTTTTTTCCTTTTTCTTTTTCCTTTCTCCTTAACCCTTGGCCGGCAACGTCGCTGGTCGGCGATGGTCTGGTCGAGGCCAGGGCCGCCCCGCCCTTGCTGGCCACAAGCGAGAGCATCGACCCCCGCCCAGATCCAAGTGAGGGCTGAAACCCTCGCCCGTTAGCCGACGAGGGTGCGGTAGCCCTTGCTTGTGGCGAGCAAGGGTGTGGCGGCCCTCGCCTATGGTCGACGAGGGTGTCGGGCCCTTGCTTGTGGCAGCCGAGCCATCGTGGCCCTCGCCCGGATCTAGGTGAGGGCCCGACACCCTCGTTGGCCACAAGTGAAGGTGTGGTAGCCCTCACTCGTGGAGGGCGAGGGTGCGGCATCCCTCACCCGGATCCGGGCGAGGGCCACGGTGGCCTCGCTCGAGGGCGCGACGCCCTCGTCGGCCACGAGCGAGGTCACCGTGGCCCTCGCCCGGATCTGGGCAGGGTCATCGCGCCCTCGCCCACCACGAGCGAGGGCTGCCGCGCCCTCATCGCCAACGAGCGAGGGTTTCGACCCTCACCTGGATTTGGGCGGGGGCCGACTCCCTCGCTTGTGGCCGACGAGGGCGCGATGGCCCTCGCCTCGACTAGCCCGTGGCCGGCGACATCACGGGCCAAGGGTTAAGGAGAAAAGAACAAGAAAAGAAAAAGGGAAAAAATAATTTAAAAAATATGAAAATATATATATATATAATTTGTTCACGTGGCGCCACATAAAATTGCTGGCGGCCCCACATTAGCAATTTCTGGCTTAAATTAGCCAGATAGACTAAATTGGTACCAATATGAAAATGTTTAAGACTAAATTAGTCCAAATAAAAAGTTTAAGACTAAATTGGTACCGATACAAAAGGTTTATGATTATTTTGGTACTTTTCCCTCTAAAACAAGCTGTGTCATAAATTAAATTCCGACATAGTTTGAGCCCGAAGTGTTAGCTATCTAGCTACTTGTGTTCATGTTACTTCATTGATTAAATTTCGATGTAATTTGTACCTGGAGACTGTCAAGGTTGTATATACAAGTTGAGAATAAAATTCATCCTTGCATTTGACATTCTCTATCCAAATTCAATACAGAACCTGAGTCTCCTCTATAAAACCAAAACGCATTGTTTAGTGAAAGATTTTACGTGGGAAACAAAAACTATTAAACACCCTTGTGATTCCAACAATATCAAGCTCTACTACTACAACAATTAGAGGCTCTCTTAGTTGCATCGCTTTTGCAAGAGATATCGTGGCTAAGAGGTTGCTGGCAATGCCGTTTGCAACATACCCATTGGAGGCCACCAAATAGGGTTAAGTTAATCTCATGGCTAGGTTAATAGTAGGGGTGAATATGGTCTGGGTTGGGCTAGTCAAGCATTTAACCTAGTGACCAATCTGCATGGTCCTCAATTTTTGAGATTAGAGACCAACTTTGTTAAGCCTGGGGCCCAGGCTAGGACCAAAATGACCTTATGGGTCCAATCTGATTCCAAGGTCAATTCAGGACCAACCCATTATTTTCTTACTTCATTTTTTATATTCCTTGAAACGACAAATATACTTTTTTAAATTACATATCTATCAACGATGCAACATTAAGCAACCAAATTATGAACACCGGCTCATATCAAACATAAATCTAAGATAAAATATATAGAATCTTTTGTTGAGTTATGTTTGAGAAACGGGTCAAGAGAGGCGAGCGATTTCATTAGCTAAAGTATGCTCGTGAGGCAAGAGAGGAGAGGTCAGGGTGAGCAATGAAGTGGTGAAGAGGGTTTCTAATTTTTTTGATTGAATCTGGGCTAGGTTCCTACTTTATAATTTACACAACATAATTGCATAAGAAAAAACATTGCACAATGGTTTAAAGTAGACAAAAATATATAATATATTATATATGATTTGTAATATGATATACACATAATATATATTACATATGTAATACATAATATATACAAGGTTAACCCTTAAGTTCGAGGATTGAGGACAAACTTGCATAATGCGAGGTCCAAGGGTTCCAAGAACAAGGACGGGCGCAGTCCACTTGAGAACTGAACTAGGACTGACTGATTGGACTAGTCCAAAGTTGATCCTAAATCAATGCTCACCCCTAGTTGATAGTGGCCTGTCAGGATAAAAGTGAAATGAGAAGAAGAAAGGGAAAAAAAAATGAAAATATAATAATTGGAAGAACAAAATGATATGCAATTATTCTATTAGAATTTAATGTGTCAATTCCCATGTATATTTATTCCACCGTAGGTGAGGCCTCACCAGCCCTCCTCGGATTTGGGGCCAAGGTCATGCTCTCCCCCCGCTAGGGGTTGCCAAGCCCTCACTCAAGGCTAGTAAGGTCAATGGGCTTCAAGAAGGCCCAAGCAACCTCCACTAGCCCTTCCTGACGTTATGGCAGCAGTCACAACAGCCTAGCCAAGCCCTAGGTGAGTTTGTGCTTTTCTTTATTTCAAATATATATATATATATATTAGCTCTTTATTTTTTAATCTAATTTTTATAATAATTTTTATGACATGTTGGTTGGTGTGTGCTACATCATCGCTCCATGTCTTAAGAAAGTAATAAAATAAGATATGTTAATATTTTCCATTAGCTAAATTGGATGGAGTAAACGAAAGGACTCGATTGAACTAATTTAATAAGTTTTAAGATTTGAATACATTTTTTGCAAGTCTTAAAACTCAATTGCACTTCTATGATAAGTTTTTGAATTTTTAATGAACCTAGCCCAAAAATATTTTTATAAACATGGAATCAACTTGGTCAAGAAGCCACAGTGGAATTCAATCCACACGAGTGTAGCTGTCCTTTTCCATCTTTCCCTGGCCAACTGTGATACCTCAAAGGAGAAATTTTATTGACGAACTTCATCCTATAAAAAGTCCAAGTCAATAACATTTTTACTCTTGACGGCATCATCAATATATAAATAATTTTCCTAATCTGTAAGATTTGTCTTTAAGTTTGAATCGGGTCGTTTAATGAGTTCCAATCCGAGAAATATCTTAATATTATACTGTATTATCTTCAAGGATAACTATTTTTGCTTTGTGCTTTGTGCTTATTATAATTCGGAAGCTTTGGATAGCTATTGCCTGGCTATTTTCTTCCTCGGGCCCATAAATTGCCAGGTCCCCCGTCTCAGCTAGTCGTTCACAATCGGTACACTTGGCAATCACCTCACTTGTTTCCAAGGGATCCTTTGACCGACCCAAGGCAAGCCACGGTCATAAACCTCCATCGTGAACACCGGGGAATTCTTTTTATTTTGTTTCAAAAGACGGGTTGTTAAGTCGTAGAAATTTCGTGGAATTTACGTGTGTTAAGTGCCTGAATTCCTTCGACCCAAGAAAAAACGTCAATTAGTCATAACTTTTAGATAACGATGATATCAAACATCACATCATGCTTTATGGATATGGTCAATAAGCAATAATTGCATATTATATTCGCTTATGGGTTTGGTATTAAGGAGTGTTCTATTTTTTGTGTTGAATGTTTAATAACTAATTTACTTTCAACTCATATAATTTTGAAATATTTGAATTATTATATGACAAAGTGAAATTGTCAACATGAATACATAATGAGAAGAAATTGTATAAATATTTCTGGAAAAAGAAAAATATTTTCATACTTGGACATAACACATGTCATAGAGAGGAAGATCCATGGATTCATAAAAATCTTCCTTATTTGTGAAAATGAGAGGGCTGAATTATAATTGTTGTTGTATAGTTAACACAACTAGCTATTTCACATTCTCTATCTTCCTTATCTCTGGAAACCAACGTCCAATTTTAGGATGATCCAAGTCTTGGCACGACTCGAGCTCACCAAGAGAAATCCAATTACAAGATTGGTTGGAAAAGGTACAAGCAAAAGCAACTCTCTTGAGCATAGTGTTTCGAAAGAAGGGTCTTCGGCCCTTCGGCTTTGAGAGAACGTTCCTCAGAAATTGCGAATGGAAAAATCAATTATAACTTGACTACACTAATTAGAGTTACATGATTGGCCAGAAAAGGGTATAGGCAAAAGCAACTCTCTTGAGCATATGGTGCTTCAAAAGGAGGGTTCTCGGCCTTTCGATTATGAGGATATGTCCCTCAAAAATTGCAAAAGCCCTTGAGTTACAAAAAAAAAAAAAAAAAAAAAAAAAAAAATTCGAAATACAAGTAGTGTTTAATAAAATGTTTTTTTTTTTTTTTTTTTTGGTCGATGAAAACACAAAGAAAAATAACTTTTGACTTCGTTGATAAAATTGGGGTTTTCGAGGAGGGTTTTCTTAATTAAGAAAGTTGAGGAAGAAGACAAAAATTACAGTTGTATTCGGACAAGATACTTCCACACGGCAGATAAATGTCGATCTGTCCGAAGAGGACCCGCATTGCTGGCCCACGCTCAGTCCCTCCTATATAAGACCGCCACGTTTACTTATATCCAAACCATAATTCCACCGTCTAGACTCCATTTCGGTGCCCATTCGACGAGCAAAAGAGGAAACCATGGAAGCCGAAGCTTCACCGTAACAGCCTCCCCGTTCTCCTGTCCTATTTTCGCTTTGTTTTGTTCGTTTTTCTTGATGTGCTTCCTGTTGTTTTGGAAAGGTTTGAGACGAGCGAGATGTTGGGGACTTTCCTGGCGTCGACGCCGCTGCCGAAGGAGGCGTGGAGGGTGTGCAGCACCGCGAACGCGATGGGGTGTGGTGCGTTCGTGGTGGAGCAAGTCGGGGGCGTGGGCTATGTGGCATTCTCTGGCATCCAACAGCTGCCAGTGCCCGATTGGGATCCGAACCGCAGCATGCTGGTGCCATTGGATGCAGCGGGCCACGGGCCGTTTGCGCTGCTGAAATGCCGCTACGACGGCGAGGAGCCGGTCATGGTCCACGCCGGAGTGCTTCACCTCTTCCTTCATTATCATCCGCGCCCTGATCTTCAGAGCCAGGTTACCGATTTTCGCCGTTCTTGAGATGTCCCCGCTCCAGTAATTCGGAATTCTGTGACCCTCTGCATCCGAATTACGGAAGACTGTAAACCGATGCTTGTGGTTTAGTGTTAACAAGTGCTTTAGCTAATTTTAAGAAATCCTGAATATGCATGCAGATTCGTAGTCTGCTGGCTGAAACCAAGTCAATAGTCATCACAGGCCACTCCATAGGAGGATCAGTCGCCTTCCTCGCTGCTCTTTGGCTCCTCTCCTACCTCAAATCCATCTTCTCACCCATCTCAGTCCTATGCATCGGTTTCGGTTCTCCTTTCCTCAGCAACGAGTCGCTTTCCCGAGCCATCCTCCGCGAAAGTTGGAGTGGCAGCTTCTGCAACATCATGTCAACGCACGATATAATGCCAAGGTTATCTCTGGACCAATCACTTGTTCCGACTCCCCAGTGGCAAGCCCTCATAAGATTTTGGTACACGTATATGATGTCACCGAACTCTATGAATTTCGCTAACCTCCAATTAACTGAAGAAGACAAAGCCTGGTTATTTTACTTGGCTGCAGGCCGACATGGAGCGCCTAGTGCATGCTGGGGAAGGCTCGGGAGGGAGGTCATTTTGGCCATTTGGGAATTACTTGTTTTGTTCAGATGAGGGTGCGATTTGTTTGGACAATACCGTATCAGTCAACAAGATGATGCATTTGATGCTGAGAATAGGCTCTCCAAATTGTATCACTGAAGAGCACCTTAAGTATGGCCGATATGTTGAAAAACTAACTCATCGAGTCTTTGAAGAGAAGCTTTATGGAAGGAGATCTCTCGAATCAAGCTACGAAGCAAGTCTTTTGATGGCTTTGAACTCTATGGGGACATCTCGACAGGTAGGAACACAACACCTTAGATCATCAAGTGATCGGCATCTGTAAATGTATTGATCTAGGCTTTTTATTCCCGGGTGCAATTCTCCTCAGTTTAAAGATTCATTGATCCCTACTTTGCAGTTATCAATTGCACCGATCGCAAAAGATTGCTTGAAGATGACGAGGCGAATGGGGCGCTCGCCAAATCTAAACACTGCCAATTTAAGCATTAAGCTATCCAAAATTGCTCCTTACAAGTCGCAGATACAATGGTATAAAGCTTGTTGTGATAATTCCGATGAGCAAAGAGGATATTATGATTCTTTCAAGCATAGGGGGGCCTCAAAGAGAGAGTTCAAGATAAACATGAATAGGATCATGCTTGAGGCCTTTTGGGATGGTGTCGTACGCATGATGGACAGGAATGAGCTCCCACACGATTTGCACAAAAGTTCAAAATGGGTAACCGCATCGCAGTCTACATGCTTCTTGTGGAGCCATTGGACATCGCAGAGTATTATCGGTCGGGGATGCACCAAAAGAAAGGCCACTACATAAGCAATGGAAGAGCAAGGAGGTACAAAATTTTCGATCAGTTGTGGACAGAGAGAGTTCGTAGAGAGAAACTAGGCAATAGGAGGACTAGGTATGCGGGCTCGACACAAGACCCTTGCTTCTGGGCAAGGGTGGAGGAAGCAAAGGAGTGGCTGGATAAAATCAAGAGGGAAAGCGAACCAACAAACTGGGCTCGTCTTTGGGATAGACTCATTGAGTTCGAAACTTATGCAATGAAGAAGGTTGAAGGATTAGAGGTGTCTGCTGATGTTGTGGCTAAGAATTCAAGCTTTAGTCTATGGTTAGAAGGCCGGAGAGCATCGAAATCACAGATTTATCCCTTAAGGACATCAATTGACGAGGCATCGAGCTCTTGCCCTGGCTGAGAAGTGGCCATCCCTTTCTAATCCAAAAGCTCGGCTTCCATGGCCATGGAGGAGCCATTGCCTCGAGATCTAAAGGATCGACACCTCCATGGCCACAAGACTTGGCTCCTGTATATGTTTCTTTGACCTTGTACACCACTCAACTGGGGATTAATTTGTCGTTCTAGTGTAATATTACAATAGAGCATAATTTCCTATGGTGCCGGAGACGGAGGTGGGTTATAAGTATGTCGAACCTTGGCAGACAACAATCTTTTATGTACAAATTAATATGCTGATGATAAAACTTGATATGATGCACTTGGGATGATATTATGCAATTACAACAATTCTCAAACTTTCTCATCGACGGACCAAAGATGCCTGAGGGACTGCTAAGTGATGCGAAGATAGGAAATCTAATTCTGTGCTTTGAACAAATTCAAGTTTTCATGCTTTTTTGGAATGTTAATGAAGTGGTCATGTCTTGGACTAAGAAGATATCAACTTCGAATGCTCATGACATCTGCCGGAGGCAGAACACGGTAGAATTTTTTTTTTTTTCAAATCATTCTAAGGGCAACCAATTGACTGTAGCGAAACATTGGATATTAAGCATCGGATCATACCTTTCTATTCTATGATCGATGTTCCTAGCAGGTCCATTAAACCATCTCCAGGCATCAAACACCCACCAAAGCATTATCATACCTAAACTTTTTACTGGTTCATAGTTGAATGGGTCCCAAGTAATAGGATATAGAGTCGGCAGAGAAAACACTGAGCACGTATAGCACGTCCATAGAAACACTATCAAACAGATTGGTCTACTTGCCCTGCCCAAGTAAAACGGCCCAGGTTTGAAATTCTTCTCTTCTATGGCCATCCTCGCAAACATCGCGACTACATATCCTCTTACCCATCCTATCGTGCATTTGTAAGTTATGGCAGTGAAGACTATATTCACTTTCAATATTGGAATTCCAAGTAGAACACAGATTGCTGGGGAAAAGTATCAAAACAGTCCTAAACTTTTTGTATTGGTACCAATTCAGTCATAAACTTTTCAATGGGACCAATTTAGTCCTAAACATTTTCATATTTGTACTAATTCAGTCCATCCGACTAATTTAAGCCAGAAATTACTGATGTGGCCGTCGACAGTCTTATGTGGCGCCATGTGAATAAGTTTTATAATTTTTATAATTTTTTTTCAGATTTTTTAAATTTTTTTTTTTTTTTTTCTCTTCTTTTTTTTTTTTTTTTTTTCTCTTTAGCCCTTGACCGGCGAGGTCGTCGGTCGCTGGCTAGCCAACCATCGCCGACCATAGGCTAGTCGAGCGAGGGGCCGCCGCGCCCTCCCCAGCCACAAGTGAGGGCGTCGGCCCCCGCCTAGATCCGGGCGAGGGCCGCCGCACCCTCGTCGGCCACGGGCGAGGGCACGGCAACCCTCGCTCGTGGCGAGCGAGGGCGCGGCGGCCCTCGCCTAGATCTAGGGGAGGGCCAATGACAGTTGCCGCGCCCTTGCCCGCCACGAGCAAGGGCCACCGCGCCCGCTCGTGGGAGCAACGGTCGCCGCACCCTCATCGCCACAAGCGAGGGCGTCGTGTCCTCGCCTAGATGTGGGCGAGGGCGGCGACCCTCGTCAACCCTCACCCATGTCCGGGCGAGGGCCGCCGTGCCCTCGCCCGCCACGGGCGAGGGCTGTCACGCCCTCGCCTGTGGTCGACGAGGGTGCGGCGACCCTTGCCCAGATCCAGGTGAGGGCCGCTGCACCCTCTCTGGCCAATGGGCGAGGGTTTCGGCCCTCGCCTGGATTTGGGCTGGGGCCGACGCCCTCGCTTGTGGCCGGCGAGGGCGCGGTGGCCCCGCCAGTGGCTAGCGAGGGCACAGGCCCCCTCGCCTCGACCAGCCTGTGGCCACGATGGTCGGCTAGCCGGCGACCTCGCCGGCCAAGGAGTAATGAAAATTGAAAAAGAAAAAGAAAAAGAGAAAAAAAGGAAAAAAGAAAGAAAATTTTTTGTTAAAAATATGAAGTAAATATAAAAAAATTATAAATTTGTCCACATGGCGCCACATAAGATCGCCGGCGGCCGCATCAGCAATTTCCAGTTTAAATTAGCCTGATGGACTGAATTGGTACTAATATGAAAAGATTTAGGACTAAATTGGTCCAATTAAAAAATTTAGGACTGAATTAGTGTCATTACAAAAGGTTTAGGGCTATTTTGATACTTTTGCCCAGATGGCTGTGTAAAGCCACGCTGCATTAGATTGGACTTTGTGCTTCGTATGCACTTTTTGCCATACCGAGACAACGCACATACCTGAAGAGAGCTGCGGTGAATGGGTTACGTATCAATAGATAGAGTACCTGAAACTAAGCATAACAAAAGAAAAGAGGAATAGACACTGACTACGCTTGCTGCACTGGTAGTGATGGAAACCCACCTAAAAAGAATGAACCATATAATGAATAGCAAGATGATTGCAACAGGAGCAGTGCGACACCTCCCATGGAATGCATCATAGAGTATTTGAGCAGGAATGAACACACCAGTCATATCATTGGTCGGATCATATAGATAGTCAAAAGTTCTGAAAGTGTCAGCATGTAAAATATAGCATGATACAGCAGAAGCAGTTTCAAAAGCAAATCAAAGGATAGATTTAATAACAATGTTCAGAAGAAGGGGAAGAAAAGTATATGTGCTTCTTCCCCTGCTCTTTGTACAAATTAAGACATACTATGTCAGCGACTTCAATATTGGTAAAAGGTAGTGAAATGGAGTTTCGTGGCCATGTGAGATGTGGCTTAACAACAAAAAGTCTACTAATAACTTAGAGATCCATGAGAGGTAAAACTGTGTGTTCACTCTTCCAGAGCTAAATTTTTTCCTCATTAAACTTGGTACTTCATTACTTCCAACAAAGAAATATTTTCACTTAATAAATAGATATGAAGAGTTCCTTACCTGGTAAGAATGGCAATGGGACCGTTCTTGTCAACGCCTTTAGTTTCTTCAGTTAGATGCACAGCTGCATCATTCCCGCAAAGTGAATACCGACTGATAAGAAAAGCTAGAATTACCGTATAAGGTTTGCTTGATATCCCGGTTGTTTCAGCCATTCCAAAATGGCCGAACACAAAAGACGCTGACTGTGTAGTCAGTGCTAGGAGTGGAAGCATTATAACTATGACAATTCCGCCAACTAACTAAAGAAAAAGGAAATGAAGCTTTGACTAGTAATTGAAATAATCTCATAGGTCACTTAATGGTCCACACAAACTATTAATACATTAAGTTTCTAATAGAAAATGCTTGAGTTTTTTAATACACCTGCCACCACATTAAGATTATTTCGATGAAGGCAATTACTTTAAGCATGAATGCGTCAGAACCACTTCAGCGCAAGGTAGCCGGCATCTTTGTTTGTGCCAGTGCAAAATTATTTATGATGCTCTGAAGGGTTTGTGATCCTGCATATGCCTTCCGAAACCACTCATGGGATCAATTCACTCACCATGATAGATACTTCCAAGCAGTAATGCAACACGAAACAGAACAAGAAGCAAACAGAATATGGAATCCTCCAGAGTATCGATGCCAAATGAGGCCTATATGGCTTCAAGTCAAGCGCAACACAATTGGAGCACAAGTGGGACTGGCAAGATCGGCAGCCCAAAAATAAAGGGAACCAGTCGTCTATTAAAAGTTCACAAAGATAAGATCGTTAAAAATCTCAGAAAAGCGTGAACTTCTTCTTCGAAAGAAACCCTCCAATTAGCATAAGTAAAACCTATAGCGAGGAAAATGAAGCATTTAGTACTTTGGAGGACGTTGTTCCCAACTTCCTTCTATAAAGTGTTCTGGCTAGTCTTCTTGGGTCAGTTCTGCTATCGTCTCTTGAAACTGAAGAGCAAAGAATCTCCCATAAGGTTCAAATTTGCCAAACATTTCAGCTAAGCAAAGAGCTTTGCAGTTAGTATTACACCAGCATAACTTCGAGTATCCTTTCTGTTTGTTTTTCCAAAATTCACGTAAAATGTTTTGGCTAGAGGAGTCTATTTTATACCGAAAACCGTAGCCTTCTTTTAAGCAAGATAGATCATGATGCTCAGATAAACAATCTTTTTGTTAAAGAGTAAAGACACCACCCGTATAACTTTTAAACAAGTTCTTTAGTATCAAAAGATACTGCACAAACAAACTATTTTTAAGTTATCACCGAAAACTTCAAAGATAATACCGGATTGACAAACAAAGATGAGAAAAGATATAAAGGAGAACAAGTGACAAGGAACAAACTGGGAAAGAGGAGCAGATTTCAGCCATGGCGATCCCCACAAACCAAGTCAAGAATGAAACCACAACCCAAGCGATGGCAAGAACGTGTCGTCCTCGTGGGAAAAGACCGAAAATTGCGCGCGAGGACACTGTGATTCTGTGTCGGAACGCGAGGTTTGGTGATCGAAAATGAGGAATTGTATTTGAGAAGGAGGGAATAGAAAGGGTCGAAGCTGGAAGACAAGGTGATGCCCCGAGAGGGCCAAGCAAGTTCGGAGAGCCATCGCAGTAAAAGTGGAGAAGGATCGGCGCAAACGTCGACGTTGACTGACTTTCTTTTTCGCGAATTTTCCCCCATTTTTCATTTATCTATTTGTTTAATTTTTTTATTTATTGACTTTCTAAAGGAAAGATATATAATAATCTTCATTTTTTTTTTCTCTTGAAGTACTTTGGTTGCGAGCCTAATGTGGAAAAAAAAACCGACCATATCTTTCGTGCAGAATTACGGCTGGCCTTCGCTTCGAAAAGTCTTGTATAAAGTCGCGTATTAATTTGGATATGATTTGTAATTATATCAACTACATCCAACTTGATCTTCCTAAATAAAAGAAAATGAATAATTTCATGATAGTAATTCGTCGACCCCAAATGATTAATTGCTCTTTACTTTATTATAAATCCTATCTTGCCAATTAATCCAATGACTAAGGGTGAATGAGTTGTTAGCCAACAAAACAAAAAAGGAAAAAGAAAAATACATTTTCCAGAATTGGCAAAAAAGAATTTTTTACACAATGAAATGCAAAACTGCGATAAAGTCATTTGAACCACCAATTCGAAATTTGTCCCCTTCAAATCACTCATATCAATTAGGAGGTCTTTGAATAGATTCGTTACTCGTTGCGATTTGAATGATTTTACCATAATTTATTGAGGTTTCCATCATGTTCTCATGGATAAATTGCATTTTAGGGGTTGTATTGAAATATTTGTGGAGGTTTGCATTTTCCATTCTAGAACATTATTAAGATATTAGATATTCTCATATCAACACAACTAAATGAGTTAATAAAGAAATGACTTCATCATACGGATAATGAACTTACGATACCTTTGCTTGGGGAAAAGCCTTACCATAAAAGAAAATGCTTTTGGAGAAATTATTTTATAAGAAAATGGTAAATTCTTCCTCATTTCGCAATATGTGATCGAAAATATTTTTTGGTGTTTGAATCTTATTTTAAAATGATTTCAATTTCGTGAATAACATTTGATCTAACAATTTACCAAATTAGATTTTGTATTTTTCCTCAACTTTTTTTTTCTATTTTTTGGCCTTTTGTTTTTCTTTTACGGCCCACATTTCTTTTTTAACTTTTCGTTTGGCAAAAAATTCATATAAGAGCCTGATATGCTCTCATTTTCTTAAATAAGAGCCCAAAATGAACCTTATTTCAAATAAAGATATAAAATAACCATATTAGTCATAAAGAATTATCTAAAATGATTATGCATGTTTCAAATAAAAGCCTACCTTCGCTAGCTCGTTGATTAATAAAAAATTCCAGTCAATCAAAGATATTATCGTCCAAACATAAATTAAATTGGATTAAAATTTAAAAAAAAAATTTAAAAAAAGGAAAACATGGGTGGGATAAAGCGCCTATGGCCATGGCCTCATTGCTAATGGGGTAGTGGTGAAGGTTGGCATGATCACTAGCACTTGGGGGAGGGCTAACAATCCTCATCGACCAGAGACGAGGGCTAGTAGGCCCTCACCAAAAGCATGAGAGTGTGGCAACCCTCTCCAAGATCTAGGCCAACGTCTTCGACCCTCGCCTAATGCCTTCAGACCTCGCCCTAGATCTGGAGTTGCTAGGCAAGGGTCATCAAGCTTAGGTGAGGATCGACAACCCTTGTCCACTCGAGGTTAAGAGCAAGTGACCTTCCCTTAAATCTAGGAGAGGGTTGCCGCCCTCTCCCGCTTCCAACAGTGGGGCATGGGCCAACCTATGTTTACCTTTTTATAAGTTTTTTTATGAAAAAAATGAAAAAATTAAGATGAAATTAGGGATATGTGCAACACAAGTCCTAAAACTTACAAGAAACGTGCAATTGAATTCTAAAACTTATAAAAAGTGCAATCAAGTCCTAAAACTTGTCAATTTGGTTCAATTGAGTCCTAAAGTTAACACCGTTAGCCTTTTCCGTTAAATATTGCTTTGACGTGGCATTTAAAATAATATTTTATTTTCCACTTAGATTTTTAATTATTTTTTTAAAAATTGGATTTAAAAATTAAAATATTATATTTAAAATCTTTAAAAATTAGATTATAAACTAAAAAGGAAAATCAAAAATTTATTTAAAAAACAAAAATTTTCAAAAAAAAAAAAAAAAAAAAAAGGGCGGTGCACCGGTGGTTTCCACCGCCGCCCAATGCCGGAGGGCCGGCAACGGTCACCGGCCCCGGGCGGGGTGGCCGGCCCTCGCTCGGCGAGGCCTCGCCGGCCCCATGTGAGGGGCGAGGCTCGCCGCCCCATGCGAGCCTCCCGTGCGGGCGAGGCTTGCCCGGATCCGGCGAGCCTCGCCGGCCCGAGGGAGGGCCGACGAGGCCACGCCCGCCCGGGCGACGGCCGCCGGCCCTCGCCGGGAGCCGGCGAGGCTCACCCGCCCGGGCAAGGCCTCGCGGCCCTCGCTCGGGGCCGGCCACCTCACCTAGGGCCGGCGACCGCGCCGGCCACTCCGGCGATGGGCGGCGGCCGAAGCACCATGGGTGCTCTTTTTTTTTTTTTTTTTTTTGCACAGTTTTCTTTTTTAAATAAATTTAGCTTTTTCTTTTCTGTTTTTAAATCTAATTTAAACAATAATAAAAATAATGTTAAAAGGCATGTGTATAATAAAAAATCATTTAAAATGTCATGTTAGCGCCACGTCGGCGTTTTCCATTAGTAAATGTGACGGTGTTAATTTTAGGACTGAATTGAACTAATTTGACAAGTTTTAGGACTCGATTGCACTTTTTATAAGTTTTAGGACTCAATTGCACTTTCCCTGTAAATTTTAGAACTTGTGTTGCATATATCCCATGAAATTATTGTTCAAGTTTAGACCATTCTTTGAATTTATTAGGGACACTTCAAGTCCTTATTTAAAAGGAGATTCACTTCATTATTTTATTTGAGAAAAGGAGAACACTTTAAATATTTATTTGAGATATATTCATTTCATGTTCTTAGTTAAGAAAATGATGACATATCCTCATTTAGAATTTTCACCTTTTAATTTGGAGAAAAGCAAACCCCTCTCTCCCGCCCTCGCGCTCTCAGTCCAGTCCCTCCTCTCTCGCGCAGCCCGCCAGCCACCTGCCCACCACTGGCCCGCCACCGTGGTCTCGCCGGCTGGCTGCCGTCCACCGCTCAAGGTGCCGTGCTCGAGTTCCGTCTCTCTCTCTCTCTCTCTCTCTCTCGCTCTCAATCCTCCCTCTCTCGCGCAATCAACACCACGGTCTTGTGTCTCGCCATCTGGTCGCCGTCCGCCCCCTCTGATTTCGCCGTCTGGCTCCTGTTCTCGTTCTTTGGTCTCGTTTACAAAGACTGTTTGTTCTTGTTTTTCACATCATTCAATTTTGGCGAAACAAATGTGATTCATCTTTTCGCGAGGACCCGATTGTAAGAGTCGAGGACAGTGGGAATCGAGTGGACGTTAAGAGCTTGCCGGTCTCCGTTCTTTTCTTCCTCCTCGTCTGAAGAGTGACAAGCCAAAACCAAAAACCCAAGGACAAGAGCATTGAGTTTGTGTCAAAGTCATTCTAATTAAAATTTTTGGGTGAATCACCTGTTAAATTCTTCACATTGGCCTGGCTTCAGGAAGTTGGTAATTCTCTCTTTTAACTGATATTATAACACACTTTCTTTCATCAATCAACGCATCTGGGGCTCACATTCGGTTTAACTTGAATTCGATATATACGCTCTTATGCAGACACGCCTGAGCAGAGGCAAAAGGGTTTTACTCTCCTCCACGTCACATGCTGAGCGTCTGTGGGTTTAGGATCTTGATTGATTGTCCCCTAGACCTCTCTGCTCTCGCTGTTTTCACCCCCAAACCTTCCGGGTTTTCTGGTGCAAGATGAAGAAGATATGGAACATTCAGTTGATGAGTCCGATGGCTGTGAATCTGGGAATGAAGAGAGGGAGAAACTTGTGAAATCCCTCGTTCATTGATGTAGTGTTGATCTCGAGCCCTGCTGGAATGCTCGGGTTGCCTTTTCTTACTTGAGCGAAGGGCTTCTCGGCGAAGGTAATCTTCATCTCATTGATTGAATCTGGAGTAATTTTTATGTATATGGTTGAGGGTTAGTTTAATTATCGCTTGGTCCTGGGCTTGTGCATTAAAAGATTGTGACTTGCTTAAAGATTCGTGCTTTTACCTTAGGTATATGTAACCGAGGCAGCAGCGAAACTTTGGAAATTTATGATGGAGGACCTTGTTTTGATGCATGAGGAATTCAGGCAGTTTTATGGATCTAAAGAATCCAGTAGTCCTCACTGGATGAAGTGGTAGGAGCTGGAATCACTTCCTTCTGCATCGAAGGAGATATTATTGGGCAGTGATGGGATTGAGCTTGGCGGATGGATGCCATTGTATAGGTAAGGAAAAGCCCCTTGTGTAGTAGTTCTGTTCTATAGCTAAATCGCATACAAGATGTGGCTTGATAGTTTATCAAGGCTTAGATCCTCATTGTAATTATTTGCGGAACTCAGTATACTGGTTCTTCTACTTCACCCCTCCCTTAGTCTGGAGAGACCCCAAACTTTTTAGCAGCAATCGGCTTGGCATGCCTTTAGAAGACGCTACAATCTCCTGAGATGTGGCTTATATTTTGATGTTAGGAGTTCTGTCCTGCGGCCAAGGCTTTAAAATGCCTTTTCTTGTTAGATGAATTTCTTGATTGGTCATGCATCAAAGGCTCACATCTTGTGGTCAGAAGCTTCAGCCATTGAAGATTATGAATTATTGGTGTCCTTGCATCTTCCGAGTTGTGACCACCCTTGTTTGCATATTACACCTTACTTTTCTTCCAAGAAACTGCATTTTCGTTGTTTAATAACCTTCTAAGAGATAGTGATGAAGAGTGCCCATCAATGCAGCTAATAGAGGATTGTGTTAAGAAGGTTCAAAGACTTATGCAGAAGTGGCATGCTACAATGGCACAATAAGTATCAGACCAATCAGCTTCGGGTTGGAAATAGGAGCCTGTAATTGGATGATAGGATATCAAGATGGAATGACAGGATTTGTAGATTTTGACACTTGGCATCTATGAAATCAAGTTGCGAGTTTACTGTGATGAAACCAGTGATTTGGAGGAGCTCCTTACTTCATGCAGATGAGAGCTCAGAGGAAATGGACAAATTGAACTTTATATGCTCCTGTGCAGTTGATGCTGTTAAAGCCGGTGGTTCAGTACACATTACTCTAGGATGACTTAGAATCATCCTACAACTCTTGGAGCAGATATCTATTTGCCTGGAATTTTCACATTATACAGTACTCCATTGGCTTGCAATTAAAATTTATACTGTGACATCGGTCTTCTCTTACTTCAGTGGATATCAGATAAAGCTGATTCTACAATCATAAAGTTCGAATTTCACTTGAAATGAATGTAATGATGGTGATAAAAAAGCCTGAACCATTTGTATTCCTATGCAAGAAAATCACCTAGACCAATTTTTTTTTTTTTTTTGGATGATGAAAATTACCTTGACCGAACTATATGCTTATGCTGTTTCCTTTAGTTGCACCTTCAAAAAAGTCGGGCGATCAATTAGTATGCTATGTTTAAACCCTCTGCAAAATCCCTGAAGAAGCTATAATCACAATATTTGGCACTTTGTCCACATCAGATGCCCTGAGTGTGTCTTCAGCTGGTTAGGATTTGATGGTGTATAGTTAGTTCTACTGGCTGTCACCTCATTGTAGCCGTAAACCAATCTTACTTTGATGAGAGTTGCTGATTCTGCAGATTGTATATTTAGTTTACTTTTCGTGTTTGTGTGATGGCTTTACAGTGTAACCAGGTGGGAACTCCTTTGGCACGTTTGAACAGCAGTGTGATCTTGTGCTTCAGAACCACAAAGAGCTATGAACATAATCCTCCTATTGTTTTGCTGGATAAAAATCACTGGCTGTGGTCAACCTGGTAGTGTTATCTCCTAGGTGATCATGTAGGTCTCAGTATTTTATATTTTGCAATTGCTTTTGTGAATTAGAGTTCTGGTCGCTCTCACTGCTGCACGTGAAGTCTATGTCCAATGTACTTCCTGAGTAAGATATTCGGGAATGAAAAAAGCAATCAATATTTTCGGAAAAATGGTTCTCCAGAGTTCTTTGTCTTATAAATAAAAAGAGTCCTCATAACACCATTTGTTCTCTCCATAGGTTCCCATATTTGTTATCTGGTCGGTAGCAGAAGAGTTATGGGCATACACCAACATAATACCCGAGTGGGTGTGCAAACAAAGGCAAGAAAATGTATATAACTGAGGACATATGATTTATATATGTCTCCAATCGATCGTTTACATCCCTACTAAAAGAAGATTTTATTTTTTATTTTTTATGTCCTTCACAGTTGTTCTCTGGCAAGCCATTATTTGCACATGTCTAGCTTTTGAATGGAGAAAGGCTGCAAGTGTATTCTCCAATTTACTCAACTAAGCTATTGTACGGTAATCTTTTCTTTTGACTCTGTAACTTGTCACATAATCATATCCTCTGATTGCTGTTAGAATGTGTGCAGACTTCAATGGCAGGAGTAGTGCATTGTATTTTGACCTCACTGTAGTTTTCGACTTGGCCCAGCTGTTCATTTGCTCAGACGCTGGCATGGAGATGAAAAATCATTACTCATTTGGGAGGTGCTAATATATTCTCTCACTCATCTAACAACAAAAAGTGCTTCTTTCTTTCCTATTTTTCAGCAAATAGAGCCATTCAATGAGCAGAACCTTTTTGTTCAATTTGCAGGAGAGCATGGATAGTGATATAGCTCTCTTGCCTTTTGATCCGAAGGAGATGAAGATGAAGGTCCTTCGATGTCATTTCCTTCAGGAGTAGCGTAAGGACTGTGCATTAGCATTAGCTATTTCACCTTTTCTTCATGAGACTGAACTACTCCACCGGTCCAATTGCTTTGCATTCATGCATGCGCATTAACTATCAAAATATTATGCTTGCACATTTTATCTCATGGATCGACCTCACTTGTTTGTTGAAGAAGGTTCAACCTTTAATCCATGTATTGCAACCGAAGTTTGTTGTGGTAACATCACCTATCCTTCCATCCACTCTTCTTCTAATGACGGTACTGCAGATTGATAAGTTCTCTGTTCTTGCACTTTCTGTTGAAGATGGTTACCTGAAGATTTTAGGCAGCAGATCATATCACCCGTCTCAGACTGATACTCAGTCCTTCACTACTCTGTGAACGAGACATTAAAGCTGCCTACCCTGAAGAAAGATTCAGAACTAGAAATCACAGTAGACTTGATCTCCCAATTACGTTGGAAAAACTTGAAAGACCGAAATTTGAGCATCGCAAGATTGAAAGGAAACCCTGTCACGAGAGAAACCAGAAGGCGGATTCTACCTAGCTATGAGCTATCCTGCTCAAAAAGTGAACCCCCGTTGCTTTGGGGGGCTCCAGACTTGCAAGGGCTCCTGGTTCGTTCATCAGAGATGGGTATTGGCGGATCTCTACAAGAAGACAGTGTCACAGATGGATCGAGCAATGCTCGTATCTTGTGCATCGACGCTCCTAGTGAAGCTCTACTTGAAATTAGGAGCACGAGCACTTTAATCAGTGCTCCGGATGGCTTTCTGCATTAGGGATGCTGTGGACAGCATCCTGGATTGTGCTTGATCTCGTGTCTTATCTGTACTCTTGACTTAGAAATGAGCTAACCGAAGAAGTTGCTTCTTGGCATAATGTTGTTGGGGGTTACATTGACGCTGGAATGTTTTGATTTATGCTTGGAGAGCAAGAGATATACTGAAAGCCAGCACGCACATATCTGTGAGCGACCATAAGTCAGTATGGAATCATAGAATATTTTGCTAAACACAACATGGCAAGGCGGACAGTTTGAAATATGAATATCGAAGATCTGACCATTTGGTTTCTTTCGGGTGATATCATGGCTCAAACCGTGCCTGAATCCAAATGTTAAGTACCAGTCTCGATTGAAATTTAACTTGAACTTTTTCAGTAGTGTTCTGGCAATTCCATTTGATCAATTCCGGTATCATGAATACATTGTTAGGACACCTCGAACATGAGCTGCCCTCATGATTCCCACATTTAAGCACATAGGTACTCTTTCGGATGTTATGAGTGTCTTGTGGATTGCCCTGATGATTCCTGCATTTAAGCGCATAGGAACTCTTTCGGATGTTATGAGTATCTTACCGATTACCGAACGCATTGCAGTACTCGTTCCAATTTGACCAGCAGACGATATGCAAGTGCATGGGTATGGAAATGAGTTGGAAACTAATCAATTTCTCAACATCTCCGAACCCCATTTAGGTCTAAATGCGCGCTCGATTTTGGTTTCGAGGTCCCCGTAGAAAGTCCTGCTGGGCACGAGCCGCATAGGGTTCACTTGGTAAATCTCCCAACAATGGGACCCAATTGACTCCGCTATTTAAATGTCCTCATCTTATGATTTCGTCGCACTTCAAATCGAAAGTATAACATCCTCTCTTGAATGCGAACTTCATAATTCATCATCAATTTAAAGTATATGTTCGGCCAAGCCAAGTTTTGTTTCTGACGGTCTTGGCAGAGGTTTCAGAATCATTTTTATAATCGAGTTTGGATTTTGACTTTGAAAATGAAAAATAATACAAATGGTTCTTAAACTTTGGCTCATTATTAAATACCGACTTGAATTTTTAATTTATTTAATAAAATTCTTGAATTTTTTAGGGAAAAATCACGAAAAATCCCGAATTTTGCCCGAAGTGATACATTTACCCAAATCTTTTTTTTGTGACATGAAAAACCCAAACTTTCCAAATCATGACACATTTACCCCAAACTTTTTTTTTGTGACACCAAAAACTTTGAACTTTTGTCGTGTGACACATTTACCCCAAAATTATAGGGCATTTTGGTCTTTTATTATTTAATTTTTTTTTTTTTTTTTTCTCTCTTCTCTTTGCCGGCCAGCGAAGGGAAGCTGGCGTCCAGCGAGGGTGACCCTCCGGCGTTGGGCAGCCGCCCTCGTCGGCATTGGGCGAGGGCCGCCTTCGGTTGGGTCGGGCAAGGGCTTCCCTTGCGCCCTCGCCTGCGTCGGGTGAGGGCGACCCTTGCTCGACGCCGGCGAGGGCTGCCCTCACCAGACGCTGGCTTCCCTCCGCCGGCTCCGCCATGGCCGGCGGAGGGAAGAAGGAAAAAAAAAAAAAAAAAGGAAAAAATAGAAAATAAAAAGACAAAAATGCCCTTATGTGGTAAATGTGTCATGATTTGGAAAGTTCATGGTCTTTCACGTCACAAAAAAAGTTTGGGGTAAATGTGGTACTCCGACAAAGTTCAAGGTTTTTCGTGGCTTTTTTCCAATTTTTTATAAATGTTTGAAACATGTTTTTAACCACTTGAACAAATTAAAAGTTCATAGAGAAAATTGTATATTGGGTATTAAACATTTAGGACAATATTAATAAAAGAATATCGGACAAAGATTAGTAGATAGATCGAGAGGAGACAGAGAGGGAAGCATTGACTTATGCAAATTCTTCATAATATATAGACATGGACCATCATGTTCTAGTGATGTATTTACCGACATGTACAATTCCAAAATCTAAATTAAAGAAATGGGTGGAGTTATAATATATTTAATCTTTTTCCAATGCTTTGTTTGCGACCGATTGGTTGCACCATATTTGTTAGAATATTTAAATAATAACTAATACATTCATCTAATAGTTTAAACTTTTAAAATAGTTGACAATGATCCATAAAATCTTACATGGTATTAGAGTCAGAAAATTTTGAGTTCGAATCTTCCAAACTCCTATTTGCCTCCCCAATTACATATTTCCATGTATTAGGCTAAGGCTAAAGTTCAGCGTACCCTTGGAGGGAGTGTTAAAAGGTTACAAAAAATATCAAATGGAGTCAAACTGATTCAAGCTTACATTATACAACCGAAAGGAAGTATCCAAGTTTCTACAATTGAAGATTGCTCATACATGTTGTTTGTGTGAGTAAAGTTGGAGGTTGCTTGGAAACAGAGGAGCCGATGTGAAGAGCTTCATTATAAGAATGCTTACATACTTTTCTTTTTGGAATAAAGACATTGGAAGTCATAAAACTTGTTACGAAAATATAATTGAAATATAAAATTTTCAAAAAAAGTGAAATTAAGTCATAAAACTCATAATGAAAATACAATTGAGTTATAAAAAGTGCAATCTAATTCTAAAACTTATCAAATTAATTTTATTAAGTCCTTTCATTTATTGCACTTTTTGAAAGTTTAAGAACCATTCAAGTTTAAGACCTTGATTGCACTTTTAGGACAAGTTTTTGAACTTAATTGTACTTTTTGAAAGTTTTAGAATTCGGTTACAATTTTGTGATAAGTTTTAGGATTGGATTGCATTTTTTGAAAGCTTAAAGACTCAACGGTACTTTCATGACAAGTTTTAGGACTCCCGTGAACTTATTTATGTCTTTTCCATTTTCCTTTCTAGTTTGAAATAGTCTAGCTCAGATTGGATATACCAAGCCAAATTGTTCTTAACCTTGACCATCAAATGAAGTCGAATTCAGCTACTTTGTTTTTTCCATGTTCATACTTCACACTTCACATCTAACACGCAAAACAAAAAGACAATGAAGCTACTATGAAGTGAAAGCTACTGAACTCAGATGAAAATAATTTGGACCATGGATTATGTGTTTAAAACTATCCATGCTCATAATTTGTACCCCTCTTATTTTCTTTTTCTTTTTTCCAAATGACTACCATATCCTTTGCTTGAGTAGGACAAGTTGAAATGAAAAAGAAAATGGATTTTGTTTTTATGACAGTTGAATACTGTGTTGGGGACCATAAATGTCAATAGAACAGAAAGGTAATGGATACATGAGTTGAGAAGTAATAATGCTTAAGAGAAAATAATGAAATTATATATATATATATATATATATATATATATATTTGATGTATATATTGATAAACCCGATCTATCTATATACTTCATCAGATAACTATTTTAAGATAACATCTTAATCAAGATAAACATAATTAAAGAAAGATATACGTGCAATAGTCGTGCGGTATGTGTGTATTATACATGTATCTTAAGAGATAAGAAAGAGATAAGAATAATTAATAGAATCATCAAAATATCTCTAACAACATAATTAATTCTTGAAAAAATCCTAATTATCTCTAACAATGTGAAAGGAAAAGGGAATATTGTATTGTTTAACTATGACAACGTCAAAAAAAAAAAAAAGGAAATAATCATATTAATTGGGAGGATTTGGTGAAAGGTTGACCAAGTGAATATTCTGATAGTATCATGCGTTCCTATGGGCAATCTCTTCCATTAGAAACTGTCCGGCCATTCTGCGGCTAGAAAGATGCTCAGCATCAGAAACCACAGCCCATCCCAAACAGGTCCTGCGTACAAGAGGCTTGAGGGATCTCAGTGAAGAGTGACATCGTGGAAAATGATACTGCAAGAGTCTTGAATAGGGTCTGCCACCAAAAATATATATAATAAAATCAAATCGTATATATTTTTTAGAAAAGCAAACTTTTATACAAATTAAAGTGTGGAAAAAAAGAGGGGAAATATGATAAAATCTGAAGGTATGCCATCTCTCTTCTGAGCTCTTGCTTGTAGCCCAGTTTATTCAACCGCTTCTCTCCAATAGCCATTTCTGTGAATTGGCTGTTGCCCTCCGCTTCTGCTTTGTTGAGCCCGATGTCGGATCAAAAGATTTGTCACCTTGTTCTTGTGTTCAAGATGACCTTTATATTGTCATATACCAAATTTGTAGAGAGAAGGGGAAGCATTGACTCATGCAGATTCTCCAGAATATACAGACAAGGACCATTATATTCTAGTGATGTATTTACCAATGTGTACAATTCCAAAATCGAAATTAAAGAGGAGTGGAGTTGCAATATGTTTAATCATTTTCCAATATTTGATTTGTGGCCAGGTGGTTGCATCATATCTAAGACTGAGATTAAGTGGTCAAACTAATTCAAGCTTACATTATTTAACCAAAAAGAAATATCCAAACTTTTACAATGGAAGATTGTTATTCATACGTGTCGTTTGTGTATATAAAGCTGGAGGTTGATTGAAAACAGACCCAATGCGAAGAGTTTCATTATAAACATGCTTGCATATTTTCCTTTTCTTTTCCCCTTCTGATTTGAAATAGTCTAATTCAGACAAAATACATTAACCCGGATTTTTCTTGACCTTGACCATCAAGTTAAGTCGAATTCAGCTACACTGTATTTGCTATGTTCACAGATCGCATCTAAACATGCAAAACAAAAAACACAATGAACTGAAAGCTAATGAGCCTAGATGAAAAATTCTGAATCATGAAAATACGTGTTAAAAAACTATATTTCCCATGCTCATGTTTTTACCTTTTGTTTTTCCATATGACTATTGTGTCCTCTCCCCGAATAGGACAAGTTGAAATGAAAAAGAAATATATTTTGTTTTTATGACAATTGAACACTATGCTGGAGAACCATAAATGTCTATAGAACAAAAAGGTAATGGATACGTTAATTAAGAAATAATAATGTGAAAGAGAGAATGATGAAATTATATATATATATATATATATATTTATATATTTTCAATGTATATATTAATATTTGACCGAGAAAATGTATATGTTAATAAAGAATACATCAATTTATTTATAAATCTTATTAGTTAACTATTTTAAGATGATATCTTAATCAAGATATGCATAATTAAAAAGAGATTTACATGCAGTATATATGCAATATATGGCGCAATATACATACAATTTTGAGAGATATGAATAATCAATAGAATTATCAAAATATTCCTAATAATGAAAACTATTTTTTGAGAAATCCTTAATTGTCTCTAGTAACATGGAAGGAGAGAGGATCGTTGATTTTTACTGCATCAGAAAAACAAGAAATAATCATATTAATTGGGAGGAATTGGGCAAGGGCTGACGTTGTGAATTTTCTAATAGTATCATACACACACTAAAAGCGAGAGATCGCATGCACATGAGGACGAAAGATTGTGAGATCTTTTCGTTGATCGGGAGGATTTCGGGAAAGGTTGACGTTGTGAATATGATACTAGTATCATTAGTATCACACATACACCAAAAGTGAGACACCGCACATGAGCACAAAAGATTTTGATACCTTTTCATTGATTGGGGGATTGATGAAAAGTTGATCGTGAATATTCAAATAGTATCATCATACATCAAAAGTGAGAGACCACACGTTAGGGGTACAGATGGTTCCAGGGTAGAACTGAGAACCTAAGAATTAGATCGGTGGAACTGGTTCTAAGTTCTAGAATATGTAAAGTAAGTTCTATGTTTCAAAAATTGGGGAATTTATTTTGACGGGCAGGTTCTCGGTTCTAAACAAGCCTTTGTGTTTTAATTACTGTTTCATGGCAACTAATGATCAGTATGTAATATGAAACTACTAATCTGAACTTCTATTTCCTACAATATCCATGACTGAAACTTTACTTTATAAATATTTCTAATCTTCGTGTTTAAATGTGAGTTGTGATCAGTGGATTGTAGCAAATAATAATCATTAGAAGTGATGATTCACTGCAATTGTTCAATTAAAAGTACATATGAGACCTAGTAGATCATAGAACATGTGACATGGTAAGTTTTAGGTTTCTAGATATGCATGATAAGTTCTGGATTCCAAAAATTAAGCAAAATGCTCCCACGATAGGTTCCTCATTTTACTTGGAACCGCTCACCCTCACCGTACATGGGCACAAAAGATGTGATTTCTTTCATATACTTGACCTTCTCCTGCATCGTGATTTTTTTTTTAATTTAAATTATATTCAAATGATAAGCAATGGTGATCCCTAGATTACGCCAACAAGATACTACCCGGATTTGGAAAGTGTCACTTCTATGAACAAGAGAGATTTTCAAAGATTTTGCATCCTATCTTAGGTTGCACCAAACATGAGAAAGGATTTGTTACGATCCGGAAGATATTTGAAGGATTTTTATCTCACCTTATCCTATCCTATCCCAATTCAAATCTGGGCGATCAAACGCAACATTATATTATATTCTATAGTTTACAAGTCATCTGGTCAAACTAATATTACCCAAATTTCTCTCTTGCTTTCCTTAGACGTATGAGGAGATAGTAAACCTTCACGTTGAACAAAATTCTTTTAAGCTTTTGTTTTTTATTTTCTCTTATAACACAAGATATCCGAACTTTTGACTCGTCTATCTCTGCAATTATATGCGAACTGTCCACGGAACACTGAATTAAATCCTGAGGTTAATCTCTAATATTACATGAACGCAATGCAGGAGCAATTTACATGGGTGAATGCCATTAGAGAGATGAAGAATCGGCAGCTGAAATCCTGGGCTCCATGTTACATGACGCACATCTCCTTTGACTTTTCAGTATTTTGCAACCCGCCAGGTGATTGCAAATTACCCAGCTGCCAATCATGTTCCTGTACCCAGCCTAGTACGTTAGGAGAAGGGCATCGCGGGAATCATGGTCGGGAGGCAATTTACTTGGGTAATTTGCAATCACCCCGCGGGTTGTCATTACCGATTTTCACAGGATCGGTTGACTCCGACAACCTGCTAGCAATTGGAGACTCTCACCCCTGTCAAGTTCTCCCTGCATTGCTGGGAAGCCTTTTAAGGTCTTGCGTAGGACCTATGGGTGAATGCCATTAGAGAGATGAAGAATCGGCAGCTAAAATCCTGGGCTCCATGTGACGTGCAGCACATCTCCTTTGACTTTTTAGTATTTTGTAAAAAATAAAGATCGTGGAGAAATATCTCATTTGTCGGTTTCCATTTCGGTGGTCTGGAGAAAAATCCTTGTTTCTCGGTGCGAATTCGAAGCACCTCCTTTTCGTTCGTTTTCATTTTTCAGAAAAGTAAAGCAGCCGAAATGGCCTGACAATTCATTAATTCATGCTTTAATCGGCTTTTGTCCATGTCCGGGCGCATCGGCTTTTCAAGAATTACGGTTTCTCACGAACCGGAAACTCAAATATTGTTAGGAGCCCCTAGAACGAGCTTACAAGGGAAGAAGAAACTAAATGAGCATCACCAGGCAGATAATTGAGAACGGTGCAGCGAAAACGCCATCCTAGGTGTGGTAAAATGCATTACCTAACAGAAATTACTAATCCGCAATAGAACAACTCGAAATAGGAAATTCTTGCAGGTATGTAGAAATCCAAGAATATGATATAAAGCCTCTTAGTCATCATTCACAGAGGCTGTCCACAAAAAGAATCTCGGCCTTCATTTCACCTAAGAATATAACGAATGATAACCCTTTACTTCCCGGAACGCGTCACCAGAGTCATTTAAGAGGTGAGTTTTGCCACCTGAAACACAAGTTTAACATGTGAGATCAGGTACTCAGAGACCGAAAAAGAATCTTGAAGTGCCCTCACTGATACAATCGGTTCAACTGTTGAACTTTCGTGGTCAAGTAGCACTTCAAGTTGTGCGTACAAGGTGCCAGATGATCGCAGTAAGTAATATATGTTGCGCATACGTGCACGAGGAATGACACAGAAGAATGTGATTGGATACATATTTTTAGGATAACATATTCCAAATTCTGCAATATTTTATTCAAATTGAAGGGGTCATAAGTTCAATCCCTCTGCCACGGTCCAAGCACAAACCGTCTTGAGTTTTCTCATTCCATTAGATTGACAACTGTTTAACAAAATCAATTTAGTAGCGCATTACCTCAGGCTCAGTAACAATGTTTGAGCAACATGGAGCAAATAGTCATGTTGTGATGGACTGAGATGTTCATATGCCAGGAACAGCATCAAAAGAATGGAGAACTTCCTCCAACATCATCCTTGTTTGGGTGTCAAGCGGGCTCTCTGGCTTGTCAGAGCGAGTGATATTTAAGAGATAGAGCTTCTTTGAGGTCACAAATGCAGCTGAAAAGATCCTTTTCATCCCCCCCCTGGTGCTGTCCAATTTGTACTCAAATTCGTAAACTTGCAAGCCTCCCTGGCCCGATCTCTCAGCCACTCCAATCACTTCAGCATCTTTCGTACTTTCCTGTTTGGAAAAAAAAAACAGTTTAAAGCAAATGATAGCACCAAGCCAAAGCCAAAACTTATCAACACATCACTTATAGGTTTACAGCCAAAGAGCCTAAAGACGTGAATCAAGCCAATTTTGAAAGTCGTCATCATAAAATATGATATAGGAATGAAAGTCTCGGAAATGCAGTTGAATGCATGTTATATGTTTAATCATATGATTAAATGAGATAACTGCGACCATACCAACACATTTAATAGTAGAACACTGAATGCAGCTGAACCAGAGTTTTGGTTCAGTTTCCTCTTAAATAATCTGGGTTTTAGATCCATAAAACGTTCAAATTAATGGATCCATGTCAGGCCAATAATTGTTGCGCCACGAAGCCAGGTTGAGCTGTGACTGTAAGCAAGAGGATCTCTCTCTCTCTCTCTCTCTCTCTCTCTCTCTCACTGCGTTGATTATCTCTGACGAACTGCATAGACTACTGAGGTCAAATTATTTACTCACAAATGAGTTCATCATCTTGATTAAAATATGAAGCTAACATTTTCAGCTTTTTGAGTAAGAAATTCATACTGTCACCATGAATACGAAGGAATAATTTTTCAGCACCGCAGAAAGATACTTCACTTCAATGTTTCCCCTCAATAAGAAAGCTCCAAGACACAATTCTCAGCAACTCTACCAAGAATCAAATTATCTACCAAATAATCAATTGCCCCAAAACATAAGAGGCTTCGGACGCACATTCAGAACCAAGCAATCAATTGAAGAAGCACCTACTTTGCGCTTTTCAGCTTGTATGAGCTTGTCCGCGACAAACTGAGGACTCCCAAATTCGCCAAGGCTGGCAAGGCGAACTGGACTCACCACCACTCCCACGTTGTTGCTCCCCTTGGTTGGCTCCTCAAACAGCACAGTCGCCCCTGCTTTATCCACCTTCAATTACAACAAAAAACTAAACCCCAATACTACTCAAACAAATACTCGGACAGCCACAGCATTCTTGCACGTCCGGCATTCTTAGTACATCATACATTGTCACATGAAAAGTGTACCTTAACCCAAGAAGAAGGTTTGAGGAGAGTGAAGCCCTCCTTGGAGTACCTCTCCAGCTCCACTTCTTGTCGCAACGTCGCCGCCGAGGCGCTTGGGCCGCACCCATTTAGCAGGACCGCAAGAATCGACAGGCTCGCCTCCCTCTTGCTCAAACGAAGCGCTGGCAGCAAGAACCGGTCGCCCTCGTGAGGAAAGGCCGAAACGCGGGCGCGAGGGCCGTGATTCTGAGTCGGAGCGCGAGGCGCGGCGATCGAAGATGCGGAATTGGACTCGAGAGAGCGATGGTCGGAGAGGGCCAAGCAAGTTCGGAGAGCCATGGCCGTCGGAGCGGAGGAGAAACGGCGCAGACAGTGACATCATCGCTGAGTCAGTCGAGGGATGATGGGCTTCACCCGTGTGCTCTGTAAAGTGGATAACCTCTTGCCGACTTTTTCTTTTTCTTTTTTTTTTTTTCCGCGGGTTTTCTGGCTTTTTTTTTTTTTTTGTAAAAATTTTCTGGCTTTTTTTATTTTAATTAATTTGGTTACTTTCTCGAGACGGAAATATAATTAAAAGCATTTTTTTAGACCGATCTCAAAAATTCTACCTCTCCCATTCATCATGACGGGTCTCCCTATGATCTAGTCATATATGTGATTCACATATATCACTAGATCCACTTATTACCTCAATGGTTTCCATATTTGCACTGCTCCCTTTGGCTTGGTTATTTTCCTTTTTATGGTTTCCGATGAAAATAAACTTATCTTTTCAGAAAAAACTTATCTTTATCAAAAAAAAAAAAAAAGAGTTATCTTTTCAAAAAATAGAAACTAGTATCCCCTTTATCATTGCTTTTATAACAGCTTATATGTTTTTCGTCCCTCCTATTTCGAAGCTTGCTTTCTTGGTATATATTTTATTTTTGGTAAATACCACGGAAAATCTTAAATTGAAAATTTAATTTTTAGACAATCAAAAATTTAAACCAGTACATCTATGATCAATTTATTTCAAATGACCATAAAAAAAATTCAAAACTAATATATTTATGACAATTTAATACAAAATAATTTTTCTAATCATCAAAAACTCAAAATTTGTACATTCATGACAAATATACCATATATTAAATTGGATAATACCATAAAAAAATCACAAAATTGATACAAATGTGATAAATAGAGAATAAAATCTCAAACCGGTACATCGCTTGGCTCGCCATCCAATTTAGTAATTCGATTAACGGAAATTAACAAAAAGTAAATTTATTATAAATATATCAGTAAATTTATTAAAGGTATACTAGTTTAGATTTTTGTGGTCAAAAGTTAGGTTGGATAAATTTATCAAAGGTATATCAATTTGTGATTTTTATGGTATTGACTCTTTAATTTTATTTTTCATTCCATTTGTCTAAAAAAATAAACCCAATCTCTTTATCTATTATATCAAAAAAATTTGCGTTCTTTTTCTTTAGAATTGGAGAAACACTTTTACAAGGAACACATGGACACGGCTCATTGAAATGAAGGAGAGGAGATGGAAGCACAAGGAAGAGGCCAATTCTGCTGGCTTGCCAGCAACAGCATGAGCTCACTGGGCTTGACATACGTACGTACAAGCAGAGATGTATTCAAGATTAGGCCAATTCTACTCTACCGTAGATCCCCAGCCACAAATACAAATTTGAATACGGGGACAAATTTGCTGTAAAGCCGTGTTTTCCTTAGATTTCCACAAATGCTACTTCCTTGCAATAAAATTACCCATCTGCAAATATTTTGAAAGTTACTTTAGGGCATATAAACAGTTTGATCAGTTTTCTTTGTCACAAAGTAAGTTAATTTATGTCGAGGGAAACGAAGCATTTAAGCAGTTCGGAGGACTTTGTTGCTAACTTCCTTAAAATTTTGTTGGAAAACAGAATAGGTTCGCATTTTCCATGTCCAACGTATCTCAAGAGCAATCACCATGGCTAAGTCTCTTGCTAGATTCTCCAAACCTGAATCTTACAAGTCGAAAGGTGAGGGAAAAGTGCCAAAAAGTTCTAATCATTTTGCTTTTATGCCGATTTAGTTTTAAACATTTTTTTGGTGCCAATTCGATTATAAACATTTTTACGTTATGCTAATCCAGACATTTCCGGCCAATTTTGGTCGGATTTTGCTGACTGGATGTCGGCCAGCTGACGTGGCCTTATCGGCGCTGACGTGAACAACTTTTAATAATATTTTAATATTTTTTATATTTTTATATTTTTATATTTTAATATTTTAATATTTTTATTTTTATTTTGTTTTTGTCTTTTTCCTCTAGCCAGTCGCCAGTCCGGCAACCTTGCCGGCCACCTCGCTGGATCTGGCGAGGTCGAGCCTCGCCGGCCACCTCGCTAGATCCATGTCAGCCGACCGGCATCCAGTCAGCAAAATCCGGTCAAAATTGGCCGGAAAAGACTGAATTGACACAACATAAAAATGTTTAGGACTGAATCAGCACCAAAAAAAATATTTAGGACTGAATCGGCACAAAGGCAAAAAGTTTAGGACTTTTTTGGCACTTTTCCCCGAAAGGAGGATCACCACCACGATAAAGATGAGGAAGGCGAATTTATCTGTGGTCAAAAAGGTCAACGGGAAAGATCATAGGGAGAAAGTCCTTCCAAAAAACCCAACCAAAGATGGAACTAACCTCAAAGTGACTATCACAAAGAAAGGGAGAAAGAAGCCACCACCATCCCCTTACTTCTTTTGTGACGGTCCCCATTGGTCCCAAGATTGCCCAAAAAAGAATAAACTCACGACATTGCTCGCCATAGAAGAGGAGGAACCAAAATAGGAGAAGAGAGAAGTGCAACTTGGAACTATAAAGATTCTTGACTTCATAAAGACTCAATCTCCGCCTATGAAACCTTCAAGTGTAAGTCTATCATTTGTGGATGTCAAGGTTAGTAACACAAAACACCATGCCTTGGTTGACACGGGTGCATCAAACATATTCTTGTCGAGTGAAGTTGCAAAGAGTTTGGAACTTCTAGTGGAGCCAACCAAACATCGATTTAAAGAGGTCGACTCAGATGATCTACTAGGTGTTGGCATTACTGGGAACATGGAACTACACATTAGTTGTTGGAAGAATAAATTTTCTATCAACATGAGAACCAAGTCAATCATTATCACTAACCCAAAATGCCCATCGGTGGTACCAATGATTTTTGGGTTGATGGACCAAGAGCATCTCCAAAATACAACTCGTGGATTGAGAAGCTCATAGTTGAGTCTAGAATGAAGCCACAACATTCGGAGGAGCCAAAGGTGGAGTTGGGGCAATCTACACCAACTCAAAGTGAGATGCCGATCCACTTGCTTTTTCCAGAAGTGAAGAACTTGTTGAGTAACATGGAAATGGCCAAATCAAAAAAGAGTTGCCCTTGGAAACGAGTTGGGATTCAAGAGCCGTGTAGCCATCAAGTCAAGAAAGGAAAAATCAAGTGGATGGAAACGGAAGAATTGCCAACATTCAAGGAAACCAACAATCCAAGAAGCAAACAACTCCGAGATGAGAGCACCAAGGGCGTTGCTCAATTAGGTGGGGGCAAATGTCATAGTCTCGAGGTTCTCAAGATTTGATGTACCAAGAAATGATCATAGGAAACGAAATAAGCCTTGAATTACTTTTTTCAAAATGTATAGTTGTAATCAAGATTTTTTTTTTTTTTTAATATAATGGCATTGATGCTTCCTTGTATTTAATAGGATGGATCGAAGTTGGGGCACTAATAATTGAAAGACCTCGTGTATCCATAGGGGTGTTCTCCCCTAATTTGTATCATCTAACATTTGAGCAATAGAAGTATATTCCCTCCCAAAAGTCTCTCTTTAAACACTTTCTCTCTACAATCCAAGTGGGCTAGTGAGTGAGCGATCATTCCTCGAGAAAAAAACTTAACTCGGGCACCCCCAACTAACCAAAGGAGCCTAAGTGCCACACAGTTTCGATCTTAAGCATCGGCCTGTGATAGAGGCGTGACGGCAAGCTGCAGAGAGAGAGAGAGAGATGGGTGTTATTGTTTTTGGTGGGAACTTGGATTAGAAATTCTGAGGACAAAAGGGTTGGATGAACATATATTGTGATCCTAGTGTGAAGACAACAAGTGTGACTTGCAGGAGACAGAAAATTTGCATGAGATAGAGGATCGGCACCCTTGAAATTACGCACCCAAAGAACTTTCATTTCTCGGTTCATGTCGAATTAGTTCCGTAGCCTCTCATGTCCAACAAGTCTTGAATTTTGCTCCCGCATATGTTTCTTTGACATTTTACACCACTTGACTAGGGATTAACCATCAATCGAGCGTTATATAACAATAGAGCAAGATTTCATACGGCGCTAGGGACTGATATAAGTATGTTAAGTCCTGGCAAACAATAATCTTTTATGTACGGATTATCATGCTGATGATAAAACTTGATTTGATGCAATAGGATGAAATTCTATGAGAAAAATTTTTAAAAAGATCCTAAAGTGCCATCTTTTTTCTCAAATAAGAACTCGAAATGGAATTGTTTCAAATAAGGACCTAAAGTGGCTTTGATTGTTTTAAATTAGAACTTGACTTCGCCGATTGCGCGCCAACTAGATTTTTTGATCAATCAAGCGTATTTTCATCGTTTGGCATTTTTCCCTTTTTTCTTCTTTTTTTTCCTTTTTTTTTTTTTTTTTTTTTTTTTTTTGCTAGTTCTTCTTCTTCCTTTTCATCAACTACTGGCGATGCCCACAGAGGGTTGGGTGAGGGCCCCCCAAAGGCGAGGGCCACCCACACCAGCCACAAGCAAGGGACAGCCTCGCCTAGGTGTGGTGACCTTCGCCCAAGGGCCATTCGCAAGGCCAGCCCTCACCGGCCACTATAAAGGGCCTGCAAGCCCTTGCCTAAGGCCGGCCGATCTCATGGATGGCCCCTCACCTCGCCCCTATGGCTAGTGTGGGTGCCCTTGCCGACGAGGGCAACTCTCACCCAACCCCTTATGGGCATCGTCGGTGGCGGCCAAAGAACTAGTAACAAAAGGAAAAGGAAAGAAAAAAGAAAGGAAAAAGAAAGGTGCAAACAACAAAAATACCCTTGATCGCCAGAAAGTCATAAACACTTCAGACCCTTATTTGAAATAAACATAACCACTTCATGTCCTTAGTTGAAACAATATCCACTTTAGGCTCTTATTTAAGAAAGTGATGACACTTTATGTTCTTTTTCAAAACAAGATCCACTTCGGACCCTTATTTTAAAAAAAGAATGGCACTTCGGGTCTCTTTTTGGAATTTTCCCAATTCTACAGCTACATTGCCTATCAAACTTTCTTACCAATGGACCAAAGATGCATGAGGAACTGTTGAGTGACGTGAAGACTGGAAATATAGGTCTGTGCTTTGAACAAATTCGAGCTTTAATGTTTTTTCAGAATGTTAACAAAGCGGTTATGGCTGGCACTAAGAAAGTATCAAGTACGAATGCTCCTGACATATGCCAAGAGGCAGAACACGAATGGAAGTTTTTCCACGCGGAGATTCCGCATGAATGGAAGTTTCTTCAACTTGGTTTGGCTAAATGAAGTTGGTAAATCTCTTTAAATGGTGTTCCATACACTACCTTTTGTCAATCCACGTATCTGGCATTAATATTCAGTTTAATTTGAATTTGAAATATACCTCTTACGCAGATGCTTGAGCAGAGGTAAGGATTACTTTCCCCCATGTCACATGCTGAGTATCTGTGGTTTAGGATCTTGATTGGTTGTCCCCTAGACCTGTCTGCTCTCACTGTTTTTGCCCATATACTTCCTGGATTTTCTGCTGGGAAAGATGAAGAACATAGAGGACCGGCAACCTTGGAAGTCACAGACATCGCAAGAACTTCTTTTCAGAATATGCAGTTAAGTGATCAGATCAAAAAATAACAGAAACTACTTCTTGACCATCTAATGCACTCAAATGTGTAGGTGATGAATGATCTTCAGCCTACCCATGGCCTAGTTGGCCATCCTCCCTTCGTCCCCATAAGCAAACAATAATTCCAGCTGCAGACGACACAAAGTTCTAAAAATTTATGAAGCGAACCTATATTTAAGAACTTATTACCCAGCACAACAATTGGCCCATGCAAAACGCTAGGATGCAATTATCATAAAGATCAATCCAAAAGCAAACAAAGATTGTAACACTTGTGCTGAATCTTACCATTCTATCTCCTCCGCAAATTAATGCCCATGATCCATAAACTTGGAATTTGGAAAGAGTCTATAACAGTTAGTAAGAACTTCCTTTTTTAAAGAAGAGCTCTCCTCACTTGTACAGACTCAGGTACTACCTTATACAATGATTGGACTAGCAACACGCAGAGTCTTAACCCCAACGAATAACCAAATGAAGGTGCATAAGATTCCCAGCCCAACAAACCCAGTCAGATCAAACCACAAGTAAGTCAATTGCATATCAAATCGCTTACTTAACCAGCTGAATATCAGTAAGTTCCAGGCAAAGGTTTTTGTCCACAAATTATCATTTTATGAAGGGAAGGCCACAATACATATTGGCAGGAGTACCAGTAAAACAATCTCAATATTTTCCAGATCATGTGCTGTCAAGCAAGTTTTCTGGATATTCTCATCAATGGGCTGGTGTAGGTTTATAGCCATGGGTATGTGCTAATTACATCAATTACATCCTACACACACCTTGATTACCTTTCAAACTAGGGGTGCAATTTAGTCGAATTGACACAGTTTAATAATCAGCTATGTGCAGTTTGATGCTCTACTCAAGCTTGATTTCTCAAGATTGAGTTCTTTTTCCCAATATCAAGCTTGACTAAGTTAAAAAATTTTAAACGACCTCAAGCTCCATAAGCTCAAGTAAATCAAGTTTTGGATAACCTTGAGCTCAGATCAATACGACTCAATTTTTGCTGGTAAATTGTATCCTAAGCTCCAGTTAAGCTTGAAGCCAAATACTATAGTACAACAAATACCATAAACGTATCCATATGATTAAGACAGAAACTATCAACAAGTCAATTGAACCCGAGAGCTACTCGGATCAAGTATTTTCAAGTTCGAGCTTAACTCAATATAATGTTCAAGCTACTACAACCCAACTGCAACTCCAACTCTATCTGTCCTCAAGTAATCCACAGGATGAGACCGAGAAGATAGATTAACTCATTTACACCCTTATTTCAAACATTACAAGGAATGGGGACGCAACAATACACCCTTGAGATGCACAGAAATGCCCGAAGACAGAACCAGAGCAACGAAGCCCCAAAAAGAAAGGGACCTAAACACCCAATGTGAGAAGCCTGCAAAAACTTACTCAACACTCTCAAACTATAATGCCCCACATTATGCAAAAAATAACCAATTAGATAACCGGCTTTTAGCCCTTTAGTCGCAACAATCGAGCACAGTGTTAGCAAGCAACACAGCATGGCTCACAGCAAAGTTGCTCAATTGCACATCCAAATTAAAAGGATCAAAGATCTACAATATGAAACGCGAGCCACATTACCGCACATTTCGTCATGCTGTAAACACAAACGGCAACAGAACCATAGCGATGTGCGAAGTAGAGTTTGCGAAGCTTACAGAGAAGCACGACAGAGCGACCCGCGCCAGCAGAGATGAAAAACGTGTGTGAGCGACACATTTACGCCAGCGGAGATATGCGTCATTTCTTTTACATATCAGCTTAGTCGACATCTCTTTTTTCCTTCTTCTTCCTTTTACCGCTGCCATTGACAACCGGTGTAAGCGACACTGTTCATCGTCTTCTTCGGACAGGATTCGCTGGGCCACGGTTCACCGGCGCTCACCCTTCTCCACCAAGACCTCCGACGCCACGCCACGACCTCCGACAACCCCTCCGCGACTGTGGGCAGTCGTCGGAATCATCTCCCGCAGTCTTGGCCGAGACCCCTATTTCCGGTTCCAGTTCTTCAAGCTTCAAGAAGGCATCTTCATCGGCCATTACCTTCGCTCCGTCATCCCCGAAGCTTCGTAGATCCATTTCGTGCCCGGGCGACAAGAAAACGAGCCCAAGCTCTTCTCTCTCTCTCTCTCTCTCTCTCTCTCTCTCTCCCTCCCCTATGGTCGACCTCCATTAATGGAGGTTGCCACCTGCGATTGAGGCGCGCGATCTCACGTTTGAGGTAATCTCTCCTCATACGCTGAACCAAACAAAACCAAGATTCAGTTTCGCACATGCCCTTTGGGCTCTAACTCACAGATCCACTGTCAAAATCGAATCATTTCGGCCTCAAAACTCCTGATTCCGACCATTTTCAGTCCTCAAAACTCTCAGAACTCGAACTTTGGTAAGACTACTTTCGGTAAGACTCACAAAAAAAAAAGCAGGCGAGGAAATGCACCAAGACCCATCATCAGTGTTCCAACCCACAACAGGTCATTACTTGGCAATCATCCCATTTGCTTCCAAGTTATCCGCTGACTGTCCCCATGGCAGGCCATGCTCATGATCGCAGGTCCATGATGGACAAAGGGGAAACCTTTTTTTTCTCAAAAGACTGGGGGTTAGTTAGGCCTAGAAATTTTGCGGAATTTCCGTGTGATTATCAAATACCGCAATTAATGGGCCCATGTGGGCTAATAATTTAGCGTTTAGTATCCAAAATGGCCAACAGCGGCCACCATTTCAATATGGAATGGGAGATGAGAGGTTCGAATCTATTTGGAATGTAAACGATTTAGTTTCAAGTATATGTTTTGACTTCCATGCCCGGTTAAAAGGCAGCGCAAAAGTCTAAATGTGAGAATTAGAGTAAAAATAAAAGTAAGATCAAAAAAAAAAAAAAAAAAAAAACCTATTTTGTATCCGAAAATAATTTTTAATCAAAAATAATTATTCATGATTTTGTTTTCTGGACAAATTTCTAAGCATTTGAAAGAATTTGATAATTGTCCAAAATTTATATTCTAGGATAGAAATACGTTTGATAAAATCTTAAATTCTTTTGTGAGTTAAAATTTCTTTTAATTTTTAATAAATTTATTATATTTTTCTCATTTTTCTTTTCTTTTTTTTTTCTTGTTTATTTTCCTCACTACCGGTCACCGGCCACGGCAATGCTTGGTGACCCACTAGGTGAGGTCGGCCTCCGCAGGGCAAGGCTAGGCTTGGCGAGCTCACCAGAGCCTCTAAGTCTCGTGACAAGGCCTATCGAGGCTCGACCTCGCCTAACCAGCGTGAGGCCAACCTCGCCTTAGCCTAGTGAGGCTTGGCCTCGTCGGATTTGGGAGAGGTCGGACCTCACCTAGCCAAAGATGAGGCTAGCCTCACCGGATCTAGGAGAGGTCGAGCCTCACCGGTGGCGAGGTAAGCTCACCTAGCCACACACAAGGCTCGACCTTGCCTCGACTAGCGACCAACAATGAGGAAGAAGAAGAAGAGAGAAGGAAAGAAAAGGAAAAGAAGAAAATTTGGTTTGATTCTAGAATTTATTTTGGAGAACAAAATTAACTTTTTTGCTTATTGATTCTATTCAAAATTTATTTCTAAAAACAAAATATTGATTTTTATTTCGAGAACAAAAATTTAATAAACGGATTTTTATTTTATTTTTTTGTTTCGAGGAATAAAATAATAAAATAAATTATTTCCGGAAGTATTACCAAATAGAGCCTCGGACTCCCTTCCATATCCAACTATTTAACTGGGATGAAATTTTTAGGGATTCCCAAAATGCAACATTCCTATATCAGCTTTACCAAAAAAAAAAAAAAAAAAAAAAAAAACATTCCTATATCATGCCATTGGAGCCACGTGGTGCCAAGTTTTCGCCTTAAACCTTGGGCATCATTGGGAAGTGACATGCCGGGTGGCCTAAGCACGGCAAGAAATGACCAATGTAGCAAGTCGCGAGTTGACATTTGAATAAACAAATTAATTTAACAAATTGGTCAATATGCTAACTTTGTAAAATTAATTTCGCTATGACTAGCATTTCTCATTACAAAACTTATTTTCTATGATCTACGTATAAAAAGAGACGGAGAGACGTGCTTAGATAGGGTTAAGGTAACAAGCACAAGCAACTTTAGGTCCTCAAAAGACAAGGAATCAAAATTGTCATTCATTCCGGATCCTCTTTCGTCTGGAAAACGTCCGTCAAGTCAAAATCAAATATATTGCAACTGTTTTATCATATAAATTATTGCGATCTTAATCATTAAAAAAAAATGTAAAAAGACAGAGCACGGCAGATTACGTCGATCTATACGAAGGGAGCCACCGCGCTTACCCAATGACCATCTCTCTTTCATGTACTAAAAATCCACATTTTCGAGAACACTCTCTCTCGACCTTTTCAAGTAAAAATTACAAATTAGGGCCCAAAATGCTCTTAATTTTTCAAATAAGAATTTAAAATGGATCTTATTTCAATTAAAGATTTAAAGTAACCATATCAGTCCTAAAGAAAAATCTAAAGTGGTTACAATTGTTTCAAATAAAGGTCTAACTTAGCCAGCTCACCGACCGGCAAAATACTCTAACCAATCGATTCATCAAAATACAAGTTAATTTTAAATTAAATTAGATTAATTTAAAAAGAGAGAGAGAGAGAGAGAAAAGAAAACGTAGGTGGGAGGGTGTTGTTACCCCATCAAGGCTAGTGAGGTCACTGCTGGCTAGGCAAAGGTCAGTGACCTTCGCTAATCAAAAGTGAGGGCCAACAAGCCTTCATCGAAAGTGGGAAAGGGTGGTGATCCTCTCTCAAATCTAGGTAAGGGTCGCTCATCCTCACCTTTGCCTGGGCGAGGGTCGTCGGCCCTTGCGCAAGCACAGTGACCCTCACCGAACACCTCCGAACCTCACCTAGATTCAAGAGAGGGTCATCACCCAATTCCACTTTTAATGAGGGTTGCCAACCTTTCCCTAGGCACCGTCGATCATGTCAGCTTTCGCTATCGCTCCACCAATGATGGGGTAGCGGCCACAGGCATAAGGGAGCAACTTCTCACTTGTGTTTTCATTTTTCAAAGTTCTTTTGGTTTTTTATGAAAAGAAAAAAAAAAAAAAAGAAAAAAAAAAAAAAAAAAAAAAAAAATCAAACATTTTAGAAGATAAAATTACTCTTCACAGTCAATGAGTTCATGTCCTTTTTTTTTTTTTAAATTAACATAGGTATTTTAAACCTATTTGAAATAATATTTATTTTATACTCTTATTTGAGAAAAAAATACTTTAAATATTTTATTGGGAATTTTCCATTTTTTTCAATAACCTCTCTCTTTAAAAAATTAACCTTTTCAACAACCTCTCTCTCTAACTACTGGGATTCGCCCCAGTGGCCACCCTTCCAATATGGATTAGTCAAAGTATAATCAATTTAGGACTTTTTAGACAATTTTCCCCTTAAGCGTGCAGTGCTTCATATATTTCATTGATATCAATCAAATTCCTCAAATACATTCTTCCAATCATTATATAAATTTAATCTTTGATGGAGTGATTTTGACCATGTTAAAACTTTTGGACCTGGAAACTTTTAAAATAAAATTCCTATTAATTTGACCAGGCCTTGCATGCTAATTTGATCCATAGAAACCTCGTCATCCCTTTCCAAAAGATTAGAATTGTCGAATCTCATCGCCCACATGCCGTGCAAGTTCCAGGCAATTGATTCGTGAAATTTGGAAATGTGGGGCGACCGGAGACCAAAGAGTCGACGACTCCACAGTACTGGTCTTCCTCGTGAGTCGACGACTAAGTCTAAGAAGGGACTTCGTGAAATGCACGGGGAAGTATCGTTGCTTTCAGATTGTCCGTGGATTCATTGGCCCTCGAAGGGCTTCGGAATGTTGAGCGGTAAGATGAGCAGTGCCTCGGCTTGCATTCCCATGCATTTCGGTGCAATTTTGAAAGCCCATTTGCACCCATGTCTTGATAAAGCCAAAGCCTAGCGCCACTTATCCGGCAAAGGAAGTGGCCAGTTCTTTGTAGGGACCATTTGCATTGAGACTGGTAGGAAAAATTATTCAAAAAGTCTTAAACCTATTACACTTTTTGTCAATTCGAGTTCTAAACCTTTTAATTATATCAAATGAGTTTTAAACAATTTCACTTTTTGCTAATTGAGTCTATCAAGCCAATTTTAATTGAAATTTATTGGCGTAGATAAAAAGACAACCTTGCAAAGCCCATGAGGTCATCCCTTTGAGCTCGCGTGAGGGCGACAAGGTTGCCCCTCGCTAGTTCCTAGCGAAGGCGACCTCACTGGAGGATGGCAAGGCCGACCCTCATCGGTCGAGCCTTTGGCCGATTGCCGAAGGCTAGGCAACTGACAAAGAGGAGGAAGAGAGATAGAGGGGGAAAAAAGAGAGAGAATTTAAAAAAAAAAATCAAAATTCAAAAAATATATATTTTAAAAATGATAATTTTTGACTGCCTCAATGTCAATCGTGCCACATAGGATGCTTGGCATCCACGTCAGCGAATTTCAACCAAAATTAGCTAGATGAACTCATTTAATAAAAAGTGAAAGGTCTAGGTTTAAATTGGCAAAAGTATAATAAGTTTATGATTTTTTGGACCATTTTCCAGATTGATTGTTACTTTTGAGAGAATCACCCACTAGAATGAGCGAGGAAAAATGACATAAAAGTTCTGTAAATTTTGGCTTAATATATAATATAGTCTTGAGCTTTTAATTTATTTAGTATGGTCCATAAATTATAACCATATGTGTAATATGATCATTGAACTTTTAATTTGTTCAATGTGTACTTGTTCGATTTAGTCCATAAACAATATAAAAATATTCAATATTGCAATTGAACTTCAATTAATGAAATGAAAATATTAAACGTTTTCATATAATTTTAGAATTACGTTCTAGATACACATACACACTAAAAATCTAAAAACCATATTAAATAAGTTAAAAATTCAAACACTATATTATATATTGAATTATAATTTAAAAATTATATTGAATAAATTAAAAATTCATAAATTATATTATATATTATATCAAAGTTTAAAGATCATTTTATATGTTATCCCGAATCAATGACGGGAATAATTATGCCGGGCATGTATCTTTACATACTAGCGTTAGAGTTCCCTGAAATTACCATATTGCATATTCGTCCCCATCCGAGCACGTCTTGTCTTGTCTCCATCGAGCGTCGTCGCAAGCACGAGGGTGCGCTCCACGAGACGGGGCGGCGTATTTGGCGTTTTCCATCTTTAGTCTCCGACTTCGGCCGTAAGTCAGCACGACGTCAACCGTGAAGTGTTTTTACTTTTGAACTTTTCCCTTAATTCCAATTTTGCTCCCCCTACAATATCGCTCGGTTCTAAATTCGAGACGTGTCGATTTCACAATGGTTAAATATTGGCACGTACTTTCACCGACAAAATCTGTGATGATTTTTTACAGCATATGGATTGTGATGTAATATCAAAGGTAAAGGACAAAAAGTGTGAAAAAAGTTAAAAGTAAAAATGCCCCCATGCATTGTCGCGTTATTTTTCGCCCGAGGGCCTTCGTTATTGTCCTTGATCACATACGAAATGGAGGAAGGCCCACTCTAGTGCTCAAGCCAACTGACCACTCTGCTATAATAAGTCATTCGAAACGTTTGGGGATGGGAAACTCTTCTTAAGACGAGTCGATTGTGAACACATCCTTCGTTTCTATAGAAATAGTATCACAAATAATCCTTGTCCACGAACTTTTAATTTCTTCAACTGGTCTCTTACCCACCTTCGTTGGCTCAACAAAGGGACAAAGGAGGAAGACAGGAGCGAATCGAATTTTCATCTTGTCATCATTGTCCAAAGATAATTTTTAGTTTCACCACCCGCATGTGGTATAAGTTTCACTCATTTGATTGGCCAAAAGAAATTCCTTATGTGGAATTGAAAAATGCCTCGCCGCGGTATAATTAATAAAAGCCCAACAAAATTGCCTAAAAAATTCAAATAAAATATTTGCATCATTCCGACATAAACTGCCAGACAGAACACTTGGCAATTCGACATTACTAGGCTTTTACTTATATCAACAACCAGTCTACGAATTAATATAATAAATATAACATTGCCTTTGGTTTGTCTAGGTTTGACTTTGCATGTACCGGCACTCATATTATAATAAATCTTCAGAACTTTCCCGTGAACTTCCCTTTTTTATCATTACACTGCTCGTGTAAGCAACGTAATTCCCAAAAGTGAAATAAAGTTACCACCGTCATGAAGAAAAGGCGAAATAGCTAATGCCTAGTCCTTACACTAATCCCGAGAGAAATGAACACCGAAGGACCTTCATCTTCATCTCCATCGGATGATCAAAAGGCGAGAGAGCTATATCACTTATCCATGCCCTCCTGCGAATGGAACAAAAAGATCTCGTTGAATGGTTCTATTCGCTGAAAAATAGGAATGAGTGATAGAACATATTAGCACCCCCAGATGAGTAATGATTTTTCATCCCCATGCTAGCGTCCGAGCAAATGGACAGGTGCGCCAACTCGCAAACTCCAGTGAGTACGACGAAATACGATGGTCGGTTACTGCCATTGAAGTCCGCACACGTTCTAACTGCTATCCAAGGATACAATTAGGTGACGAGATGCATGGTCAAAAGACAAGGTTATCGTACGATAGCTCGGGTGAGTAAATTGCAGGATACACTTGCGGCCTAAGTAATACGGACATGGGACATGAACATGCGATACAATATGACACGATACGTCGACATGTCATTTTTAAAAAAAAATAAAAAATTCTGACACATTAGGACACATTATATATTAAATGAATATTTTTATTTTTAATTAATTCGATTCAAATTCACAAATAAATAAATAATAAAAAAAGAGCTTACAATGAATTTGCACTAATAATATCAATAAACTATTCATAGGAAATTTGAAAGACATATTAATAGTTAATGGGTATCCATATTTAAGAATATATTTCTAACTTTAACAAAAATTATAAATGAAACAAATTACTACCAAAAATTATAATTAATTTATTTTAAAAAATCTATGATATTCTATAATAATTAAAATTTATCATTATTTAAATTTTAATATTTATATTTTGAAAACTATTTTAAGCTTATTAATTTATTTTTTTAACAAATATAATATCGCCATCCAAAAATTATTTTCCTCCCATTTTCTTTTTCGGGTTAATATCCTAAAAACCCCCAAACCGGCATACTTGTGACAAATTTACTCTCAAAAACCTCAAACTGGTACACCTTTGATAAATTTACCCAAAACCGGTACACTTATGACAATTTTACCCTCTGTTAATTTTCGTTAAATTTTACTGTTAAATTATTAAGTTAAATGACACGTAACAGTTGACTGATATACCAATTTGAGATTTTATATTACGTTTGTCACAGTTTACAATTTTTATATTTTTTTGTAATATTAATCCAATTTAACGGATGGTATATTTGTCACAAATTTACCAATTTGAGGTTTTTTATGATCGAATAAATTAGTTTTGTAAATTTGTCATAAATATACCATTTTAGGGTTTTTTATGGCCAATCAGGGTAAATTTGTCACAAATATATTAGTTTAGGATTTTTCATGATCAAAAAAATAATTTGAATAAATTTATCATTAGTATATTAATTTGAGATTTTTTGGGGTAATAATCCTTTTTTTTTTTCAAACCCTCATTCTCCAAAATTTATTTCCCTCCTTCATTTCTCTCTCCCAACGTCACCTCAAGCCCACTCCTCCCCCTATCAGTTTCTTTTCCTCATTTCTCCCCGCGATAACATGTCATTTCCGTTAATTTTCTCTTCCACCCCACGCCACCCCTCTGATTTCTTTCCCTCGTTTGTCCCCCCCGGTCATCAACCATCCTCTCTTGAACATGCGGGTCAAAACGTGTTGAAAAAGTTGACCACGTGTCGAAAAATCCAACACGATTTGACCGTATGTCCGAGCATGCCCGAGTGTGTCGGACACAGCCTGGAAGCTCGTACAACGTGTCTGTGCTTCATAGCTTGCAGCCTTTCTCCTTTTCTTTTGGGTCAGAATATGAATTTAATAAATAAAAAGTGTTCAAACATAAGTGCTCACTAAGGGAGCATCCAGACAATGGCTCGCCAGAAAACAACCGTGAAGGATAAATTATCGACAAAAGATCAGCTTTTAGTTGGGAATGTAAATGATCAGTTGGAAACTACCTACCTATATTAACCATACACCTCTCAATTTTATACCTTTTCTTGCGTTTGTTCGCACACCCCCTTAGGGTATTATGTTGGTATATGCCAATAACTCTTCTGCTACCGACGAGATAACAAATATGGAAAACCTATCGAGAGAACAAATGGTATTACAAGGACTTTTTTAAGTTATAAGACAGAGAACTCTGAAGAACCACTTTTCCGAAAATACCAATTGCCTTTTCATTCTGGAACACCTCATTCAGGAAGTACCTTGGACATGGACCTTGCTTGCAGCAGTGAGAGCGACCTGGACTCCAATTTGCAAAAGCAATCGCAAAAAATAAAATCCCAAGACTAAGACTGCAGGACCACCTAGAAGATAACACTACTAGGTTGACCGCAGCCGATGATTTTTATCCAGCAAAACAATAGGAGAATCATGTTTTTTGCTCTCTGTGGTTCTCAAGCACAAGATCGCATTGCTATTCGAACGTACAAAAGGAGTTCCCACATCTTTACATGTAAAACCCATCACACAAGCAAGACAAGTAAACTGAATGTACAATATGCAGAATCAGCAACTCTCATTGAGTTATATTGGTGAAAAGTTGAAATGTGGCGACAGCCAATCGAACTAACTTATACATCATCAAATCCTAACCGGATGAAGACATGTTCAGGGCATCCAATGTGGACAAACTGCCAAATATAAAGTGCTCACAGCTCGTTCAGGGTTTTAGCAGATAGTTTGAACATAGCATACTAATTGTCTATCTGACTTTTTTGAAGGTGCAACTATAGGAAACAACATAAGCATATAGTTGGTCTAGGTTATTTTCATCATGCAATTAAAATAAAAACTTGGTCTAGGTGATTGTCTTACGTAGGAACACAAATAGTTCGGGCTCTTTTATCAACATCATTAAGTTCATTTCAAGTGAAATTCGGACTTCATGCTTGAAGCATTAGCTTTATCTGATATCTATTAAAATAAGAAAAGACTGATGTCACAATATAAATTTTAAATGCAAACCAATGGAATACATTATAATGTGATTTTCTAGGCAAATAGATATATGCTCCAAGAGTTGTAAGATTATTCCAAGTCGTCCTATAGGAATGAGTACAAATTCACCGGCTTTAACAGCATCAACTGCACAGGAGCATATAAAGTTCAAGTTGTCCATTTCCTCTGAGTTCTCATCAGCATGAAGTAAGAGCTCCTCCAAATCACTGGTTTGATCACAGTAAACTCACATCTTAATCTCATAGATGCCAAGTGTCAAAATCCACCTTATTAGAAAAAAAACGAAGAGCTGAAAAAATCAAATGGTACTACACTATACAACCATGCATTTGGCCATAGTATTCACAACCCTAGAGGAGATATACTCAATAAAACGGGTTGCCTCAAAGTTGAAGAACCCTAAGGAGCAGTGTAATTATTACCCTTGTTGGTTGTTTCCAGGATATCCAGAAATGAAAAATCTGAATATATTAGTACATCGTATGAGCAAAGAGCGCTAGAATTAAACTCCAAAGTATGACCAGGAACAAATTCAAAGCTCGAGATAAATCTTATCGTTCCATTTGGATACCTTATTGTTCAATTATAGGCTTCTATTTCCAATGTGGTGCTGATTGGTTTGACACTTAGGGCTTGTTTGTAATGGTCTAGATAGTAACTAATTCTATTATTTGATTCCTGGGAATAGATTTGAAATAAAAATCTATTTGATAAATTTTTGTTCCCGGAAATAAATTTGGAACACAAGCAAGAAATTAAAAAAAAAAAAAAAAATTGCTTCTTTATTTTCGAAAACAATTCCAGAATCAAATCTATTTTTTTTTTCTTTTCTCTTCTCTTTTCTTCTCTTTCATGTTCTACTTCTTCTTCTTCTCCCTTTTGGCCGATTGCCAGCCTCAGCCATGGCCGGCGACCTCGTTGAAGCGTCATTGGGGTGAGGCTTGGCAGCTCGAGCCTTGCCATGGCTAGGCGAGGCTTAACCTTGCCTTAGCTAGGTGAAATCAACCTCATCTAGATCTGGCAAGGCTAAGCCTTGTTGGGCCACTGCCAGGTCGACGTTGCCTGATCTCACTCAGCTCATAGCAAGATTGGAGCTGACAAGCCTCACCGCGGCTCAAGTCGCTAAGGGCCAGCAATGCTCCCACGAGGTCGCTGGCCCTCGTTTGGCCGATCCCTAGCCATGGCTAGCGACCGAGGAAGGAGAAGATGAAAAGGAAAAAAGAAAAGAAAAAGAGAAAAAAATTAATAAAATTATTAAAAGATTAAAAGAAAATGATTTGAACTATAAATTTTAAGGGTTTTACCAAATGCATTTTAATTCAAATAATAGAAATTTTGGACAATTATCAAACGTCTTTAAATGCTTAAAATTTGTTCTTGAGAATAAAATAAAAAAGAATCATTTCTAAGTGGAAATTATTTATGAAAATAGAATGGTTACTAAATGTATCCTTATTGTGCCATTGTAGAAAGCCACTTCCACTTATTTGAGTCTTTGAACCTTCTTAACATAATCCTCTATGTCAGCTGCACCAAGAGGCACTCTTCATCACTATCTCTTAAAAGGTTATCAAACAAACGAAAATGCAGTTTCTAGGGAGGAAGGTAAGATGCAGTATGAAACAAGCGTGATCACATCTCGGGAAATGCAAGGATACCAATGCTTCATAATCTTCAACGGCCAAAGCTTCTGACCACAATATGTGAGCCTTCGCGCATTTAATTTAGAGATGCACGACCAATCAAGAAAGTCATCTAACAAGAAAAGGCATTTTAAGCCTTGGCTGCAGGACAAACTCCCAACATCAAAATTTAATCTGGATCTGACGCCCATTAAAAAGCTTGGGCTCTATCCTGACTAAGGGAGGGGCCGAGAGAAAAAACTAGTATTTGTGCTTTGCAGATAGTTACAATGAGGATCTAAGCCATGATAAACTATCAAGCCACATCTTATATGCGATTTAGCTACAGAACAGAACCACCACACGAAGGTTGTTCCCATCAGTGCCCAATACTATCTCCTTCAGTGCAGGAGGAAGTGATTCCAGCTCCTCCCACTTCATCCAGTAAGGACTAGTGAAATCTTCAGATCCATAAAACTGCCTGAATTCCTCATTCCATCATAGGTTTCCCAAGTTTCACTGTTGCCTCGGTTGCATATACCTAAGGTAAAAGCATGGATCTTAAGCAAGTTACAATCTTTTAACGCACAAATCCAAGACCAAGCGATAGTTAAACTAACACTCAACCATATACGTAAAAATTACTTCAAATGTCAATCAACGAGATGAAGATTACCTTTGCCGAGAAGCCCTTCGCTCGAGTATGAAACAGCAACCCGAGCATCCTGGTGGGGCTCGAGATCAACACGACATCGATGAACGAGAGATGCCACAAGTGCAGGCTCGCCACGGTTTTGTACCACGGTTCGGAACGAATCAAAGCCTTTGCATTCATGGGGTTCTCAGTATCCTCCCTCTCTTCATTCCCAGATTCACAGCCATCGGATTCATCAACCGAATGTCCAAAATCTTCTTCATCTTGCACAGCAGAAAATCCGGGAGGTATAGGGGCGAAAGCAGCGAGAGCAGAGAGGTCCAGGGGACAATCAATCAAGATCCTAAACCCACAGACACTCAGCATGTGACATTGGGGAAAGTAAAAACCTTCACCTCTGCTCAAGCACGTCTGCATAAGAGGGTATGTTCCAAATTCAAATCAAACTGAATTTGAACACCGGATACGTCGATTGACAGAAGGAGGTGCACTAGAACACCAGTTAAAGAGAGACTTACCAACTTCATGAAGCCAAACCACGGTGGAGACTTTCACAGATATATTACAGAAAAAAATGCAATTAGGAGGAGGAGATTTCGCACGGACTCGGGGTTCGTCCTCGGACGGAGGTGAAACGAAGGAGAGTGGAGGGGTTTCGGGTTTGTGGGTTTACACTCTTCGGACAAGAAGGATACAGAGCGGAGACCGGGAAGCTCTTAACAACGCAACGAGAATTTATTTATTTATTTATTTTTAAATGGTTATTCAAATTATATTCAGAAATGGAAAATGCAAACCTGTTCAAGAACTTTTGTGCCTCATTCGCCGTTGGTTTATAGCGGTGATAGTAGGTTAATAATAAAGCAAATAAATTATTCTTTGAAATCTAGAGTTTCGTTCAAGAAAATTATATTCAAAAGGGAAGATTTGATCTATTGGGTGGGGGAATTTTCTTTTTTTTTAACAACTTATTGTTGACACCTAAATTTCACCTAAATTAATTAATTTAAGGTAGCATACAAAATTAGGAAGTAGCTAAAGAAATAGAAAAAAAAAAAAAAAAAGAGAAAGAAGAAAGTAAAGTAAAAAAAAAAAAATCATTAAAAGGCATGAGAAAATCAAATGAGGCCGAGTAAAGGGCTTTCATTCGTCTGTGGGCTCATCGACATATCTCTTTTCCTTTCTTCATTTTGCACTTGGGCCGGCCCATCTCTTTTTGTTTCAGGCTTTCAGCCCAGCCCGTTGGCTTGCCTCCTTCCCTGTTGTCCTTCGCGCGACCTGAAAAAACTGGCAAGGCAGGAGCCAGGCACGCCTGCCGTTGGTCTTATAAAGCTTAGAGAACAAAGCAAAAGGAGGGGGGTCTCGACTGTTTTTTTGGTCGAGAGAGAACAGGGAACACAGAGAGAGAGCTGGAGTGATAGAGGTTCTGGAGAGAGGGAAGAGAGCCAAAGAGTGGCTCGATCGTGCACGGGATCCCACTCCCCGACGCCCTTCTTCCGGAACAGGCGAGAACCGAGACCGGAGATCGCGAGACGAGAGAGAGTCCGAACGGGAAAGAGCGAACCGAGGGGGAGGGAAGCTCGAGGGAGCGGCTAGCCTCTGCCGGAGGCCCGTTCGTCCCCCGTTGCTCGCCGTCCGAACCAGGTAGGTCCTCCAAACCACGGTGCGTCGTTTTGAGAGGTGTCGGGCCCGAGCTCGTGACCGACTAGTTCGCGCGAGCTCCGGTCCTTCCGATCCTTCCGATCCTTCATGGTTGTCTCGGTGTTCACTGGCATATTCGGTTAGGAACTAGGCTCGCGTTTGAGTCTCGGTATAGGCAAAAACCTCCCGTTTCTTTAGTGCACGCCATATGCTTGATGAAATGCCTGGGTCAGATGCTCATATTTGGTCTTCTTTGCATCCGATGCTTGCGGTTATCTTGTTCGCATCGAGCATAATCAGTTGTTTCCGCTACAAAGTCGAACCTTGCTCGCTGATCGTGGTATAATTTCGTGTCTCCAATAAATGCGAAGCTTCCGTTTGGCGTATGCCCTAGCAATGTTCGACGAAATGTCTGACTAATACTTGCGTACTTTCTTAGTTCTCCTTGTGTTACTGAATCTATGGCTTGTCAAATGGGTTTTAATAGGTCCCCGCTTCTACCTACCGTTTCGTATGTTCGTGTTTCGACGTTTTCGTATGCGCAGCATCTTTCCGGATAAGCATTCTTTGACTGGTTTTTTTTTTATAAAAAAAAAAAAGTGTTTGTGGCAGTGAACAGTAGTTGCGAGGTAGATGGGCGTAGTTTGCAAGAGGCTTAAATCAACTTATTTAAGTTTAGATTCGTTTAGTGTTTGGAAAATTATTTTTTGGCCATCAAAGAAGCAAGGTTGATGTTCTGCTGGTTTTCTGTGGACCTTCGGCTTCCTTGAAAGAGGGGCGAGAGGCTGAAGACGAAGCTGGGTTGAAGGCGCAGGGAAGGGATAAAAAAACAAGAATAAATAAAAAAAACACAAAAAAAAAAAAAAATCAAAAAATAGAAAAGAAAAATAAAAAAGAAAACTAAAAAGGGAAAAGCTGGCCTCGGGAAGGACATTCGGGCAGGGCGTGCAGGGGAAAGGAGGAAGGGAGGAAAAGATAAAATAAAAATCATTAAAAAAAAAAAAGCTATAAAAGAAAAACTAAAAACAATTTTTTTTTTTTTAATCCGGCTGGGTTCGATCCGGTTTTGGGTTGGGTCCACGGGCCGGATTGGGTTTACCCGGTCCGACCCCTTTTTCTTGAAGTATAATATTTTAATAATATTAAATATTAAAAATATATTAAAAATTCAAAAAATGAAAAAAATAAAAATCTCAAAAAAATCAAAAAACAATTCCGAAAATTAAAAAAATTAAAAAATTGAGAAAAATTAAAAAAATTAATTAAAAAAATTAAAAAATGAAAAAAATATAAAAAATTAATTAATTAATTGTTAAAAAAAAATTTTAAAAAATTAAAAAATTAAAAAAATTTTGAGAATTCAAAAATTGTAGGGTTTGGTTAGGAATTGCTTTTATTGCATTCTTGATGTAATTAGGCCTTTATTTACTCGTACATTGACTATATCATGTGTTTAATTTGCATATTTGATTATGTTTAATTACACGTGCCCGATTTCACTGCAATTAGAATGTTGGTGGTTGTGATTGTTATTTTAATGATTGTGCACCCGCATGATCACTTTGCATGTTAGTGGATAAAATGTAAAATCAATCCAAACTGTCTGACAAAAATATTTTCCTCTAAAATGAACAAGATTAGGTACCGAAATGACACTAATTAGTCAATTAGTATAATCAAGTCCCCGACCCTAGATTCTCTGGTTGCGTAGGAAGTGAGGTATACTCCCATGCCTCACTTGGTTTCTAGCCGACTCCAATAGGCTAGTGGCGACTCATTTTTGCAAAATTCTTGAAAATATCCCAACGTCACGCGGGGTATGGGCTTGGGAGAGCCCACGCCTAATAATGGGCCTTAGGTCCGTCCTTTAGGCAATACCCCTAAACCTGTTCTCTCATTCCGAGGGGTAGATCGCGACACTTATTATAGTAGAACAGATAGATTAATCATTCGGCATTAAAGACTTGACATTATTATACTAGGATCCATTTTCCATTTAAGAAGAGCAAGTTGCATCAGAGGACGTGATTAGTATAGCCGAAATCACATTGTGTAATCCAAGTTAATTTGCGATCTAATGTGAGACTTTTAAAAGGTGACGCGAGTTGTAATTTTAGGTGAAAGATATGGTCTACTTTTCTCATTAAAAGCTAATGATGATGATGATGATGATTTGTCCCCGAGAAACTTAAAAAAAGAAAAGAAAAGATAATAACAACAAATTTGGATTTTGGTCGAACTGTTGAGAAGATTGTGTAGATATCATGCTTGATGCTGTCTTATTTAGAGGGAATATCGAAGTGAAGTATCATTCTACAGTAAATTTTTTAAGTTTCCTCAATGAATATTTGTCATACACACGGCGACAGTATGGTTTCTTAGGCTAGGAATATTAGGTTCCTATCTAAATTCGTCAGTAAGTAATTTGAACTCAATAGTCTATACAATGAATAAGAGATGATCAACATGATGAGCAAGCAAGAGAGAGAGATTTTTGAGCTGTAGAGGTGATGGCCAGTCATGACTGATTCTCTTTTACATTGATTGCCTTATGTGGCATGACTGCTCACAATCACAGGTCAATTTGGCCTGCATGTTACACCAAAATATTCGCCTGACATGGATCCATTAAATTCAATATATGAGCGGGTCTAAAACCCAAAGAAGCTCTATCGCTTAAACATTGCTCACTCAGACAAGCCGGAGAGCCCGCTTGACACCCAAACATGGACGATGTTGGAGGAAGTTCTCCATTCTATTGATGCTATTCTTGGCACATGAACATCAGAGTCCATCATGACGTGACTATTTGCTCTATGTCGCTCTGCACACAGTTGCCGACTCCTGGGGTAATGCACTACAGAATTGAATTTGTCACATCGGTGTTGATCTAACGAAAAGAGAAAACTCAAGATGGTTTGTGCTTGGACTGTGGCAGAGGGACTGAACTTTGACCTCTTTAATCCAAAGAAACTATTGCAGAATGTGGAATATGTTAGCTTAAAATGGGCATACGATCACATACTTCTGTGTCATTCCTCGTGCATGTATGTGCAACAATTAGTGCTTACTACGTCCATCCGGCATTTTTTTTCCATGCAACTTGAAATGCCACTTGACCGTGAAACTTCAACGTCTAAACCTCATCTATCAGTGAGGGCATTCCAAGATTCTTTTTCGGGCATTTTCGTCTGATGGAGAGGAGTAAACAAGAAATCTTTGAGCACCTTATCTGACAAGTTTGCTTGTGTTTCAGTAGCAAACCTCACCTCTTAAATGACTCTGGTGGCTACGTGATCAAGGAAGCAAACAGCGTCACTCTTTACGTTATAAGGCGAAGTAAAGGGTGAGCTGCTTTTTATAAACAATCTCCGTGAATGATGACTAAGAGACCTCATATCATTCCCCTTGAGTTTCTAGACACCTACAGGAATTTCTTATGTCGAGGTGTTCTCCTGTCGGTGATTTGTAGTAACTGATTAGGCAATGCTTTTACCACGCCTAATATGGTGTTTTTGCTGCGCTCGTTCTCAATTATCAGCCTGGTGTTAGTTTCGTCTTCCAAGTCAGCTCGTTCTCAGGGGCTCCTAATAATATTTGTTTGCACATTTAGTACCTTTTCACACTTGAGAACTCGTTTGAAAGATCAAAAAAATATGCAGGTGGTGTCATTACCCTTAGCAAAAAAGATTGTTCATCTGAGCATGTAAATGTGAAAGGAGGAATGTTTTTTGTGTCTCAAACAGACTCCTGTAGTCATAACGTATTATAGGAACACGACCTCAAAAGGCAAACATAAAGGACACAGGAAGTTATGCTGATTTACCTCCGAACTGCAAAGATCTTTACAAAGCAAATGTTGCCAAATTTGAACCTTAATGAGATTTTCTGCACTTCTATTTCAAGAGAACTTGCAGAAATGACTGGAGAAGATTAACAAGTACACTTGAGCGAGGGGAAAGTACTGCATGTGAAAACGTTACCAGGAAATCAAACCTTTGAAGACCAATTCCCAAATAGTTTACCAATAAGCGAATCGGGCCCCATGTGAACCAGCATGGCACCAGGAAGCGAATTGGTCTCTGTGTGAACCAGCTTGGAATCAGTTGGGTAAGGCCAGTTCGATTTAATGCTGTCCATTCTTCTAACCATGAACTAAAGCTTGAATTCTTAGCCAGAACATCAGCAGAAACCTCTTTTCCTTCAACCAGCTTCATTGCATATGCTTCAAACTCATTGAGTCTGTCCCGAAGAAAAGCCAGGTTGTTTTGGTCACTCTTCCTCCTGATTTTGTCCAGCCACTCCTTTGCTTCCTCCACCCTTGCCCAAAAGCAAGTGTCTTGGGTCAAGTTTGCATACCTGGTCCTCCTATTGCCCAGTTTCTCGGTAACAACTCTCTCGGTCCACCACTGATCCAAAATTTCATTCCTCCTCTCTCTTCCATTGCTTATGTAGTGGCCTTTCTTCTGGTGCATCCCCAAACGGTAATACTCCGCGATGTCCAATGGCTCCACGAGGAGCTTATAGAGCTGCGACTCCTCAATTACCCATTCTAAACTTCTGTGAAAGTTGAGTGGGAGCTCGTTCCTGTCCATCATGCGTATGACATCATCCCAAAAGGCCGCAAGCTTGATCCTGTTCATGTTTATATGGGACTCTCTTTGAGGCCCCCTCTCTTTGAAAGGATCATAGTATCCTCTTTGCTCGGTGGACTTATCGCAACAAGCTTTATACCACTCTATCTCCGCCCTATAAGGAGCAATTTTGGATAGCCTAATGGCTAAATTGGCGGCGTTCTGGTCCGGTGAGGGCCCTATTCGCCTCGCCATCTTCAAGCAATCTTTTGCCATCGAGCAATTGATACCTGCAAAGGAGGGGATCAAAGAACTTTTAAACTCAAAGGAATTGCACCCAGGAATAAAATGCCTAAATTGATAGACTTACAGATCACAATTGATGATCTAAGATGTGCTCCTACCTGTATATGAGTCCCTATGGAGTTCAAAGCCATCGAAAGGCTTGCTTCATAGCTTAACTCAGGGGGATCTCCTTCCATGAATCTTCTCTTCAAAGACTGACGAGTCAGTCTTTCAACATATTGCCCATACTTAAGGTGCTCCTCAACGATACAATTTCGAGAGCCTGTCCTCAGCATCAAATGCATCATCTTGTTGACTGATACAGCATTGTCCAAACAAATTGTGCCCTCATCTGAACAAAACAAGTAATTCCCAAACGGCCAAAACGACCTCCCTCCCGAGCCTTCCCTTGCTGCGCCCGGGCGGTCCATGTTGGCCATAGCGAAGGAAAATAACCAGGCCTTGTCTTCTTCAGTTAATTGGAGGTTAGCGAAATTCATAGAGATTGGTGACATCATAGACATGCACCAGAATCTTATGAGGGCTTGCCACAGGGGACTCAGAACAAGTGATTGGTCGAGAGATAACCTTGGCATTATATCATGTGTCGACACAACGTTGCAGAAGCTGCCGCCCCACCTTTCGCGGAGGATGGCTCGGGAAAGCGACTCGTTGCCAATGAAAGGAGAGCCGAAACTGATGCATAGGACCGACGGGGGTGGGAAGATGGATTTGACGTAGGAGAGGAGCCAAAGAGCTGTGAGGAATGCAACTGATCCTCCTATAGAGTGGCCTGTGATCACTATTGACTTGGTTTCAGCTAGCAAGCTACGAATCTGCATACATATTCAAGAATTGCTGAAATCTGGTTAAAAGATTCCCAAAAAAAATATCAATTACAACACTTCAAAAGCTTCCTGAAAAATCAAATTTCACCCGATCATGTCAGATTGGAAGAGTTACATGAATAGATGTGGTGGGAAATCATTGGCCCTACTGCAAATGCTAAACATACGCAACTGTTCATTTGACAAGCTAAAACCACACTATCATGTTCAGCAGATGATGATTAGTGCGCAAATATGTTTTAACACGTGTATAGAATGTATCTATATATATGGCTCTTGTATTTGGATACTCTTATGAGAAGAGTACCCTTCATGACCAGGAGATCTGTCTCAAGAACGGTTCAGTTTGATGTAACTCCAAACTGGAACTATCGGATCCACGGTAATTCAACATTCGGACCCAGAGGTTATCATGCACCAAACGGGTGGATAGACCCGCAGCCGATCATGATCAAAATGCCTTGGAATTGTAATCAGATGAGAGTGCAAGTAAGGAAAGTTGGAAGGAGGTAAATATTAAGGAGCCTCGTATATAATCACAATAAAGTCTTCAAGACAAAGGAAAAAGAAGTAACAACTAATTACGATAAGACCAGATAATTCTAAGTACCAATTTGGAAAAGAAAAAAGTACAGATGCAAATCAGAAACGACAGTAGCAGCGAAGATAACCAACATGTTGCTAGTAATTGGGTGGGAGGCATGATTTACAACTAAAGCCAACCACCACATGGGGCACAACATTCAGCAAGAAACAATCAGAAGAACCCATGAGCATCATTCATCACTTGCTCGGGTTACTTTTCAGCCCAAACATCACAATGTATTGGAATAATTGCTAAATGCCCCAATATTTCCTCAAGGCCCATTGGAAAGGCCGAATCAATCGTACCCAAAATCGCAGGCCTGAGATTGGCCAGCCCACTTCGAGCAGCACATGGCTAAATAAATTTTTAATATTTTAATCGTGGGAAAGAAATAGAGCTCAGAAATGCAAAGGGAGTACGGTACATGCCCACTAGAGATGTCCCCCTCGCAAAAGTTTGAGATACCTTCAAGAAAGAAGCTCATACGTAAAAATAAAAAAATAAAAAAAAATTAACCACTAGCGTCATCAACCTCGCGAAAGTTTTAAAACGTTAACTTTTCGACATATGAAAAGATAACTTTGTATTTCTAATAAATATTGGAAAAAAATGTAGAACCTAAAAAGGAGAGGAATAATTATAGGAATTACTAATCTTAGAATCTAGTTTGACGAAAATTAAGACTGAGTGATCTGATCAGTTGAGGTATGTCTCCTTTTTTTTCACTTTATTTTAAGTCAGATAAAGTTAAAAAAATGAAAAGGAAAAGTGAAGTTGTTGCCGATGAACTAGCCTGGCTCTGAAGATCATTGCGCGAATGATAATGAAGGAAGCGGTGAAGTACTCCGGAGTGAACCATGACCGGCTCTTCGCCTTCGTAACAGCGTGTCAGCGGCACGAACAGCCCGTAGCCTGCTGCATCCAGCGGCGCCAGCATGGTGCAGTTCGGATCCCAACCGAGCACCGGCATCTCTTGGACGCCCGAGAATGCCACGTACCCCACGCCCCCGACTTGCTCCGCCACGAAGGCACCGCACCCTGTCGCGTTTGCGGCGATGCACACCCTCCACACCTCCTTCAACAGCGGCGTTGAAGATAGAAAAGTCCCCAACATCTCGCTCGTCTCAAACCTTTCCAAGACCACAAAGGAAAAGGAAAAGAGAAGCAAAAACATAGCAAAAAAAGTTATAGAAGGAAGAGCAGTTTGAGACCAGGAAACGCCGGAGATTGAGGAGGGCAAGAGAAGGGAGGAGATTGTTACGATGAAGCTTCGGCGTCCATGATTCAGCCGTCGTGCTCAGTCGTATGCAACTCAGTTCGTTCCCGACAATGCTATGGCTTCTTAAGCGAAAGCAGCTTTGCACCCGTTTCTCTTCTCAGTGTTGCATATAAAGCATACTAATCCTACGTTCCGCCACCAGGTGACCTGATTTTATTGTTTTTTTGTAGTGTTCCCATGACATGTTGTCAATAACAATTCCAATGAAGCCACGTCAAAGGGCAGCAAGAAGAGAGAGAGAGAGAGAGAGAGAGAGAGAGAGAGAGAGAGAGATGTTCTTGATAAGGAGGTGGGTTGGTGAATGGAAAACGTGCTCGTAGAGAGAGACAGAGAGAGACAGAGAGAGTTCATGAATAGAGAGAGGGGTTCTTGAAAAGGAGGTGTGTTTGTGATTGTGAATAGAAAGAGTGGTCGTAAATATAGAGAGACAGAGACAGAGACAGAGAAATAGAGAGAGACAGAGAGAAAGTTCGTAGAGAGAGAGAGAGAGAGAGAGAGAGAGAGAGAGAGAGAGTTTGTGGAGAGAGTGGCCGTAGAGAGAGAGAGAGAGAGAGAGAGTTAGTGGTCGTAAATAGAGAGAGACAGAGAGAGAGAGAGAGAGAGAGAGAGAGAGAGTCGTGGAGAGAGTGGCCGTAGAGAGAGAGAGAGAGAGAGAATAGAGAGAGAGTTTGCGGAAAATGTGGTCGTAAATAGAGAGAGACAGAGAGTTCGTGGATAGAGAGAGAGAGAGAGTTCGTGGATAGAGAGGGGGGGACTTGCTCAAAAAAAAAAAAAAATAGAGAGGGGGAGAGAGAGAGATGGTTGTTGAATTAGCATGTTAATTGTTGACTCTCTTCGTACACGTCGACCTCACTCTCGATTTTGCCCCGCCCCTCTTGGGCGTGGGCGAAACCCACTCCCGAAACTTGCGCGTCCTCACCAATCCTCCCTGAGAAGGTGAGGGTTTGAATCCCTCACCTCCCCCTTCCATGTTGAGAGGGTGGCCACTAGGGCGAATCCCAGTGGTTGTTGACTCTCTTCGTACACGTCGACCTCATCTGTCGGGCGTTGTCTTTTCCCTTTTTCTTCTTCTTCTTTTTCTTTTTTTCCCTAAACATGATTAAGGACGCAATAATTTGTCCGAGACGTTGTTTTTCTGCATGTGTGACTGTTACTCGAGGGACGTTATCCATACGGAGACGACCTTGCACGGTTGCCAAATTACATTTCTTCAACTCCAGCTTTGAAAATCATTTTATGTGGCCGCTCTTGTAACCTGTACAAGCGCCGTCTCTCCGTCTCTTTTTTCGGCGCGGTTCATAGAAAATAAATCCCTACCCCTTCTCTCCATCTCTTTCCTTTAGATATTCGCAGTGTGTAGGTTTGAATTTTCATGCACCAGCACAGTATTAATATTAAACTTTACCAAAAAAAAAAAAAAAAAAGAGAGGGGGGAGAGGGAGAGATGGTCGTTGAATTAGCATGTTAATTGTTGACTCTCTTCGTACACGTCGATCTCACTCTCAGACTTTTGCCCTGCCCCTTGTAGGGCATGGGCGGGGAAACCAACTCCTGAAACTTGCGCGTCCCTACTCCATTCCTCCCTAAGAAGGTGGGGGACTCCAGCTTTGAAAATCGTTTTATGTGGCCGCTCTTGTAACTCTCTACAAGCGCCGTCTCTCCGTCTCTTTTTTCGGCGCGGTTCATAGAAAATAAATCCCTACCCCTTCTCTCCATCTCTTTCCTTTAGATATTCGCAGTGTGTAGGTTTGAATTTTCATGCCCCAGCACAGTATTAATATTAAATCTTCAGAAATTTCGTAAGAACTTAGTTTGTTCCGGAAATTAATTCCTGACCTATTTCTATTATCTAGATAAGTTTTTTTTTTTTTTTGGAATACAAATTCGTTTAATAACAATTCAAAATTTCTCTCTCCTAAGCAATAATAACGAACAAAGGACAATGATTGGCGGTGGCAAATGGGGGATAATGACCTTCAATCAATGGATTGCGACTAGTCGGCGATGAGCAGTGGTGGGTGAGAGGCCGATTGATAGCGAAGGCAAGTAATGAAAATTTTTTTTTATTTTTCATTTATATTCTAAAAATAGAGAATTAAAAGAATTTTATTTTTCATTCCAAAAATAGAAAAATGAAATTGTGTTATCAAACAGATTTTTGTTACAAATCTATTCATGAGAACAGAAAAATAGTTCTAATTAGAAATAAAATAGTCATCATGCATGCCTCAATTGACTAGAGGTTAATGAAAGGTATCTTATAACACGAGGGCTTTCTTTTTCGATTCGATCTCGTGTTTTGCTTCTTCTTCTTTTTTCTGTTGAATGTTTTGATCTCGTCACTATCCCCGTTGTGGAAGTGGCTTTGCGTTTGCGTTTTCAAAGATCTATTTGACATGTATATTAATTTTTTACACTCCAAAACTTCTAAGACCTTTTAGGATGCGAATCATAGCCATTTTGTTGCATAGATCAATTTATGGCTAGAAATTGATTTTTCTATTTATATTCCCGAACAAGTTTTTAAGCAAAAATATATGTTTGATTACAATACAAAATTTCTTTTCTTGAAATAGAAATTTGTTTGATAATAACATAAAATTTTTTCTTGCTGAGCAATTGATGGGCGACGACCGATGGCAAACGTTGGGTGGTGGCAATGGACAGCGAGCAGTAGTGCATAGTGGGCGGACGACGGTAGGCAACTCGTTAGTAATGAGGGCAAGCTATAAGAAAAATTTCTACTTCTTACTTTTGTGTCAGAAATATAAAAGTAAAAAAATTTTACTTTTGATTTTTATACCAAATATATTTTTAGAGCAAAAATTTTTGCATTACCAAATAAATTTCCGGTCTAACATGTTTCCGGAATAGAAAAATTAAAAAAAAAAATAGAAAAATGGAATGGTTATCACTTGTGTTTGTAGAATCTTGTGAAATTGTTTCAACCTCCTAAAACTAGGAGTATTTTTTATTCCGGTAAAGTTGGATAATTAACGGTTTTTTCCGCTTAATCTCAATTTTTTTTTTTTGGTAAAGAATTTCTTTGTATTTCTATATGCTTAATCTCATGATTTCTTTCTTAACTAATCAATAAAGTTACTAGAACATTTTATAGACTCTAGAATTCACCTGATTTGGTTTAGTCGTCAATAAAAAGAAATGCCTAGACAAGTATGCCCGAGCATTTAGAGGAAATTCTATGGTAGTCCTGTACAATTCTACCCCTATTTTTCCACAGCTATGTAAGATGTTGCAAATATTTGGATCTTCCTTTTAATAACATACGTTACATTCAGGTGTGAAAAATCTTCTTCTCTTTTCATAAATAGTTATACAGTTTCTTCACATTATGTATTCTTATCGATAATTTCACTTCATTATGTAATAATTCAAAATTATATGAGTTGAAAGCAAGTTAATTGTTGCACATCCAATGAAAAAAAAAAAAAAAAAGTAGAGCACTCTTTAGTACCAAACCCATAAAGCGAATATGATGCGCAACTATTGCTTTTCAACCATATATTTATAACCGTGACATCCCACTCATTCAATACCATTGTTGTCTCGAAGAGTTATGACTTCAGATGATTATGAAAGAAATTCATTTGCTTAACACAAGTTGGATGATTAACTCGAGTTCTATTGCATGCTCTATAGATCATGTGAATTGCTAATATTTAAGCCATTCATTATGCATGTCGACATGATCAATGGTCTAGGTGGACTCACATGGTATGCGAATACCATTTCAATAAGCAAAGTCATTGTTAATAGCCATTGGACTACGACGTGAGGCTACGCTGACCCGATGAAAACGTAGTTTGAAACATGTGAATGTCGGAGATTTCCAGAGGTGAGCAGGAAAAGAGAGGAGGTTGATACTTGATACGACGAAGCTTCGGCGTCCGTGATTTCCCCTTTTGCCGGTCAAATGGTAAGCGAAATGAATATCAAGTTGGGTGAGTGGGGGGCCAAGTCGGAGGCCCGCCGAGACTTGGACTTTCTTGACGTGGGACGAGGACTCGCAAACAAAATACAGCACAGAGAAACAAGAGCGATTCTTCTAAAGGAGGTGCGTTGGTGAATTTGTCAATGCATTGAGAGAGAGAGAGTGAGAGAAAAAGAGCCCCCGCGGGGGGAAGTGGGGAGAAGAGGGGGGGGTGCGTTAGGTGAATTTTTTAATGCGTGAGAGAGAACGAGAGGGAGAGAGGTTCTTGAAAAGTTAAATTTTTTAATGCGTGAGAGAGAGAGGGAGAGGGAGAGGGAGGGAGGTCCTTGAAAAGGTGAATTTTTTTATGCATGAGAGAGAGAGGTTGCTTTTTTTTTTTTTTTTTTTTGGTCGATCCTACTCTATACCTACTCTATACTCACTCGGACTTTTGCCCGCCTCTTGCGGGGGCGTGCGGCCGAAACCCACCCCGAAACTTGCAGACGTCCCCATCCCATCCCTCCCATAGAAAGTGGGGGTTTGAACCTCTCACCTCCCCCTTCCATATTGGAAGGGTGGCCACTTGGGCGATTCCCAGTGGTTAGAGAGAGAGGTTGTTGAAAAGGTTAATTTTCTAAAGAGAGAGGTTATTGAAAAAAATGGAAAATTCCCAATAAAATATTTAAAGTATTTTTTCTCAAATAAGAGTATAAAATAAATATTATTTCAAATAGGTTTAAAATACCTATGTTAATTTTAAAAAAAAAAAGGACATGAACTCATTGACTGTGAAGAGTAATTTTATCTTCTAAAATGTTTGATTTTTCCCTTTTTTTTTTCTGTTTTTTCTTTTCATAAAAAACCAAAAGAACTTTGAAAAATGAAAACACAAGTGAGAAGTTGCTCCCTTATGCCTGTGGCCGCTACCCCATCATTGGTGGAGCGACAAATAAAAGCCGACATGATCGACGGTGCCTAGGGAAAGGTTGGCAACCCTCATTAAAAGTGGAATTGGGTGATGACCCTCTCTTGAATCTAGGTGAGGTTCGGAGGCGTTCGGTGAGGGTCACTAGGCTTGCGCAAGGGCCGACGACCCTCGCCCAGGCAAAGGTGAGGATGAGCGACCCTTACCTAGATTTGAGAGAGGATCACCACCCTTTCCCACTTTCGATGAAGGCTTGTTGGCCCTCACTTTTGATTAGCGAAGGTCACCGACCTTGCCTAGCCAGTGACCTCACTAGCCTTGATGGGGTAACAACACCCTCCCACCTACGTTTTCTTTTCTCTCTCTCTCTTTTTTTTAAATTAATCTAATTTAATTTAAAATTAACTTGTATTTTGATGAATCGATTGGTTAGAGTATTTTGCCGGTCAATGAGCTGGCTAAGTTAGACCTTTATTTGAAACAATTGTAACCACTTTAGATTTTTCTTTAGGACTGATATGGTTACTTTAAATCTTTAATTGAAATAAGATCCATTTTAAATTCTTATTTGAAAAATTAAGAGCATTTTGGGCCCTAATTTGTAATTTTTACTTGAAAAGGTCGAGAGAGAGTGTTCTCGAAAATGTGGATATTTTAGTACATGAAAGAGAGATGGTCATTGGGTAAGCGCGGTGGCTCCCTTCGTATAGATCGACGTAATCTGCCGTGCTCTGTCTTTTTACATTTTTTTTAATGATTAAGATCGCAATAATTTATATGATAAAACAGTTGCAATATATTTGATTTTGACTTGACGGACGTTTTCCAGACGAAAGAGGATCCGGAATGAATGACAATTTTGATTCCTTGTCTTTTGAGGACCTAAAGTTGCTTGTGCTTGTTACCTTAACCCTATCTAAGCACGTCTCTCCGTCTCTTTTTTATACGTAGATCATAGAAAATAAGTTTTGTAATGAGAAATGCTAGTCATAGCGAAATTAATTTTACAAAGTTAGCATATTGACCAATTTGTTAAATTAATTTGTTTATTCAAATGTCAACTCGCGACTTGCTACATTGGTCATTTCTTGCCGTGCTTAGGCCACCCGGCATGTCACTTCCCAATGATGCCCAAGGTTTAAGGCGAAAACTTGGCACCACGTGGCTCCAATGGCATGATATAGGAATGTTTTTTTTTTTTTTTTTTTAAAGCTGATATAGGAATGTTGCATTTTGGGAATCCCTAAAAATTTCATCCCAGTTAAATAGTTGGATATGGAAGGGAGTCCGAGGCTCTATTTGGTAATACTTCTGGAAATAATTTATTTTATTATTTTATTCCTCGAAACAAAAAAATAAAATAAAAATCCGTTTATTAAATTTTTTGTTCTCGAAATAAAAAACCAATATTTTGTTTTTAGAAATAAATTTCGAATAGAATCAATAAGCAAAAAAGTTAATTTTGTTCTCCAAAATAAATTCTAGAATCAAACCAAATTTTCTTCTTTTCCTTTTCTTTCCTTCTCTCTTCTTCTTCTTCCTCATTGTTGGTCGCTAGTCAGGCAAGGTCGAGCCTCGTGTGTGGCTAGGTGAGCTTACCTCGCCACCGGTGAGGCTCGACCTCTCCTAGATCTGGTGAGGCTAGCCTCATGCTGGCTAGGTGAGGTCCGACCTCTCCCAAATCTGACGAGGCCAAGCCTCACTAGGCTAAGGCGAGGTTGGCCTCACGCTGGTTAGGCGAGGTCGAGCCTCGATAGGCCTTGTCACGAGACTTAGAGGCTCTGGTGAGCTCGCCAAGCCTAGCCTTGCCCTGCGGAGGCCGACCTCACCTAGTGGGTCACCAAGCATTGCCGTGGCCGGTGACCGGTAGTGAGGAAAATAAACAAGAAAAAAAAAAAAAAAGAAAAGAAAAATGAGAAAAATATAATAAATTTATTAAAAATTAAAAGAAATTTTAACTCACAAAAGAATTTAAGATTTTATCAAACGTATTTCTATCCTAGAATATAAATTTTGGACAATTATCAAATTCTTTCAAATGCTTAGAAATTTGTCCAGAAAAAACAAAATCATGAATAATTATTTTTGATTAAAAATTATTTTCGGATACAAAATAGGTTTTTTTTTTTTTTTTTGATCTTACTTTTATTTTTACTCTAATTCTCACATTTAGACTTTTGCGCGCTTTTAACCTATGGAAGTCAAAACATATACTTGAAACTAAATCGTCCACATTCCAAATAGATTCGAACCTCTCATCTCCCATTCCATATTGAAATGGTGGCCGCTGTTGGCCATTTTGGATACTAAACGCTAAATTATTAGCCCACATGGGCCCATTAATTGCGGTATTTGATAATCACACGGAAATTCCGCAAAATTTCTAGGCCTAACTAACCCCCAGTCTTTTGAGAAAAAAAGGTTTCCCTTTGTCCATCATGGACCTGCGATCATGAGCATGGCCTGCCATGGGGACAGTCAGCGGATAACTTGGAAGCAAATGGGATGATTGCCAAGTAATGACCTGTTGTGGGTTGGAACACTGATGATGGGTCTTGGTGCATTTCCTCGCCTGCTTTTTTTTTTTTTTTTGTGAGTCTTACCGAAAGTAGTCTTACCAAAGTTCGAGTTCTGAGAGTTTTGAGGACTGAAAATGGTCGGAATCAGGAGTTTTGAGGCCGAAATGATTCGATTTTGACAGTGGATCTGTGAGTTAGAGCCCAAAGGGCATGTGCGAAACTGAATCTTGGTTTTGTTTGGTTCAGCGTATGAGGAGAGATTACCTCAAACGTGAGATCGCGCGCCTCAATCGCAGGTGGCAACCTCCATTAATGGAGGTCGACCATAGGGGGAGGGAGAGAGAGAGAGAGAGAGAGAGAGAGAGAGAGAGAGAGCTTGGGCTCGTTTTCTTGTCGCCCGGGCACGAAATGGATCTACGAAGCTTCGGGGATGACGGAGCGAAGGTAATGGCCGATGAAGATGCCTTCTTGAAGCTTGAAGAACTGGAACCGGAAATAGGGGTCTCGGCCAAGACTGCGGGAGATGATTCCGACGACTGCCCACAGTCGCGGAGGGGTTGTCGGAGGTCGTGGCGTGGCGTCGGAGGTCTTGGTGGAGAAGGGTGAGCGCCGGTGAACCGTGGCCCAGCGAATCCTGTCCGAAGAAGACGATGAACAGTGTCGCTTACACCGGTTGTCAATGGCAGCGGTAAAAGGAAGAAGAAGGAAAAAAGAGATGTCGACTAAGCTGATATGTAAAAGAAATGACGCATATCTCCGCTGGCGTAAATGTGTCGCTCACACACGTTTTTCATCTCTGCTGGCGCGGGTCGCTCTGTCGTGCTTCTCTGTAAGCTTCGCAAACTCTACTTCGCACATCGCTATGGTTCTGTTGCCGTTTGTGTTTACAGCATGACGAAATGTGCGGTAATGTGGCTCGCGTTTCATATTGTAGATCTTTGATCCTTTTAATTTGGATGTGCAATTGAGCAACTTTGCTGTGAGCCATGCTGTGTTGCTTGCTAACACTGTGCTCGATTGTTGCGACTAAAGGGCTAAAAGCCGGTTATCTAATTGGTTATTTTTTGCATAATGTGGGGCATTATAGTTTGAGAGTGTTGAGTAAGTTTTTGCAGGCTTCTCACATTGGGTGTTTAGGTCCCTTTCTTTTTGGGGCTTCGTTGCTCTGGTTCTGTCTTCGGGCATTTCTGTGCATCTCAAGGGTGTATTGTTGCGTCCCCATTCCTTGTAATGTTTGAAATAAGGGTGTAAATGAGTTAATCTATCTTCTCGGTCTCATCCTGTGGATTACTTGAGGACAGATAGAGTTGGAGTTGCAGTTGGGTTGTAGTAGCTTGAACATTATATTGAGTTAAGCTCGAACTTGAAAATACTTGATCCGAGTAGCTCTCGGGTTCAATTGACTTGTTGATAGTTTCTGTCTTAATCATATGGATACGTTTATGGTATTTGTTGTACTATAGTATTTGGCTTCAAGCTTAACTGGAGCTTAGGATACAATTTACCAGCAAAAATTGAGTCGTATTGATCTGAGCTCAAGGTTATCCAAAACTTGATTTACTTGAGCTTATGGAGCTTGAGGTCGTTTAAAATTTTTTTAACTTAGTCAAGCTTGATATTGGGAAAAAGAACTCAATCTTGAGAAATCAAGCTTGAGTAGAGCATCAAACTGCACATAGCTGATTATTAAACTGTGTCAATTCGACTAAATTGCACCCCTAGTTTGAAAGGTAATCAAGGTGTGTGTAGGATGTAATTGATGTAATTAGCACATACCCATGGCTATAAACCTACACCAGCCCATTGATGAGAATATCCAGAAAACTTGCTTGACAGCACATGATCTGGAAAATATTGAGATTGTTTTACTGGTACTCCTGCCAATATGTATTGTGGCCTTCCCTTCATAAAATGATAATTTGTGGACAAAAACCTTTGCCTGGAACTTACTGATATTCAGCTGGTTAAGTAAGCGATTTGATATGCAATTGACTTACTTGTGGTTTGATCTGACTGGGTTTGTTGGGCTGGGAATCTTATGCACCTTCATTTGGTTATTCGTTGGGGTTAAGACTCTGCGTGTTGCTAGTCCAATCATTGTATAAGGTAGTACCTGAGTCTGTACAAGTGAGGAGAGCTCTTCTTTAAAAAAGGAAGTTCTTACTAACTGTTATAGACTCTTTCCAAATTCCAAGTTTATGGATCATGGGCATTAATTTGCGGAGGAGATAGAATGGTAAGATTCAGCACAAGTGTTACAATCTTTGTTTGCTTTTGGATTGATCTTTATGATAATTGCATCCTAGCGTTTTGCATGGGCCAATTGTTGTGCTGGGTAATAAGTTCTTAAATATAGGTTCGCTTCATAAATTTTTAGAACTTTGTGTCGTCTGCAGCTGGAATTATTGTTTGCTTATGGGGACGAAGGGAGGATGGCCAACTAGGCCATGGGTAGGCTGAAGATCATTCATCACCTACACATTTGAGTGCATTAGATGGTCAAGAAGTAGTTTCTGTTATTTTTTGATCTGATCACTTAACTGCATATTCTGAAAAGAAGTTCTTGCGATGTCTGTGACTTCCAAGGTTGCCGGTCCTCTATGTTCTTCATCTTTCCCAGCAGAAAATCCAGGAAGTATATGGGCAAAAACAGTGAGAGCAGACAGGTCTAGGGGACAACCAATCAAGATCCTAAACCACAGATACTCAGCATGTGACATGGGGGAAAGTAATCCTTACCTCTGCTCAAGCATCTGCGTAAGAGGTATATTTCAAATTCAAATTAAACTGAATATTAATGCCAGATACGTGGATTGACAAAAGGTAGTGTATGGAACACCATTTAAAGAGATTTACCAACTTCATTTAGCCAAACCAAGTTGAAGAAACTTCCATTCATGCGGAATCTCCGCGTGGAAAAACTTCCATTCGTGTTCTGCCTCTTGGCATATGTCAGGAGCATTCGTACTTGATACTTTCTTAGTGCCAGCCATAACCGCTTTGTTAACATTCTGAAAAAACATTAAAGCTCGAATTTGTTCAAAGCACAGACCTATATTTCCAGTCTTCACGTCACTCAACAGTTCCTCATGCATCTTTGGTCCATTGGTAAGAAAGTTTGATAGGCAATGTAGCTGTAGAATTGGGAAAATTCCAAAAAGAGACCCGAAGTGCCATTCTTTTTTTAAAATAAGGGTCCGAAGTGGATCTTGTTTCGAAAAAGAACATAAAGTGTCATCACTTTCTTAAATAAGAGCCTAAAGTGGATATTGTTTCAACTAAGGACATGAAGTGGTTATGTTTATTTCAAATAAGGGTCTGAAGTGTTTATGACTTTCTGGCGATCAAGGGTATTTTTGTTGTTTGCACCTTTCTTTTTCCTTTCTTTTTTCTTTCCTTTTCCTTTTGTTACTAGTTCTTTGGCCGGCCACTGACGATGCCCATAAGGGGTTGGGTGAGAGTTGCCCTCGTCGGCAAGGGCACCCACACTAGCCATAGGGGCGAGGTGAGGGGCCATCCATGAGATCGGCCGGCCTTAGGCAAGGGCTTGCGGGCCCTTTATAGTGGCCGGTGAGGGCGGCCTTGCGAATGGCCCTTGGGCGAAGGTCACCACACCTAGGCGAGGCCGTCCCTTGCTTGTGGCTGGTGTGGGTGGCCCTCGCCTTTGGGGGCCCTCACCCAACCCTCTGTGGGCATCGCCAGTAGTTGATGAAAAGGAAGAAGAAGAACTAGCAAAAAAAAAAAAAAAAAAAAAAAAAAAGAAGAAAAAAGGGAAAAATGCCAAACGATGAAAATACGCTTGATTGATCAAAAAATCTAGTTGGCGCGCAATCGGCGAAGTCAAGTTCTAATTTAAAACAATCAAAGCCACTTTAGGTCCTTATTTGAAACAATTCCATTTCGAGTTCTTATTTGAGAAAAAAAGATGGCACTTTAGGATCTTTTTTAAAATTTTTCTCATAGAATTTCATCCTATTGCATCAAATCAAGTTTTATCATCAGCATGATAATCCGTACATAAAAGATTATTGTTTGCCAGACTTAACATACTTATATCAATCCCTAGCGCCGTATGAAATCTTGCTCTATTGTTATATAACGCTCGATTGATGGTTAATCCCTAGTCAAGTGGTGTAAAATGTCAAAGAAACATATGCGGGAGCAAAATTCAAGACTTGTTGGACATGAGAGGCTACGGAACTAATTCTGACATGAACTGAGAAATGAAAGTTGCTGGGTGCGTAATTTCAAGGGTGCTGATCCTCTATCTCATGCAAATTTTCTGTCTCCTGCAAGTCACACTTGTTGTCTTCACACTAGGATCACAATATATGTTCATCCAACCCTTTTGTCCTCAGAATTTCTAATCCAAGTTCCCACCAAAACAATAACACCCATCTCTCTCTCTCTCTCGCAGCTTGCCGTCACGCCTCTATCACGGCCGATGCTTAAGATCGAAACCGTGTGGCACTTAGGCTCCTTTGGTTAGTTGGGGGTGCCCGAGTTAAGTTTTTTTCTCGAGGAATGATCGCTCACTCACTAGCCCACTTGGATTGTAGAGAGAAAGTGTTTAAAGAGAGACTTTTGGGAGGGAATATACTTCTATTGCTCAAATGTTAGATGATACAAATTAGGGAGAACACCCCTATGGATACACGAGGTCTTTCAATTATTAGTGCCCCAACTTCGATCCATCCTATTAAATACAAGGAAGCATCAATGCCATTATATTAAAAAAAAAAAAAAAAAAAAATCTTGATTACAACTATACATTTTGAAAAAGTAATTCAAGGCTTATTTCGTTTCCTATGATCATTTCTTGGTACATCAAATCTTGAGAACCTCGAGACTATGACATTTGCCCCCACCTAATTGAGCAACGCCCTTGGTGCTCTCATCTCGGAGTTGTTTGCTTCTTGGATTGTTGGTTTCCTTGAATGTTGGCAATTCTTCCGTTTCCATCCACTTGATTTTTCCTTTCTTGACTTGATGGCTACACGGCTCTTGAATCCCAACTCGTTTCCAAGGGCAACTCTTTTTTTGATTTGGCCATTTCCATGTTACTCAACAAGTTCTTCACTTCTGGAAAAAGCAAGTGGATCGGCATCTCACTTTGAGTTGGTGTAGATTGCCCCAACTCCACCTTTGGCTCCTCTGAATGTTGTGGCTTCATTCTAGACTCAACTATGAGCTTCTCAATCCACGAGTTGTATTTTGGAGATGCTCTTGGTCCATCAACCCAAAAATCATTGGTACCACCGATGGGCATTTTGGGTTAGTGATAATGATTGACTTGGTTCTCATGTTGATAGAAAATTTATTCTTCCAACAACTAATGTGTAGTTCCATGTTCCCCAATCAATGCCAACACCTAGTAGATCATATGAGTCGACCTCTTTAAATCGATGTTTGGTTGGCTCCACTAGAAGTTCCAAACTCTTTGCAACTTCACTCGACAAGAATATGTTTGATGCACCCGTGTCAACCAAGGCATGGTGTTTTGTGTTACTAACCTTGACATCCACAAATGATAGACTTACACTTGAAGGTTTCATAGGCGGAGATTGAGTCTTTATGAAGTCAAGAATCTTTATAGTTCCAAGTTGCACTTCTCTCTTCTCCTATTTTGGTTCCTCCTCTTCTATGGCGAGCAATGTCGTGAGTTTATTCTTTTTTGGGCAATCTTGGGACCAATGGGGACCGTCACAAAAGAAGTAAGGGGATGGTGGTGGCTTCTTTCTCCCTTTCTTTGTGATAGTCACTTTGAGGTTAGTTCCATCTTTGGTTGGGTTTTTTGGAAGGACTTTCTCCCTATGATCTTTCCCGTTGACCTTTTTGACCACAGATAAATTCGCCTTCCTCATCTTTATCGTAGTGGTGATCCGTTCTCTCCTCATCTCCTTTTGGGGAAAAGTGCCAAAAAAGTCCTAAACTTTTTGCCTTTGTGCCGATTCAGTCCTAAATATTTTTTTTGGTGCTGATTCAGTCCTAAACATTTTTATGTTGTGTCAATTCAGTTTTTCCGCCAATTTTGACCGGATTTTGCTTGACCGGATGCCGGTCGGCCGACATGGATCTAGCGAGGTGGCTTTAATAAGGCTCGACCTCGCCGGATTTATTATTTAGGTGGCCGGCAAGGTTTGCTCTTTTCCGGCGACCGGCTAGAGGAAAAAGACAAAAACAAAATAAAAATAAAAATATTAAAATATTAAAATATAAAAATATAAAAATATAAAAAATATTAAAATATTATTAAAAGTTGTTCACGTCGGCGCCGATAAGGCCACGTCGGTGGCCGACATCCGGTCAGCAAAATCCACCAAAATTGGCCGGAAATGTCTGGATTAGCATAACGTAAAAATGTTTATAATCGAATTGGCACCAAAAAAATGTTTAAAACTAAATCGGCATAAAAGCAAAATGATTAGAACTTTTTTGGCACTTTTCCCTCACCTTTCGACTTGTAAGATTCAGGTTTGGAGAATCCAGCAAGAGACTTAGCCATGGTGATTGCTCTTGAGATACGTTGGACATGGAAAATGCGAACCTATTCTGTTTTCCAACAAAATTTTAAGGAAGTTAGCAACAAAGTCCTCCGAACTGCTTAAATGCTTCGTTTCCCTCGACATAAATTAACTTACTTTGTGACAAAGAAAACTGATCAAACTGTTTATATGCCCTAAAGTAACTTTCAAAATATTTGCAGATGGGTAATTTTATTGCAAGGAAGTAGCATTTGTGGAAATCTGAGGAAATCACGGCTTTACAGCAAATTTGTCCCCGTATTCAAATTTGTATTTGTGGCTGGGGATCTACGGTAGAGTAGAATTGGCCTAATCTTGAATACATCTCTGCTTGTACGTACGTATGCCAAGCCCAGTGAGCTCATGCTTTGTTGTTGGCAGCCAGCGAATTGGCCTCTTCCTTGTGCTTCCATCTCCTCTCCTTCATTTCAATGAGCCGTGTCCATGTGTTCCTTGTAAAAGTGTTTCTCCAATTCTAAAGAAAAAGAACGCAAATTTTTTTGATATAATAGATAAAGAGATTGGGTTTATTTTTTTAGACTAATGGAATGAAAAATAAAATTAAAGAGTCAATACCATAAAAAATCACAAATTGATATACCTTTGATAAATTTATCCAACCTAACTTTTGACCACAAAAATCTAAACTAGTATACCTTTAATAAATTTATTGATATATTTATAATAAATTTACTTTTTGTTAATTTCCGTTAATCGAATTACTAAATTGGATGGCGAGCCAACCGATGTACCGGTTTGAGATTTTATTCTCTATTTATCACATTTGTATCAATTTTGTGATTTTTTTATGGTATTATCCAATTTAATATAGGGTATATTTGTCATGAATGTACAAATTTTGAGTTTTTGATGATTAGAAAAATTATTTTGTATTAAATTGTCATAAATATATTAGTTTTGAATTTTTTTATGGTCATTTGAAATAAATTGATCATAGATGTACTGGTTTAAATTTTTGATTGTCTAAAAATTAAATTTTCAATTTAAGATTTTCCGTGGTATTTACCAAAAATAAAATATATACCAAGAAAGCAAGCTTCGAAATAGGAGGGACGAAAAACATATAAGCTGTTATAAAAGCAATGATAAAGGGGATACTAGTTTCTATTTTTCGAAAAGATAATTCTTTTTTTTTTTTTTGGGTAAAGATAAGTTTTTTCCGAAAAGATAAGTTTATTTTCACCGGAAACCATAAAAAGGAAAATAACCAAGCCAAAGGGAGCAGTGCAAATATGGAAACCATTGAGGTAATAAGTGGATCTAGTGATATATGTGAATCACATATATGACTAGATCATAGGGAGACCTGTCATGATGAATGGGAGAGGTAGAATTTTTGAGATCGGTCTAAAAAAATGCTTTTAATTATATTTCCGTCTCGAGAAAGTAACCAAATTAATTAAAATAAAAAAAGCCAGAAAATTTTTACCAAAAAAAAAAAAAGCCAGAAAACCCGCGGAAAAAAAAAAGAAAAAGAAAAAGTCGGCAAGAGGTTATCCACTTTACAGAGCACACGGGTGAAGCCCATCATCCCTCGACTGACTCAGCGATGATGTCACTGTCTGCGCCGTTTCTCCTCCGCTCCGACGGCCATGGCTCTCCGAACTTGCTTGGCCCTCTCCGACCATCGCTCTCTCGAGTCCAATTCCGCATCTTCGATCGCCGCGCCTCGCGCTCCGACTCAGAATCACGGCCCTCGCGCCCGCGTTTCGGCCTTTCCTCACGAGGGCGACCGGTTCTTGCTGCCAGCGCTTCGTTTGAGCAAGAGGGAGGCGAGCCTGTCGATTCTTGCGGTCCTGCTAAATGGGTGCGGCCCAAGCGCCTCGGCGGCGACGTTGCGACAAGAAGTGGAGCTGGAGAGGTACTCCAAGGAGGGCTTCACTCTCCTCAAACCTTCTTCTTGGGTTAAGGTACACTTTTCATGTGACAATGTATGATGTACTAAGAATGCCGGACGTGCAAGAATGCTGTGGCTGTCCGAGTATTTGTTTGAGTAGTATTGGGGTTTAGTTTTTTGTTGTAATTGAAGGTGGATAAAGCAGGGGCGACTGTGCTGTTTGAGGAGCCAACCAAGGGGAGCAACAACGTGGGAGTGGTGGTGAGTCCAGTTCGCCTTGCCAGCCTTGGCGAATTTGGGAGTCCTCAGTTTGTCGCGGACAAGCTCATACAAGCTGAAAAGCGCAAAGTAGGTGCTTCTTCAATTGATTGCTTGGTTCTGAATGTGCGTCCGAAGCCTCTTATGTTTTGGGGCAATTGATTATTTGGTAGATAATTTGATTCTTGGTAGAGTTGCTGAGAATTGTGTCTTGGAGCTTTCTTATTGAGGGGAAACATTGAAGTGAAGTATCTTTCTGCAGTGCTGAAAAATTATTCCTTCGTATTCATGGTGACAGTATGAATTTCTTACTCAAAAAGCTGGAAATGTTAGCTTCATATTTTAATCAAGATGATGAACTCATTTGTGAGTAAATAATTTGACCTCAGTAGTCTATGCAGTTCATCAGAGATAATCAACGCAGTGAGAGAGAGAGAGAGAGAGAGAGAGAGAGAGAGAGAGATCCTCTTGCTTACAGTCACAGCTCAACCTGGCTTCGTGGCGCAACAATTATTGGCCTGACATGGATCCATTAATTTGAACGTTTTATGGATCTAAAACCCAGATTATTTAAGAGGAAACTGAACCAAAACTCTGGTTCAGCTGCATTCAGTGTTCTACTATTAAATGTGTTGGTATGGTCGCAGTTATCTCATTTAATCATATGATTAAACATATAACATGCATTCAACTGCATTTCCGAGACTTTCATTCCTATATCATATTTTATGATGACGACTTTCAAAATTGGCTTGATTCACGTCTTTAGGCTCTTTGGCTGTAAACCTATAAGTGATGTGTTGATAAGTTTTGGCTTTGGCTTGGTGCTATCATTTGCTTTAAACTGTTTTTTTTTTTCAAACAGGAAAGTACGAAAGATGCTGAAGTGATTGGAGTGGCTGAGAGATCGGGCCAGGGAGGCTTGCAAGTTTACGAATTTGAGTACAAATTGGACAGCACCAGGGGGGGGATGAAAAGGATCTTTTCAGCTGCATTTGTGACCTCAAAGAAGCTCTATCTCTTAAATATCACTCGCTCTGACAAGCCAGAGAGCCCGCTTGACACCCAAACAAGGATGATGTTGGAGGAAGTTCTCCATTCTTTTGATGCTGTTCCTGGCATATGAACATCTCAGTCCATCACAACATGACTATTTGCTCCATGTTGCTCAAACATTGTTACTGAGCCTGAGGTAATGCGCTACTAAATTGATTTTGTTAAACAGTTGTCAATCTAATGGAATGAGAAAACTCAAGACGGTTTGTGCTTGGACCGTGGCAGAGGGATTGAACTTATGACCCCTTCAATTTGAATAAAATATTGCAGAATTTGGAATATGTTATCCTAAAAATATGTATCCAATCACATTCTTCTGTGTCATTCCTCGTGCACGTATGCGCAACATATATTACTTACTGCGATCATCTGGCACCTTGTACGCACAACTTGAAGTGCTACTTGACCACGAAAGTTCAACAGTTGAACCGATTGTATCAGTGAGGGCACTTCAAGATTCTTTTTCGGTCTCTGAGTACCTGATCTCACATGTTAAACTTGTGTTTCAGGTGGCAAAACTCACCTCTTAAATGACTCTGGTGACGCGTTCCGGGAAGTAAAGGGTTATCATTCGTTATATTCTTAGGTGAAATGAAGGCCGAGATTCTTTTTGTGGACAGCCTCTGTGAATGATGACTAAGAGGCTTTATATCATATTCTTGGATTTCTACATACCTGCAAGAATTTCCTATTTCGAGTTGTTCTATTGCGGATTAGTAATTTCTGTTAGGTAATGCATTTTACCACACCTAGGATGGCGTTTTCGCTGCACCGTTCTCAATTATCTGCCTGGTGATGCTCATTTAGTTTCTTCTTCCCTTGTAAGCTCGTTCTAGGGGCTCCTAACAATATTTGAGTTTCCGGTTCGTGAGAAACCGTAATTCTTGAAAAAGCCGACGCGCCCGGACATGGACAAAAGCCGATTAAAGCATGAATTAATGAATTGTCAGGCCATTTCGGCTGCTTTACTTTTCTGAAAAATGAAAACGAACGAAAAGGAGGTGCTTCGAATTCGCACCGAGAAACAAGGATTTTTCTCCAGACCACCGAAATGGAAACCGACAAATGAGATATTTCTCCACGATCTTTATTTTTTACAAAATACTGAAAAGTCAAAGGAGATGTGCTGCACGTCACATGGAGCCCAGGATTTTAGCTGCCGATTCTTCATCTCTCTAATGGCATTCACCCATAGGTCCTACGCAAGACCTTAAAAGGCTTCCCAGCAATGCAGGGAGAACTTGACAGGGGTGAGAGTCTCCAATTGCTAGCAGGTTGTCGGAGTCAACCGATCCTGTGAAAATCGGTAATGACAACCCGCGGGGGTGATTGCAAATTACCCAAGTAAATTGCCTCCCCCGACCATGATTCCCGCGATGCCCTTCTCCTAACGTACTAGGCTGGGTACAGGAACATGATTGGCAGCTGGGTAATTTGCAATCACCCGGCGGGTTGCAAAATACTGAAAAGTCAAAGGAGATGTGCGTCACGTAACATGGAGCCCAGGATTTCAGCTGCCGATTCTTCATCTCTCTAATGGCATTCACCCATGTAAATTGCTCCTGCATTGCGTTCATGTAATATTAGAGATTAACCTCGGGATTTAATTCGGTGTTCCGTGGACAGTTCGCATATAATTGCGAGAGATAGACGAGTCAAAAGTTCGGATATCTTGTGTTATAAGAGAAAATAAAAAACAAAAGCTTAAAAGAATTTTGTTCAACGTGAAGGTTTACTATCTCCTCATACGTCTAAGGAAAGCAAGAGAGAAATTTGGGTAATATTAGTTTGACCAGATGACTTGTAAACTATAGAATATAATATAATGTTGCGTTTGATCGCCCAGATTTGAATTGGGATAGGATAGGATAAGGTGAGATCAAAAATCCTTCAAATATCTTCCGGATCGTAACAAATCCTTTCTCATGTTTGGTGCAACCTAAGATAGGATGCAAAATCTTTGAAAATCTCTCTTGTTCATAGAAGTGACACTTTCCAAATCCGGGTAGTATCTTGTTGGCGTAATCTAGGGATCACCATTGCTTATCATTTGAATATAATTTAAATTAAAAAAAAAAAACGATGCAGGAGAAGGTCAAGTATATGAAAGAAATCACATCTTTTGTGCCCATGTACGGTGAGGGTGAGCGGTTCCAAGTAAAATGAGGAACCTATCGTGGGAGCATTTTGCTTAATTTTTGGAATCCAGAACTTATCATGCATATCTAGAAACCTAAAACTTACCATGTCACATGTTCTATGATCTACTAGGTCTCATATGTACTTTTAATTGAACAATTGCAGTGAATCATCACTTCTAATGATTATTATTTGCTACAATCCACTGATCACAACTCACATTTAAACACGAAGATTAGAAATATTTATAAAGTAAAGTTTCAGTCATGGATATTGTAGGAAATAGAAGTTCATATTAGTAGTTTCATATTACATACTGATCATTAGTTGCCATGAAACAGTAATTAAAACACAAAGGCTTGTTTAGAACCGAGAACCTGCCCGTCAAAATAAATTCCCCAATTTTTGAAACATAGAACTTACTTTACATATTCTAGAACTTAGAACCAGTTCCACCGATCTAATTCTTAGGTTCTCGCCCTACCCTGGAACCATCTGTACCCCTAACGTGCGGTCTCTCACTTTTGATGTATGTATGATACTATTTGAATATTCACGATCAACTTTTCATCAATCCCCCAATCAATGAAAAGGTATCAAAATCTTTTGTGCTCATGTGCGGTGTCTCACTTTTGGTGTATGTGTGATACTAATGATACTAGTATCATATTCACAACGTCAACCTTTCCCGAAATCCTCCCGATCAACGAAAAGATCTCACAATCTTTCGTCCTCATGTGCATGCGATCTCCCGCTTTTAGTGTGTGTATGATACTATTAGAAAATTCACAACGTCAGCCCTTGCCCAATTCCTCCCAATTAATATGATTATTTCTTGTTTTTCTGATGCAGTAAAAATCAACGATCCTCTCTCCTTCCATGTTACTAGAGACAATTAAGGATTTCTCAAAAAATAGTTTTCATTATTAGGAATATTTTGATAATTCTATTGATTATTCATATCTCTCAAAATTGTATGTATATTGCGCCATATATTGCATATATACTGCATGTAAATCTCTTTTTAATTATGCATATCTTGATTAAGATATCATCTTAAAATAGTTAACTAATAAGATTTATAAATAAATTGATGTATTCTTTATTAACATATACATTTTCTCGGTCAAATATTAATATATACATTGAAATATATATATATATATATATATATATATATTTCATCATTCTCTTCTTTCACATTATTATTTCTTAATTAACGTATCCATTACCTTTTTGTTCTATAGACATTTATGGTTCTCCAGCATAGTGTTCAATTGTCATAAAAACAAAATATATTTCTTTTTCATTTCAACTTGTCCTATTCGGGGAGAGGACACAATAGTCATATGGAAAAACAAAAGGTAAAAACATGAGCATGGGAAATATAGTTTTTTAACACGTATTTTCATGATTCAGAATTTTTCATCTAGGCTCATTAGCTTTCAGTTCATTGTGTTTTTTGTTTTGCATGTTTAGATGCGATCTGTGAACATAGCAAATACAGTGTAGCTGAATTCGACTTAACTTGATGGTCAAGGTCAAGAAAAATCCGGGTTAATGTATTTTGTCTGAATTAGACTATTTCAAATCAGAAGGGGAAAAGAAAAAGGAAAATATGCAAGCATGTTTATAATGAAACTCTTCGCATTGGGTCTGTTTTCAATCAACCTCCAGCTTTATATACACAAACGACACGTATGAATAACAATCTTCCATTGTAAAAGTTTGGATATTTCTTTTTGGTTAAATAATGTAAGCTTGAATTAGTTTGACCACTTAATCTCAGTCTTAGATATGATGCAACCACCTGGCCACAAATCAAATATTGGAAAATGATTAAACATATTGCAACTCCACTCCTCTTTAATTTCGATTTTGGAATTGTACACATTGGTAAATACATCACTAGAATATAATGGTCCTTGTCTGTATATTCTGGAGAATCTGCATGAGTCAATGCTTCCCCCTCTCTCTACAAATTTGGTATATGACAATATAAAGGTCATCTTGAACACAAGAACAAGGTGACAAATCTTTTGATCCGACATCGGGCTCAACAAAGCAGAAGCGGAGGGCAACAGCCAATTCACAGAAATGGCTATTGGAGAGAAGCGGTTGAATAAACTGGGCTACAAGCAAGAGCTCAGAAGAGAGATGGCATACCTTCAGATTTTATCATATTTCCCCTCTTTTTTTCCACACTTTAATTTGTATAAAAGTTTGCTTTTCTAAAAAATATATACGATTTGATTTTATTATATATATTTTTGGTGGCAGACCTATTCAAGACTCTTGCAGTATCATTTTCCACGATGTCACTCTTCACTGAGATCCCTCAAGCCTCTTGTACGCAGGACCTGTTTGGGATGGGCTGTGGTTTCTGATGCTGAGCATCTTTCTAGCCGCAGAATGGCCGGACAGTTTCTAATGGAAGAGATTGCCCATAGGAACGCATGATACTATCAGAATATTCACTTGGTCAACCTTTCACCAAATCCTCCCAATTAATATGATTATTTCCTTTTTTTTTTTTTTTGACGTTGTCATAGTTAAACAATACAATATTCCCTTTTCCTTTCACATTGTTAGAGATAATTAGGATTTTTTCAAGAATTAATTATGTTGTTAGAGATATTTTGATGATTCTATTAATTATTCTTATCTCTTTCTTATCTCTTAAGATACATGTATAATACACACATACCGCACGACTATTGCACGTATATCTTTCTTTAATTATGTTTATCTTGATTAAGATGTTATCTTAAAATAGTTATCTGATGAAGTATATAGATAGATCGGGTTTATCAATATATACATCAAATATATATATATATATATATATATATATATTTCATTATTTTCTCTTAAGCATTATTACTTCTCAACTCATGTATCCATTACCTTTCTGTTCTATTGACATTTATGGTCCCCAACACAGTATTCAACTGTCATAAAAACAAAATCCATTTTCTTTTTCATTTCAACTTGTCCTACTCAAGCAAAGGATATGGTAGTCATTTGGAAAAAAAGAAAAAGAAAATAAGAGGGGTACAAATTATGAGCATGGATAGTTTTAAACACATAATCCATGGTCCAAATTATTTTCATCTGAGTTCAGTAGCTTTCACTTCATAGTAGCTTCATTGTCTTTTTGTTTTGCGTATTAGATGTGAAGTGTGAAGTATGAACATGGAAAAAACAAAGTAGCTGAATTCAACTTCATTTGATGGTCAAGGTTAAGAACAATTTGGCTTGGTATATCCAATCTGAGCTAGACTATTTCAAACTAGAAAGGAAAACGGAAAAGACATAAATAAGTTCACGGGAGTCCTAAAACTTGTCATGAAAGTACCGTTGAGTCTTTAAGCTTTCAAAAAATGCAATCCAATCCTAAAACTTATCACAAAATTGTAACCAAATTCTAAAACTTTCAAAAAGTACAATTAAGTTCAAAAACTTGTCCTAAAAGTGCAATCAAGGTCTTAAACTTGAATGGTTCTTAAACTTTCAAAAAGTGCAATAAATGGAAGGACTTAATAAAATTAATTTGATAAGTTTTAGAATTAGATTGCACTTTTTATAACTCAATTGTATTTTCATTACGAGTTTTATGACTTAATTTCACTTTTTTTGAAAATTTTATATTTCAATTATATTTTCGTAACAAGTTTTATGACTTCCAATGTCTTTATTCCAAAAAGAAAAGTATGTAAGCATTCTTATAATGAAGCTCTTCACATCGGCTCCTCTGTTTCCAAGCAACCTCCAACTTTACTCACACAAACAACATGTATGAGCAATCTTCAATTGTAGAAACTTGGATACTTCCTTTCGGTTGTATAATGTAAGCTTGAATCAGTTTGACTCCATTTGATATTTTTTGTAACCTTTTAACACTCCCTCCAAGGGTACGCTGAACTTTAGCCTTAGCCTAATACATGGAAATATGTAATTGGGGAGGCAAATAGGAGTTTGGAAGATTCGAACTCAAAATTTTCTGACTCTAATACCATGTAAGATTTTATGGATCATTGTCAACTATTTTAAAAGTTTAAACTATTAGATGAATGTATTAGTTATTATTTAAATATTCTAACAAATATGGTGCAACCAATCGGTCGCAAACAAAACATTGGAAAAAGATTAAATATATTATAACTCCACCCATTTCTTTAATTTAGATTTTGGAATTGTACATGTCGGTAAATACATCACTAGAACATGATGGTCCATGTCTATATATTATGAAGAATTTGCATAAGTCAATGCTTCCCTCTCTGTCTCCTCTCGATCTATCTACTAATCTTTGTCCGATATTCTTTTATTAATATTGTCCTAAATGTTTAATACCCAATATACAATTTTCTCTATGAACTTTTAATTTGTTCAAGTGGTTAAAAACATGTTTCAAACATTTATAAAAAATTGGAAAAAAGCCACGAAAAACCTTGAACTTTGTCCGGAGTACCACATTTACCCCAAACTTTTTTTTGTGACGTGAAAGACCATGAACTTTCCAAATCGTGACACATTTACCACATAAGGGCATTTTTATCTTTTTTTTTTCTATTTTTTCCTTTTTCTTTTTTTTTTTTCCTTCTTCCCTCCGCCGGCCATGGCGAAGCCGGCAGAGGGAAGCCAGCGTCTGGTGAGGGTAGCCCTCGCCGGCGTTGAGCAAGGGTCGCCCTCACCCGACGCAGGCGAGGGCGCAAGGGAAGCCCTTGCCCGACCCAACCGAAGGCGGCCCTCGCCCAATGCCGACGAGGGCGGCTGTCGCCCAACGCCAGCGAGGGTCACCCTCGCTGGACGCCAGCTTCCCTTCGCTGGCTGGCAAAGAGAAGAGAGAAAAAAAAAAAAAAAAAAAAAAATTAAATCATAAAAAGACCAAAATGCCCTATAATTTTGGGATAAATGTGTCACACGACAAAAGTTTAAGGTTTTTGGTGTCACAAAAAAAAGTTTGGGGTAAATGTGTCATGGTTTGGAAAGTTTGGGTTTTTCATGTCACAAAAAAAAGATTTGGGTAAATGTATCACTTCGGGCAAAGTTCGGGATTTTTCGTGATTTTTCCCTAAAAAATTCAAGTCGGTATTTAATAATGAGCCAAAGTTTAAGAACCATTTGTATTATTTTTCATTTTCAAAGTCAAAATCCAAACTCGATTATAAAAATGATTCTCAAACCTCTGCCAAGACCGTCGAAACAAAACTTGGCTTGGCCGAACATATACTTTAAATTGATGATGAATTATGAAGTTCGCATTCAAGAGAGGATGTTATACTTTCGATTTGAAGTGCGACGAAATCATAAGATGAGGACATTTAAATAGCGGAGTCAATTGGGTCCCATTGTTGGGAGATTTACCAAGTGAACCCTATGCGGCTCGTGCCCAGCAGGACTTTCTACGGGGACCTCGAAACCAAAATCGAGCGCGCATTTAGACCTAAATGGGGTTCGGAGATGTTGAGAAATTGATTAGTTTCCAACTCATTTCCATACCCATGCACTTGCATATCGTCTGCTGGTCAAATTGGAACGAGTACTGCAATGCGTTCGGTAATCGGTAAGATACTCATAACATCCGAAAGAGTTCCTATGCGCTTAAATGCAGGAATCATCAGGGCAATCCACAAGACACTCATAACATCCGAAAGAGTACCTATGTGCTTAAATGTGGGAATCATGAGGGCAGCTCATGTTCGAGGTGTCCTAACAATGTATTCATGATACCGGAATTGATCAAATGGAATTGCCAGAACACTACTGAAAAAGTTCAAGTTAAATTTCAATCGAGACTGGTACTTGACATTTGGATTCAGGCACGGTTTGAGCCACGATATCACCCGAAAGAAACCAAATGGTCAGATCTTCGATATTCATATTTCAAACTGTCCGCCTTGCCATGTTGTGTTTAGCAAAATATTCTATGATTCCATACTGACTTATGGTCGCTCACAGATATGTGCGTGCTGGCTTTCAGTATATCTCTTGCTCTCCAAGCATAAATCAAAACATTCCAGCGTCAATGTAACCCCCAACAACATTATGCCAAGAAGCAACTTCTTCGGTTAGCTCATTTCTAAGTCAAGAGTACAGATAAGACACGAGATCAAGCACAATCCAGGATGCTGTCCACAGCATCCCTAATGCAGAAAGCCATCCGGAGCACTGATTAAAGTGCTCGTGCTCCTAATTTCAAGTAGAGCTTCACTAGGAGCGTCGATGCACAAGATACGAGCATTGCTCGATCCATCTGTGACACTGTCTTCTTGTAGAGATCCGCCAATACCCATCTCTGATGAACGAACCAGGAGCCCTTGCAAGTCTGGAGCCCCCAAAGCAACGGGGTTCACTTTTTGAGCAGGATAGCTCATAGCTAGGTAGAATCCGCCTTCTGGTTTCTCTCGTGACAGGGTTTCCTTTCAATCTTGCGATGCTCAAATTTCGGTCTTTCAAGTTTTTCCAACGTAATTGGGAGATCAAGTCTACTGTGATTTCTAGTTCTGAATCTTTCTTCAGGGTAGGCAGCTTTAATGTCTCGTTCACAGAGTAGTGAAAGACTGAGTATCAGTCTGAGACGGGTGATATGATCTGCTGCCTAAAATCTTCAGGTAACCATCTTCAACAGAAAGTGCAAGAACAGAGAACTTATCAATCTGCAGTACCGTCATTAGAAGAAGAGTGGATGGAAGGATAGGTGATGTTACCACAACAAACTTCGGTTGCAATACATGGATTAAAGGTTGAACCTTCTTCAACAAACAAGTGAGGTCGATCCATGAGATAAAATGTGCAAGCATAATATTTTGATAGTTAATGCGCATGCATGAATGCAAAGCAATTGGACCGGTGGAGTAGTTCAGTCTCATGAAGAAAAGGTGAAATAGCTAATGCTAATGCACAGTCCTTACGCTACTCCTGAAGGAAATGACATCGAAGGACCTTCATCTTCATCTCCTTCGGATCAAAAGGCAAGAGAGCTATATCACTATCCATGCCCTCCTGCAAATTGAACAAAAAGGTTCTGCTCATTGAATGGCTCTATTTGCTGAAAAATAGGAAAGAAAGAAGCACTTTTTGTTGTTAGATGAGTGAGAGAATATATTAGCACCTCCCAAATGAGTAATGATTTTTCATCTCCATGCCAGCGTCTGAGCAAATGAACAGCTGGGCCAAGTCGAAAACTACAGTGAGGTCAAAATACAATGCACTACTCCTGCCATTGAAGTCTGCACACATTCTAACAGCAATCAGAGGATATGATTATGTGACAAGTCACAGAGTCAAAAGAAAAGATTACCGTACAATAGCTTAGTTGAGTAAATTGGAGAATACACTTGCAGCCTTTCTCCATTCAAAAGCTAGACATGTGCAAATAATGGCTTGCCAGAGAACAACTGTGAAGGACATAAAAAATAAAAAATAAAATCTTCTTTTAGTAGGGATGTAAACGATCGATTGGAGACATATATAAATCATATGTCCTCAGTTATATACATTTTCTTGCCTTTGTTTGCACACCCACTCGGGTATTATGTTGGTGTATGCCCATAACTCTTCTGCTACCGACCAGATAACAAATATGGGAACCTATGGAGAGAACAAATGGTGTTATGAGGACTCTTTTTATTTATAAGACAGAGAACTCTGGAGAACCATTTTTCCGAAAATATTGATTGCTTTTTTCATTCCCGAATATCTTACTCAGGAAGTACATTGGACATAGACTTCACGTGCAGCAGTGAGAGCGACCAGAACTCTAATTCACAAAAGCAATTGCAAAATATAAAATACTGAGACCTACATGATCACCTAGGAGATAACACTACCAGGTTGACCACAGCCAGTGATTTTTATCCAGCAAAACAATAGGAGGATTATGTTCATAGCTCTTTGTGGTTCTGAAGCACAAGATCACACTGCTGTTCAAACGTGCCAAAGGAGTTCCCACCTGGTTACACTGTAAAGCCATCACACAAACACGAAAAGTAAACTAAATATACAATCTGCAGAATCAGCAACTCTCATCAAAGTAAGATTGGTTTACGGCTACAATGAGGTGACAGCCAGTAGAACTAACTATACACCATCAAATCCTAACCAGCTGAAGACACACTCAGGGCATCTGATGTGGACAAAGTGCCAAATATTGTGATTATAGCTTCTTCAGGGATTTTGCAGAGGGTTTAAACATAGCATACTAATTGATCGCCCGACTTTTTTGAAGGTGCAACTAAAGGAAACAGCATAAGCATATAGTTCGGTCAAGGTAATTTTCATCATCCAAAAAAAAAAATTGGTCTAGGTGATTTTCTTGCATAGGAATACAAATGGTTCAGGCTTTTTTATCACCATCATTACATTCATTTCAAGTGAAATTCGAACTTTATGATTGTAGCATCAGCTTTATCTGATATCCACTGAAGTAAGAGAAGACCGATGTCACAGTATAAATTTTAATTGCAAGCCAATGGAGTACTGTATAATGTGAAAATTCCAGGCAAATAGATATCTGCTCCAAGAGTTGTAGGATGATTCTAAGTCATCCTAGAGTAATGTGTACTGAACCACCGGCTTTAACAGCATCAACTGCACAGGAGCATATAAAGTTCAAATTGTCCATTTCCTCTGAGCTCTCATCTGCATGAAGTAAGGAGCTCCTCCAAATCACTGGTTTCATCACAGTAAACTTGCAACTTGATTTCATAGATGCCAAGTGTCAAAATCTACAAATCCTGTCATTCCATCTTGATATCCTATCATCCAATTACAGGCTCCTATTTCCAACCCGAAGCTGATTGGTCTGATACTTATTGTGCCATTGTAGCATGCCACTTCTGCATAAGTCTTTGAACCTTCTTAACACAATCCTCTATTAGCTGCATTGATGGGCACTCTTCATCACTATCTCTTAGAAGGTTATTAAACAACGAAAATGCAATTTCTTGGAAGAAAAGTAAGGTGTAATATGCAAACAAGGGTGGTCACAACTCGGAAGATGCAAGGACACCAATAATTCATAATCTTCAATGGCTGAAGCTTCTGACCACAAGATGTGAGCCTTTGATGCATGACCAATCAAGAAATTCATCTAACAAGAAAAGGCATTTTAAAGCCTTGGCCGCAGGACAGAACTCCTAACATCAAAATATAAGCCACATCTCAGGAGATTGTAGCGTCTTCTAAAGGCATGCCAAGCCGATTGCTGCTAAAAAGTTTGGGGTCTCTCCAGACTAAGGGAGGGGTGAAGTAGAAGAACCAGTATACTGAGTTCCGCAAATAATTACAATGAGGATCTAAGCCTTGATAAACTATCAAGCCACATCTTGTATGCGATTTAGCTATAGAACAGAACTACTACACAAGGGGCTGTTCCTTACCTATACAATGGCATCCATCCGCCAAGCTCAATCCCATCACTGCCCAATAATATCTCCTTCGATGCAGAAGGAAGTGATTCCAGCTCCTACCACTTCATCCAGTGAGGACTACTGGATTCTTTAGATCCATAAAACTGCCTGAATTCCTCATGCATCAAAACAAGGTCCTCCATCATAAATTTCCAAAGTTTCGCTGCTGCCTCGGTTACATATACCTAAGGTAAAAGCACGAATCTTTAAGCAAGTCACAATCTTTTAATGCACAAGCCCAGGACCAAGCGATAATTAAACTAACCCTCAACCATATACATAAAAATTACTCCAGATTCAATTAATGAGATGAAGATTACCTTCGCCGAGAAGCCCTTCGCTCAAGTAAGAAAAGGCAACCCGAGCATTCCAGCAGGGCTCGAGATCAACACTACATCAATGAACGAGGGATTTCACAAGTTTCTCCCTCTCTTCATTCCCAGATTCACAGCCATCGGACTCATCAACTGAATGTTCCATATCTTCTTCATCTTGCACCAGAAAACCCGGAAGGTTTGGGGGTGAAAACAGCGAGAGCAGAGAGGTCTAGGGGACAATCAATCAAGATCCTAAACCCACAGACGCTCAGCATGTGACGTGGAGGAGAGTAAAACCCTTTTGCCTCTGCTCAGGCGTGTCTGCATAAGAGCGTATATATCGAATTCAAGTTAAACCGAATGTGAGCCCCAGATGCGTTGATTGATGAAAGAAAGTGTGTTATAATATCAGTTAAAAGAGAGAATTACCAACTTCCTGAAGCCAGGCCAATGTGAAGAATTTAACAGGTGATTCACCCAAAAATTTTAATTAGAATGACTTTGACACAAACTCAATGCTCTTGTCCTTGGGTTTTTGGTTTTGGCTTGTCACTCTTCAGACGAGGAGGAAGAAAAGAACGGAGACCGGCAAGCTCTTAACGTCCACTCGATTCCCACTGTCCTCGACTCTTACAATCGGGTCCTCGCGAAAAGATGAATCACATTTGTTTCGCCAAAATTGAATGATGTGAAAAACAAGAACAAACAGTCTTTGTAAACGAGACCAAAGAACGAGAACAGGAGCCAGACGGCGAAATCAGAGGGGGCGGACGGCGACCAGATGGCGAGACACAAGACCGTGGTGTTGATTGCGCGAGAGAGGGAGGATTGAGAGCGAGAGAGAGAGAGAGAGAGAGAGAGAGAGAGAGAGAGAGAGACGGAACTCGAGCACGGCACCTTGAGCGGTGGACGGCAGCCAGCCGGCGAGACCACGGTGGCGGGCCAGTGGTGGGCAGGTGGCTGGCGGGCTGCGCGAGAGAGGAGGGACTGGACTGAGAGCGTGAGGGCGGGAGAGAGGGGTTTGCTTTTCTCCAAATTAAAAGGTGAAAATTCTAAATGAGGATATGTCATCATTTTCTTAACTAAGAACATGAAATGAATATATCTCAAATAAATATTTAAAGTGTTCTCCTTTTCTCAAATAAAATAATGAAGTGAATCTCCTTTTAAATAAGGACTTGAAGTGTCCCTAATAAATTCAAAGAAGGGTCTAAACTTGAACAATAATTTCATGGGATATATGCAACACAAGTCCTAAAATTTACAGGGAAAGTGCGATTGAGTCACAAAACTTATAAAAAGTGCAATCGAGTCCTAAAACTTGTCAAATTAGTTCAAATCAGTCCTAAAATTAACACCGTCATATTTACTAACGGAAAACGCTGACGTGGCGCTAACATGACATTTTAAATGATTTTTTATTATACACATGCCTTTTAACATTATTTTTATTATTGTTTAAATTAGATTTAAAAACAAAAAAGAAAAAGCTAAATTTATTTAAAAAAAGAAAACTGTGCAAAAAAAAAAAAAAAAAAAAGAGCACCCATGGTGCTTCGGCCGCCGCCCCTCGCCGGAGTGGCCGGCGACGGTCGCCGGCCTTGGCCCTAGGTGAGGGCCTCGCCGGGCCCCGTGCCGAGCCTCGCCGGCCCCGCGAGGGCCGACGAGGCCTTGCCCGGGGCGGGTGACGGTCGCCGGCCCCGGGCGAGGGCCGGCGACCGTCGCCCGCCTGGGCGTGGCCTCGTCGGCCCTCCTCGGGCCGGCGAGGCTCGCCAGACTGGGCAAGCCTCGCCCATATCCGGGAGGCTCGCATGGGGCCGGCGAGCCTCGCCGGCCCTCACATGGGGCCGGCGAGGCCTCGCCGAGCAAGGGCCGGCCACCCCGCCCAGGGCCGGCGACCGTTGTCGGCCCTCCGGCGTTGGGCGGCGGTGGAAACCACCGGTGCACCGCCCTCTTTTTTTTTTTTTTTTTTTTTTGAAAATTTTTGTTTTTAAATAAATTTTGATTTTCCTTTTTAGTTTATAATCTAATTTTTAAAGATTTTAAATATAATATTTTAATTTTTAAATCCAATTTTTTTAAAAAATAATTAAAAATCTAAGTGGAAAATAAAATATTATTTTAAATGCCACGTCGCAATATTTAACGGAAAAGGTTAACGGCGTTAACTTTAGGACTCAATTGAACCAAATTGATAAGTTTTAGGACTTGATTGCACTTTTTGTAAGTTTTAGAACTCAATTGCACTTTCCTTGTAAGTTTTAGGACTTGTGTTGCACATATCCCTAATTTCATCTTAATTTTTTCATTTTTTTCATAAAAAAACTTATAAAAAGGTAAACATAGGTTGGCCCATGCCCCACTGTTGGAAGCGGGAGAGGGCGGCAACCCTCTCCTAGATTTAAGGGAAGGTCACTTGCTCTTAACCTCGAGTGGACAAGGGTTGTCGATCCTCGCCTAAGCTTGATGACCCTTGCCTAGCAACTCCAGATCTAGGGCGAGGTCCGAAGGCATTAGGCGAGGGTCGACGACCTTGGCCTAGATCTTGGAGAGGGTCGCCACACTCTCCTGCTTTTGGTGAGGGCCTACTAGCCCTCGTCTCTGGTCGATGAGGATCGTTAGCCCTCCCCCAAGTGCTAGTGATCATGCCAACCTTCACCACTACCCCATTAGCAATGAGGCCATGGCCATAGGCGCTTTATCCCACCCATGTTTTCCTTTTTTAAAAAGTTTTTTTTTTTTAATTTTAATCCAATTTAATTTATGTTTGGACGATAATATCTTTGATTGACTGGAATTTTTTATTAATCAACGAGCTAGCGAAGGTAGGCTTTTATTTGAAACATGCATAATCATTTTAGATAATTCTTTATGACTAATATGGTTATTTTATATCTTTATTTGAAATAAGGTTCATTTTGGGCTCTTATTTAAGAAAATGAGAGCATATCGTGGCTCTTATATGAATTTTTTGCCAAACGAAAAGTTAAAAAAGAAATGTGGGCCGTAAAAGAAAAACAAAAGGCCAAAAAATAGAAAAAAAAATTGAGGAAAAATACAAAATCTAATTTGGTAAATTGTTAGATCAAATGTTATTCACGAAATTGAAATCATTTTAAAATAAGATTCAAACACCAAAAAATATTTTCGATCACATATTGCGAAATGAGGAAGAATTTACCATTTTCTTATAAAATAATTTCTCCAAAAGCATTTTCTTTTATGGTAAGGCTTTTCCCCAAGCAAAGGTATCGTAAGTTCATTATCCGTATGATGAAGTCATTTCTTTATTAACTCATTTAGTTGTGTTGATATGAGAATATCTAATATCTTAATAATGTTCTAGAATGGAAAATGCAAACCTCCACAAATATTTCAATACAACCCCTAAAATGCAATTTATCCATGAGAACATGATGGAAACCTCAATAAATTATGGTAAAATCATTCAAATCGCAACGAGTAACGAATCTATTCAAAGACTTCCTAATTGATATGAGTGATTTGAAGGGGACAAATTTCGAATTGGTGGTTCAAATGACTTTATCGCAGTTTTGCATTTCATTGTGTAAAAAAATCATTTTTTGCCAATTCTGGAAAATGTATTTTTCTTTTTCCTTTTTTGTTTTGTTGGCTAACAACTCATTCACCCTTAGTCATTGGATTAATTGGCAAGACAGGATTTATAATAAAGTAAAGAGCAATTAATCATTTGGGGTCGACGAATTACTATCATGAAATTATTCATTTTCTTTTATTTAGGAAGATCAAGTTGGATGTAGTTGATATAATTACAAATCATATCCAAATTAATACGCGACTTTATACAAGACTTTTCGAAGCGAAGGCCAGCCGTAATTCTGCACGAAAGAAATGGTCGGTTTTTTTTTCCACATTAGGCTCGCAACCAAAGTACTTCAAGAGAAAAAAAAATGAAGATTATTATATATCTTTCCTTTAGAAAGTCAATAAATAAAAAAATTAAACAAATAGATAAATGAAAAATGGGGGAAAATTCGCGAAAAAGAAAGTCAACGTCGACGTTTGCGCCGATCCTTCTCCACTTTTACTGCGATGGCTCTCCGAACTTGCTTGGCCCTCTCGGGGCATCACCTTGTCTTCCAGCTTCGACCCTCTCTATTCCCACCTTCTCAAATACAATTCCTCATTTTCGATCACCAAACCTCGCGTTCCGACACAGAATCACAGTGTCCTCGCGCGCAATTTTCGGTCTTTTCCCACGAGGACGACACGTTCTTGCCATCGCTTGGGTTGTGGTTTCATTCTTGACTTGGTTTGTGGGGATCGCCATGGCTGAAATCTGCTCCTCTTTCCCAGTTTGTTCCTTGTCACTTGTTCTCCTTTATATCTTTTCTCATCTTTGTTTGTCAATCCGGTATTATCTTTGAAGTTTTCGGTGATAACTTAAAAATAGTTTGTTTGTGCAGTATCTTTTGATACTAAAGAACTTGTTTAAAAGTTATACGGGTGGTGTCTTTACTCTTTAACAAAAAAGATTGTTTATCTGAGCATCATGATCTATCTTGCTTAAAAGAAGGCTACGGTTTTCGGTATAAAATAGACTCCTCTAGCCAAAACATTTTACATGAATTTTGGAAAAACAAACAGAAAGGATACTCGAAGTTATGCTGGTGTAATACTAACTGCAAAGCTCTTTGCTTAGCTGAAATGTTTGGCAAATTTGAACCTTATGGGAGATTCTTTGCTCTTCAGTTTCAAGAGACGATAGCAGAACTGACCCAAGAAGACTAGCCAGAACACTTTATAGAAGGAAGTTGGGAACAACGTCCTCCAAAGTACTAAATGCTTCATTTTCCTCGCTATAGGTTTTACTTATGCTAATTGGAGGGTTTCTTTCGAAGAAGAAGTTCACGCTTTTCTGAGATTTTTAACGATCTTATCTTTGTGAACTTTTAATAGACGACTGGTTCCCTTTATTTTTGGGCTGCCGATCTTGCCAGTCCCACTTGTGCTCCAATTGTGTTGCGCTTGACTTGAAGCCATATAGGCCTCATTTGGCATCGATACTCTGGAGGATTCCATATTCTGTTTGCTTCTTGTTCTGTTTCATGTTGCATTACTGCTTGGAAGTATCTATCATGGTGAGTGAATTGATCCCATGAGTGGTTTCGGAAGGCATATGCAGGATCACAAACCCTTCAGAGCATCATCTTATTGTGCACTGGCACAAACAAAGATGCCGGCTACCTTGCGCCAAAGTGATTCTGACGCATTCATGCTTGAAGTAATTGCCTTCATCGAAATAATCTTAATGGGGTGGCAGGTGTATTAAAAAACTCAAGCAATTTCTATTAGAAACTTAATGTATTAATCGTTTGTGTGGACCATTAAGTGACCTATGAGATTATTTCAATTACTAGTCAAAGCTTCATTTCCTTTTTCTTTAGTTAGTTGGCGGAATTGTCATAGTTATAATGCTTCCACTCCTAGCACTGACTACACAGTCAGCGTCTTTTTGTGTTCGGCCATTTCGAAATGGCTGAAACAACCGGGATATCAAGCAAACCGTATGCGGTAATTCTAGCTTTTCTTATCAGTCAGTATTCACTTTGCGGGAATGATGCAGCTGTGCATCTAACTGAAGAAACTAAAGGCGTTGACAAGAACGGTCCCATTGCCATTCTTACCAGGTAAGGAACTCTTCATATCTATTTATTAAGTGAAAATATTTCTTTGTTGGAAGTAATGAAGTACCAAGTTTAATGAGGAAAAAATTTGTAGCTCCGGAAGAGTGAACACACAGTTTTACCTCTCATGGATCTCTAAGTCATTAGTAGACTTTTTGTTGTTAAGCCACATCTCACATGGCCACAAAACTCAATTTCACTACCTTTTACCAATATTGAAGTCGGTGACAAAGTATGTCTAAATTTGTACAAAGAGCAGGGGAAGAAGCACATATACTTTTCTTCCCCTTCTTCTGAACATTGTTATTAAATCTATCCTTTGATTTGCTTTTGAAACTGCTTCTGCTGTATTATGCCATATTTTACATGCTGACACTTTCAGAACTTTTGACTATCTATATGATCCGACCAATGATATGACTGGTGTGTTCATTCCTGCTCAAATAATCTATGATGCATTCCATGGGAGGTGTCGCACTGCTCCTGTTGCAATCATCTTCCTATTCATTATATGGTTCATTCTTTTTAGGTGGGTTTCCATCACTACCAGTGCAGCAAGCGTAGTCAGTGTCTATTCCTCTTTTCTTTTGTTATGCTTAGTTTCAGGTACTCTATCTATTGATACGTAAACCATTCACCGCAGCTCTCTTCAGGTATATGCGTTGTCTCGGTATGGCAAAAAGTGCATACGAAGCACAAAGTCCAATCTAATGCAGCGTGGCTTTACACAGCCATCTGCGTTCTACTTGGAATGCCAATATTTACAAATGCACGATAGGATGGGTTAGAGGATATGTAGTCGCGATGTTTGCGAGGATGGTCATAGAAGAGAAGAATTTCAAACCTCGGCTGTTTTACTTGGGCAGGGCAAGTAGACCAATCTGTTTGATAGCGTTTCTATGGATGTGCTATACTTGCTCAGTGTTTTCTCTGCCGACTCTATATCCTATTACTTGGGACACATTCAACTATGAGCCAGTTGATTGTTTAGGTATGATAATGCTTTGGTGGGTGTTTGATGCCTGGAGATGGTTTAATGGACCTGCTAGGAACATCGATCATAGAATAGAAAGATATGATCCGATGCTTAATATCCAATGTCTCGCTACAGTCAATTGGTTGCCCTTAGAATGATTTGAAAAAAAAAATTCTCCCGTGTTCTGCCTCCGGCAGATGTCATGAGCATTCGAAGTTGATACCTTCTTAGTCCAAGACATGACCACTTCATTAACATTCCAAGAAAGCATGAAAACTTGAATTTGTTCAAAGCACAGAATTAGATTTCCTATCTTCGCATCACTTAGCAGTCCCTCAGGCGTCTTTGGTCCGTCGATGAGAAAGTTTGAGAATTGTTGTAATTGCATAATATCATCCCAAGTGCATCATATCAAGTTTTATCATCAGCATATTAATTTGTACATAAAAGATTGTTGTCTGCCAAGGTTCGACATACTTATAACCCACCTCCATCTCCGGCACCATAGGAAATCATGCTCTATTGTAATATTACACTAGAACGACAAATTAATCCCCAGTTGAGTAGTGTACAAGGTCAAAGAAACATATACAGGAGCCAAGTCTTGTGGCCATGGAGGTGTCGATCCTTTAGATCTCGAGGCAATGGCTCCTCCATGGCCATGGAAGCCGAGCTTTTGGATTAGAAAGGGATGGCCACATCTCGGCCAGGGCAAGAGCTCGATGCCTCGTCAATTGATGTCCTTAAGGGATAAATCTGTGATTTCGATGCTCTCCAGCCTTCTAACCACAGACTAAAGCTTGAATTCTTAGCCACAACATCAGCGGACACCTCTAATCCTTCAACCTTCTTCATTGCATAAGTTTCGAACTCAATGAGTCTATCCCAAAGACGAGCCCAGTTTGTTGGTTCGCTTTCCCTCTTGATTTTATCCAGCCACTCCTTTGCTTCCTCCACCCTTGCCCAGAAGCAAGGGTCTTGTGTCGAGCCTGCATACCTAGTCCTCTTATTGCCCAGTTTCTCTCTATAAACTCTCTCTGTCCACAATTGATCGAAAATTTCGTACCTCCTTGCTCTTCCATTGCTTATGTAGTGGCCTTTCTTTTGGTGCATCCCCGACCGATAATACTCTGCGATGTCCAATGGCTCCACAAGAAGCATGTAGACCTGCGATGCGGTTACCCATTTTGAACTTTTGTGCAAATCGTGTGGGAGCTCGTTCCTGTCCATCATGCGTACGACACCATCCCAAAAGGCCTCAAGCATGATCCTATTCATGTTTATCTTGAACTCTCTCTTTGAGGCCTCCCTATGCTTGAAAGAATCATAATATCCTCTTTGCTCATCGGAATTATCGCAACAAGCTTTATACCATTGTATCTGTGACTTGTAAGGAGCAATTTTGGATAGCTTAATGCTTAAATTGGCAGCGTTTAGATTTGGCGAGCGCCCCATTCGCCTCATCATCTTCAAGCAATCTTTTGCGATCGGTGCAATAGATAACTGCAAAGTAGGGATCAATGAATCTTTAAACTTAGGAGAATTGCACCCGGGAATAAAAAGCCTAGATCAATACATTTACAGATGGCGATCACTTGATGATCTAAGGTGTTGTGCTCCTACCTGTCAAGATGTCCCCATAGAGTTCAAAGCCATCGAAAGACTTGCTTCGTAGCTTGATTCTGAGAGATCTCCTTCCATAAAGCTTCTCTTCAAAGACTGATGAGTTAGTTTTTCAACATATCGCCCATACTTAAGGTGCTCTTCAGTGATACAATTTGGAGAGCCTATTATTAGCATCAAATGCATCATCTTGTTGACTGATACGACGTCCAAACAAATCGCACCCTCATCTGAACAAAACAAGTAATTCCCAAATGGCCAAAATGACCTCCCTCCCGAGCCTTCCCCAGCATGCACTAGGCGCTCCATGTCGGCCGCAGCCAAGTAAAATAACCAGGCTTTGTCTTCTTCAGTTAATTGGAGGTTAGCGAAATTCATAGAGTTTGGTGACATCATATACGTGTACCAAAATCTTATGAGGGCTTGCCACTGGGAGTCGGAACAAGTGATTGGTCCAGAGATAACCTTGGCATTATATCGTGCGTTGACATGATGTTGCAGAAGCTGCCACTCCAACTTTCGCGGAGGATGGCTCGGGAAGCGACTCGTTGCTGAGGAAAGGAGAACCGAAACCGATGCATAGGACTGAGATGGGTGAGAAGATGGATTTGAGGTAGGAGAGGAGCCAAAGAGCAGCGAGGAAGGCGACTGATCCTCCTATGGAGTGGCCTGTGATGACTATTGACTTGGTTTCAGCCAGCAGACTACGAATCTGCATGCATATTCAGGATTTCTTAAAATTAGCTAAAGCACTTGTTAACACTAAACCACAAGCATCGGTTTACAGTCTTCCGTAATTCGGATGCAGAGGGTCACAGAATTCCGAATTACTGGAGCGGGGACATCTCAAGAACGGCGAAAATCGGTAACCTGGCTCTGAAGATCAGGGCGCGGATGATAATGAAGGAAGAGGTGAAGCACTCCGGCGTGGACCATGACCGGCTCCTCGCCGTCGTAGCGGCATTTCAGCAGCGCAAACGGCCCGTGGCCCGCTGCATCCAATGGCACCAGCATGCTGCGGTTCGGATCCCAATCGGGCACTGGCAGCTGTTGGATGCCAGAGAATGCCACATAGCCCACGCCCCCGACTTGCTCCACCACGAACGCACCACACCCCATCGCGTTCGCGGTGCTGCACACCCTCCACGCCTCCTTCGGCAGCGGCGTCGACGCCAGGAAAGTCCCCAACATCTCGCTCGTCTCAAACCTTTCCAAAACAACAGGAAGCACATCAAGAAAAACGAACAAAACAAAGCGAAAATAGGACAGGAGAACGGGGGAGGCTGTTACGGTGAAGCTTCGGCTTCCATGGTTTCCTCTTTTGCTCGTCGAATGGGCACCGAAATGGAGTCTAGACGGTGGAATTATGGTTTGGATATAAGTAAAGGTGGCGGTCTTATATAGGAGGGACTGAGCGTGGGCCAGCAATGCGGGTCCTCTTCGGACAGATCGACATTTATCTGCCGTGTGGAAGTATCTTGTCCGAATACAACTGTAATTTTTTGTCTTCTTCCTCAACTTTCTTAATTAAGAAAACCCTCCTCGAAAACCCCAATTTTATCAACGAAGTCAAAAGTTATTTTTCTTTGTGTTTTCATCGACAAAAAAAAAAAAATACATTTTATTAAACACTACTTGTATTTCGAATTTTTTTTTTTTTTTTTTTTTTTTTTGTAACTCAAGGGCTTTTGCAATTTTTGAGGGACATATCCTCATAATCGAAAGGCCGAGAACCCTCCTTTTGAAGCACCATATGCTCAAGAGAGTTGCTTTTGCCTATACCCTTTTCTGGCCAATCACGTAACTCTAATTAGTGCAGTCAAGTTATAATTGATTTTTCCATTCGCAATTTCTGAGGAACGTTCTCTCAAAGCCGAAGGGCCGAAGACCATTCTTTCGAAACACTATGCTCAAGAGAGTTGCTTTTGCTTGTACCTTTTCCAACCAATCTTGTAATTGGATTTCTCTTGGTGAGCTCGAGTTGTGCCAAGACTTGGATCATCCTAAAATTGGACGTTGGTTTCCAGAGATAAGGAAGATAGAGAATGTGAAATAGCTAGTTGTGTTAACTATACAACAACAATTATAATTCAGCCCTCTCATTTTCACAAATAAGGAAGATTTTTATGAATCCATGGATCTTCCTCTCTATGACATGTGTTATGTCCAAGTATGAAAATATTTTTCTTTTTCCAGAAATATTTATACATTTTCTTCTCATTATGTATTCATGTTGACAATTTCACTTTGTCATATAATAATTCAAATATTTCAAAATTATATGAGTTGAAAGTAAATTAGTTATTAAACATTCAACAAAAAAATAGAACACTCCTTAATACCAAAACCATAAGCGAATATAATATGCAATTATTGCTTATTGACCATATCCATAAAGCATGATGTGATGTTTGATATCATCGTTATCTAAAAGAGTTATGACTAATCGACGTTTTTTCTTAGGTCGAAGGAATTCAGGCACTTAACACACGTAAATTCCACGAAATTTCTACGACTTAACAACCCGTCTTTTGAAACAAAATAAAAAGAATTCCCCGGTGTTCACGATGGAGGTTTATGACCGTGGCTTGCCTTGGGTCGGTCAAAGGATCCCTTGGAAACAAGTGAGGTGATTGCCAAGTGTACCGATTGTGAACGACTGGCTGAGACGGGGGACCTGGCAATTTATGGGCCCGAGGAAGAAAATAGCCAGGCAATAGCTATCCAAAGCTTCCGAATTATAATAAGCACAAAGCACAAAGCACAAAGGAAAAATAGTTATCCTTGAAGATAATACAATATAATATTAAGATATTTCTTGAATTGGAACTCACTAAACGACACGATTCAAAGTTAAAGACAAATCTTACAGATTAGGAAAATTATTTATATATTGAAGATGCCGTCAAGAGTAAAAATGTTATTGACTTGGACTTTTTATAGGATGAAGTTCGTCAATAAAATTTCTCCTTTGTGGTATCACAGTTGGCTAGGGAAAGATGGAAATGGACGTTCCACCGTGGCTTCTTGACCAAGTTGATTCCATGTTTATAAAAATATATTTGGGCCAGGTTCATTAAAAATTCAAAAACTTTTCATAGAAGTGTAACTGAGTTTTAAGACTTGCAAAGAGTGCATTCAAATCTAAAACTTATTAAATTAGTTCAATCGAGTCCTTTCGTTTACTCCATCCAAATTAGCTAATGAAAAATATTAACATATCTTATTTCATTACTTTCTTAAGACATGGGGCGATGATGTAGCGCCCACCAACCAACATGTCATAAAAAAATTATTATAAAAATTAGATTAAAAAATAAAGAGCTATTTTTAAAAAAAAAAATAAAGAAAAGCACAAACTCACCTAGGGCTTGGCTAGGCCGTTGTGACTACTGCCAAGTCTGCCATAATGTCTGGAAGGGCTAGTGGAGGTTGCTTGGGCCTTCTTGAAGCCCATTGACCTCGCTGGCCTCGAGTGAGGGCTTAGCAACCCCTAGCGGGGGGAGAGCATGACCTTGGGCCCAAATCCGAGGGAGGGCTGGTGAGGCCTCACCTACGGTGGAATAAATATATATGGGAATTGGCACATTAAATTCTAATAGAATAATTGCACATCATTTTGTTCTTCCAATTATTATATTTTTATTTTTCTTCCCTCTTTTCTCCTCATTTCACTTTCATCCTAACAGGCCACCATCAACTAGGGGTGAGCATTGATTTAGGGTCAACTTTGGACTAATCCAATCAGTCAGTCCTAGTGTGGTTCTCAAGCGGACTGGGCCGGTCCTTGTTCTTGGAACCCTTGGACCTCGCATTATGCAAGTTTGTCCTCAATCCTCAAACTTAAGGGTTAACCCTGTATATCTTATATATTATGTATATATCATATTACACATCATATATAATATATTATATATTTTTGTTTACTTTAAACCATCGTGCCTCTACTATGTTTTTTCTTATGCAATTATGTTGTGTAAATTATGAAGTAGGAACCTAGCCCAGATTCAATCAAAAAAATTAGAAACCCTCTTCACCACTTCATTGCTCACCATGACCTCTCCTCTCTTGCCTCACGAGCATACCTCAGCTAATAAAATCACTCGCCTCTCTTGACCCGTTTCTCAAACATAACTCAACAAAAGATTCTATATATTTTATCTTAGATTTATGTTTGATATGAGCCAGTCTTCATAACTTGGTTGCTTAATGTCGCATCGTTGATAGATATGTAATTTGAAAAGGTATATTTGTCGTTTCAAGGAATATAAAAAATGAAGTAAGAAAATAATGGGTTGGTCCTAAATTGACCTTGGAATTAGATTGGACCCATAAGGTCATTTTGATCCTGGCCTGGGCCCCTATCTTAACAAAGTTGGTCTCTAGTCTCAAAAATTGAGGACCATGCAGATTGGTCACTAGGTTAAATGCTTGATTGGCCCAACCCAGACCATATTCACCCCTACTATCAACCTAACCATGAGATTAACTTAACCCTGTTTGGTGGCCTCCAGTGGGTATGTTGCAAAGGGCACTGCCAAAGAACCTCTTAGCCATGATATCTCTTGCTAAATCAATGCAATTAAGAGAGCCTCTAGTTGTTGTAGTAGTAGAGCTTGATATTGTTGGAATCACAAGGGTGTTTTATAGTTTTTGTTTCCCACGTAAAATCTTTCACTACACGATGCGTTTTGGTTTTATATAGGAGACTCGGGTTCTGTATTGAATTTGGAAAGAAAATGTCAAATGCAAGGATAAATTTTATTCTCAACTTATATATACAACCCTGACAATTGATACTCAAATGACTTAAAGACCAATAGTCTTTAGGTACAAATTACATCGAAATTTAATCAACGATGTAACATGAACACAAGTAGCTAGATAGCTAACACTTCAGGCTCAAATTATGCCAAAATTTAATTTACGACATAGCTTGTTTTGTGGGGAAAAGTACCAAAATAGTCCTAAACCTTTTGTATCAGTACCAATTTAGTCTTAAACTTTTTATTTGGACTAATTTAGTCTTAAACCTTTTCACATTGGTACCAATTCAGTCCATCTAGCTAATTTAAGTCGGAAATTACTGATGTGGCCGCCATCGGTTTTATGTGGCGCCACGTGAACACATTTTAAAATTTTTTATATTTTTTCAGATTTTTAAAAAAATTTATCCTTTTTTTTTCTTGTTCTTTTATCCTTAACCCTTGGCCAGCGACATCACCGGCCACGGTTAGTCGAGACGAGGGCCGTCGCGCCCTCGTCAGCCACAAGCAAGGGCGTCAGCCCTCGCCCAAATCCAGATGAGGGCCGAAATCCCCACCGGTTGGCCGGCGAGGGCGTGGCAGCCCTCGCTTGTGGTGGGCGAGGCCGCGGTGACCCTTGCCCAGATCCAGGCGAGGGCCATGGTGACCTCGCTTGTGGCCGATGAGGGCATTGAGCCCTTGGGCAAGGCCGCCATGGCCCTTGTGTAGCACCCCTGAACCCACCGAGGCTGCCACAGTTATCTATCTAACTTCGCTTTACATATTGAGCCGGAAATTCTTGGGCTCTCATTTCATTTTCACTTTTTTTTTTTTCATAACATTCATCGGTCCCAGCGCAAAATCTTACAAATGAAGTAAAATTTGACATCTTCATTCCTTTCCCCGACAATCACAAGTACAATGCACACCAACTATTTTATCGAGTAGAAAGTCAAGACTCGAACACTTTACATAGAAGATGGACATCATTAGTCGGTACATCAAAATGCCGTAGTCTTCTATACTTGGCTATACTTCAAAAGATAACCGACATCTCTTCCAGCAGTCGTATACTTAAAGTCCATCGACCCGTGTCAGCGTCCAAAGGTTCCCTTCTTTGCTATCCTCCTCCTTGCAGTCATATCCAGCCACTCGATCTATCTACGGTGGCCGTGTCGGTAGAGGTATCTTGTCTAGTCTGAAATGTTAGTCCCCAAAAGGGGTGAGTACAACCACTCAGCAGAGATAAAATTTCTAGACTACCCATACCTTGCACTGCAATTAAACCACAACATCACACGAACAATATAGACATGCACTAGATCACCAAGTCATGAAATCCTCATGCTCAAAAGTCCCGCACTCAAGTGTAGCATATACATATTCAACTTGGTAATCGAATGCAATTCATTCATGATGCTTATTCAATACAGCACCCACGCACATGACAAAGTAACCTAATGGGTAGATATGCACATATCAACGTCTCAAGCCATATGCAAAACTCACATGACCAATTCGGCTTATGCTCAAGCATGCATATCAGTAATGTCGTGTACAGTTTCCACGATATCTCCATGTCACCATGCTCATGCACATATATACCAAGCTCATGTAAAATTCACATGCAAATCCCGGTAAGAACCAACCGGCTTCCGGCCCCCCCACATTTCGGGCATCTCACACCCAACACTGGCATCGTGAGGCATCACGGCACACACACTCCGTGCTTCCGGCATTTACACTCCCTGGCCGGACATCTCGCATCCCAACTAGCATCACGAGGAACCCCCCGGCACACACCATCCGGGCTTCCGGAATTATGTACCTACATACCACCAGGCATCTCCCCCCTGGAATTACGTACCGTATACCACCGGGCATCCCGAAACTCCCGAGGGCATCCAGAATTATGCAATTAGGCCACTGGGCATCCGGCATTTTCACTCCCTGGCCGGGCATCCCGACACTCCCGAGGTAAAACAATGCATGTCATGCAACAGTCTCTTTTTCCATGCATGATTCACAAACATGTCCATGGAACTCAAGCATGACAGCAATGCATACATTTATCACATTCACATGCCAAAGGTCTACATGCTCAGCTCATTGTTCAATCACAAACACAGCATGTACAGCATATGAATCAAGTGAATTTAACAATAGATATCCATTCATCAATTGCACATGACAAGTATCCATGCGCCTCAAGAAATTATTTCTTAAATTCCAGCATGCTCATGGTGAATTTGTATGCATACTCATCCAACACAGCCCATATTACAATCAGCATAGGATATTTATGAGAAATTCCCATAATTCCAGCATATAATCCAATTAAGAAACTCTTAATACCTCATGTAAATCACTATTAGACATAATAGCCTAAGTCCATACATAAAACAGCAAATGAAGTGGTCATTTATACTTAGGAAAATATTATTTGAGTATATAATGATGCTACATTCAGTTTCGCCATACTCAGCACATGTCCAGGAAATTCCAGATTTCCCCACTTTAAGATATCACGAAATTGAGGCACTAAATTGCCATGAAAATTTCTCAGAAATTCATATGTCATAGCCAAAAGATAAACAAACATTTCATCAGAAGATATCATCTTCAAATTCGGTCCACAAGACATGGTTTAAAAATCGACAATCTTCAACGCACGTTCAGACACCCACAGTTTACACGGCTAACAAGATAATTCGAAATCACCCACTTAAATTCACTATTTTTATCTCATTGGATATGTTGTAGACAGGTTCATTTCCTACAACTTCTCTTTGAAGGTCGACATCAAATTCATCAGAGAAAACATGGTTTAACTACCCACAAGCTACTGACTCTTTCTCGGATAAAATTCCAGCATACAAGCAAATAAAGGAAATTCGAAATCATAAGCTACACATACTGGAATAAGCTCAAACTTTACCACAAGATGAATCATGAAGTCCCTAACAATTCATTAGAAGAAATCAAATTGAAATACCCCACAGAACCACACGAACAACTAGCATCAAGTCAACAGGGTTCACTGGCACTCTATCCAGCAACTTCCAGATTGTAACGACAGAAAGATTTAGGAATTTCACCTAGCTAACCTAGACAAAATAAGCTCAAATTTTAGTATGTGATTACCCAGAATGTATCCAACATTTCATCAGAAGAGGTAGACCTGAAATTCTCCCTGTAACTATACGAACAACTAACAGCAATTCAAACAGGTCTACTGGCACGCCCGAGAACGCTCCGTCTCCGAAGGACTCGATTTTCACCCCTCATATCACCTTCAAAAATTCCCATTTTCGACTATGTTGCAGCTCAGGAAGTGCACAACAACTTCCATGAAGAACTCGAGACTCAATTCTCCCTCTAAAACCCTTTTCCGATGCATGAAAATAAACCGTGCAACCTGGTTCTTGAAGATCCGAATGTACCCGGTTTTGCTCTCCCTCAGAATTTCATCAATCCAACCGGTAAACTCACGATTTCTACCTCTAAATCACAACACAAGAGCATGAGAAGACTAGAAAAATTATCTTGCCTTTGATTTTGCAGAAATCGGTGAAGAAATGGCAAAGATTTCCCCCTGGTGAGCTGAATTTCCTCTCGGCAGCAACTCCGTTCCTTCTCCTCCTTGCACGCACGATTTCTTCTCTCTCTCTCCTTCTCTTCTTAGTCACCAAAGCTACACGCCTAGGCCTTCAATTTGAGGACACATGGCGCCACATCATCACACACTCACACCTCACCTCACGGCCACTTCTCTCTCCATGCAAGAAGACACTTGTCCATGACCTTGCCACTTCATTTCTCCCCCCTCTTGCTCGTATACACCATGGAGCCATGGCCGAAGCTCCCTCCTTTTGGGCTTTGGTTGGTCCATTTAATTCCTTCCTTTGGACCCACTTAAGTTTAATTTAATTTAATCTTGGTCCACCAAAGAAATTCACTTGGCCGAAAATTACATATGTGACCATAAATGTATTAAATTCCAATCACTAGTAAAATCACACCTCATAGCCATCATGTCCACTAAAATGATTTAATCGTAACTCATTAGAACAATGTCTAGAGTTTCACAATTTAATTAGCCACATTCCCAAGAATTTCATCTAATTAAAATTGCTCACAAATAGCCAAAAAGTTGAATTTCCACCATTTGATCTTCCATGGTCCTCACATCTTCACTGATTTTCCAAAATTTGAGGATGCCACACCTTGCCTGGATTTGGGCGAGGGCTACCACACCCTCACCCTCCATGAGCGAGGGCCGCCACGCCTTCACCTGTGGCCAACGAGGGTGTCGGGCCCTCGCCTAGATCTAGGCGAGGACCACAACGGCTCAGCTGCCACAAGCGAGGGTTGTTGTGCCCTCGTTGGCTAACGGGCGAGGGTTTCGGCCCTCGCTTGGATCTGGGCGGGAGCCGACACTCTCACTTGTGGCCAACAAGGGCGCGACGGCCCTCGCCTCGACCAGCCTGTGGCCGGCGATGGTCGGTTGGCTAGCAACATTGCCGGCGAAGGGTTAAGGAGAAAAGAAAAAGGAAAAAGAAAGAAAAAAGAAAAAAAAAGGAAAAAAATAATTTGAAAAATTTGAAAAATTATAAAAAATTATAAAATTTGTCCACCTGGCACCACATAAGACCACTGGTGGCTACATCAGCAATTTCTAGCTTAAATTAGCCGGATGGATTGAATTGGTACCAATATGAAAAGATTTAGGATTAAATTTGTCCAAATAAAAAGTTTATGATTAAATTGGTATCGATACAAAATGTATAAGACTATTATGATACTTTTCCCTTGTTTTAGGCATATAGCTGGAATTTAAACAATAGCAATATCTCTTAATAGGAAACACAACGCCGAAATTCAATCGATGGGGTTGAGCTTGTGGAACAACACTAGAATTTAATCAACAATGAGGAACCATATAAAGACATGTCAAAATTTAATTAACGATGAGAATCTTAACAATTACATCTAAAATGCAATAAAATAAAGATAGTTATGTTTTCGAGGGGCTCTTCGTTGAATAGGTTGGATATTTATAAGGTGAACCGGTAGCCATCAATCAGTTACTTCTCCTTGGACGCCACGCTTAGCATTCCTCACCTTTTCCTTTTCTTCTTGGCAACTTTATCTATAAGTAATGGTTTCCTAACTCGTAAACGACACTCGCATGACTTGCCCATCAAGTAAATAACAGCTTCCTATTTTTATGCGCATTTTGCGCGATAGCTATTCTTGTGTGAGCTTTGGTGCTAATTTCCCTTAAATTCCAAGCCTGATGTGTTACACCCAGAGTCTAACACTTGGCAATTAATTCCCTTGCCATCGACTCTAGTAAATATATTTAGAATCCTATCGATACTTAGCTCAATTACCCTTCACAAACGTTGGAAAAAGATGTTTTCACGAACAAAATAAAGCGTATCACCCTTATTATTCCCCCTCGTGGCCAGCACGTGAAAACATGAGTACTTTTGGGTGTCAATAGAGGGCATTTCGGCTTTTCTTGCTCTGGGAATCAACACCTTGTCCGGGGTTGAAATAGTGGTGATGGGTCTTCGTGCATTTCCTTGTCTACTATTTTAGTGAGACTCACCAGAAAGAAGTTGAAGTTTTGAGAGTTTTGAGGACTGAAAATGGTCGGAATCAAGAGTTTTGAAGCCAAAATGATTTGATTTCACAGTGAATCTGTGAGTTTGAGCCCAAAGAGCATGTGCGAAATTGAATCTTGGTTTTGTTTGGTCTAGGGTAAGAGAAGAGATTACCTCAAACGTGAGATTGCGCGCCTCAATCGCGAGTGGCAACCTCCATTAATTGAGGTCGACCATTGGGGAGAGAGAGAGAGAGCTTGGGCTCATTTTGTCGTTGCCCGGGCACAAAATGGATCTACAAAGGTAATGGCCAGCGAAGGTGCCTTCTTGAAGCTTGAAAAAAAAAAAACTGGAACTGGAAATGGGGGTCTTGGCAAAGACTGTCGACAATGATTCCTGTTGGGGAAAACTCCTTTATTATTTTGAAGTTGACGAAACATTTTCTTTCAGTCTAGTCTGAAGACCTCCAAACTCTATCGTCAAAGTCTAAAGACCGCTAGACTCAAGATTTAAAGTTTGCCCAAGTTGACAGTCTCCAGACCGAAGGAAGAAATCTTATCCAAATGGGAACTTATCTTTGAAGATTTTTTCCTTACAGTTTTTGGAAGATCTTATGACTGGATATAGTTTCAAGATGTTTGAATATTCTTATTGGAATTTACTCTGATTTGAATAACTTTTTGAAATGTAAGCTAACTTGGAAGGTTCTACTTATGAAAACTTAAGATCCTAATTGTATGGGCGAACAGGATTGACGAGCTCTCACCTTCATTTAATCAACAACTCAAGATCACCTTATTCGATTCTGTCCAACGAGTAGATTGGAAGAATTCCTTTGGAAAGTGCCAATGGCTATGAAGGCATAAAGGAGTATATAAGGCGGACTCTTTCATTGTTTGATGTGGGGTGTGAAAGAAGAATTTCAAAGTTTGAATCTCTATAGTTCCTTACTCTTTCATATATCAAGCTACAATTGTGTGCAAAAGAGAGAAGCACATAGTGAGACTTTGTAAAGAGACTAGCTGAGACTCTCTAATAAGGAAGTCAAAATTACAAGCTGTATCACCTCTTTTGATTTATAGTGAAATCCAACCTAAGGGCTGTCAGTGCGGGAGAGTGGATGTAAGCTTGGATTAAGCCGAACTACTATAAACCTTTGTGTTTGAATTCTCTTACCCTAATCTCCTTATATTAATTGCTGTTTTATTCAATTGCTTGATAGATTTGTGTTAAAGTCATTCACATCCTGAGTTATAATTCAAAGTCAATTAATTTCTTTAAGTCCTAAGAAATTTTTATATACACCTATTTACTCCCCCTCTAGGTGTGTTTACTAGCCATTTCAATCTTCGACGACTGCCCACAGTCATGGAGGGTTTGTCCAAGCTCATGGTTTGGCGTAGGAGGTTTGGGTGGCCATGGATGAGCGCTGGTGAACTGTGGCCCAGTGAGTCCTTGCGAAGAAGCTGATGAACAGTGTCGCTCAATGGCGGGGGTAAAAGGAGGAAGAAGAACAAAAAAAGAGAAATGTCAGCTAAGCTAATATGTAGAAAAACGACACAGATCTCTGCTAGCATATATGTCTCGCTTACACGCATGTTTCATCTCTACTGGCGTAGGTCCCTCTATGGCACTTCTCTGTAAGCTTCGCGAACTTTACTTCGCGCTTTGCTGTGGTTCTGTTACTGTTTGTGTCTGCAGTACGGCGAAATGTGCGGTAATGTGGCTCGCGTATCATATTATAAGTCTTTGATCCTTTAGAGTCATTGACCTGCTGGATGTGCAATTGAGGAAGTTTGCTGTGAGCCACGCTGCGTTGCTTGCTGACATTGCGCTCTATTGTTGCAACTGACGAGCTAAAAGCCGGTTATTTAATCGGTTTTTTGCATATTACGGGGCATTATAGTTTGAGAGTGTTGCGTAAGATTTTTTAGGTCTTCTCACATTGGGTGATTAGGTCTTTCCTTTTGGGGCTTCGGTGCTCTGGTTTTGTCTTAGGGCATTTCTGTGCATTTTAAGGGAATGTTATTGCGTCCCTGTTTTTTGTTATGCTTGAAATTAGGGTGTAAATGAGTTAAACTATCTTCTTGTCTCAACTTGTAAATTACTTGAGGATGGATAGAGTTGGAGTTAGCATAGGTTACCTCAACTCCACCTTCGACTCCTCTAAAGGTTGTGGCTTCATTCTCGACTCAACTATGAGCTTCTCAATCCATAGCTGTATTCTGGAGATGCTCTTGGTCCTTGTCAACCCAAATATCATTGGTAACACCGATGGCCATTTTGGGTTAGTAATAATGATTGACTTGTTTCTCATGTCAATCGTGGAATTCACACAATAAAAGAATTTCAAACCAAGATAAGATCATATTCGTCAAGGGATTACCTCAATATTGAATTTTCCCTTCCAGTCACCAATGTGTCGTTCCATGTTTCCAACAATGCCAATAGCTAGTACATCCTCCGAGTTGACCTCTTTAAATTGATGTCTAGTTGGCTCCACTTAAAATCCCAAAATGTTCATAGCTTCGCTCGACAAGAACATGTTAGACCGCCCTAATTCAACCGAGGCATAAAGTTTTGTGTTCCTAACCTTGACATCTACGAATGACAAATTAGTACTTGGAGGTTTCTTGGGTGGAGCTTGAGTCTTTATGAAGTTGAGAATCTCTATGGTTCCAAACCACACTTCTCTCTTCTCCTATTTTGGTTTCTCCTCTTCTATAGGGAGCAGTGCCGTGAGTTTGTTCTTCTTTGGGCAATCTCGCGAGCATGGGGACCATCGAAAAACAAGTAAGGCAATGGTGGTGGCTGCTTCTCCCTTTCTTTGTAAGAGTCACCTATGGGTCAATCCCATCTTTGGTGGGTCATTTGAAAGGAACTTCTACCCATGATCTTTCCCATTGATCTTTTTGACCACGGGTAAATTTGCCTTACTTGTCTTCATTATGGTGGCGATCCATTCTCCACTCATTTCCATTGGACTTGGAAGATTCGGGTTTTAGAATCTAGCAAGAGACTTGGTTAAGATGAGTGCTTTTGAGATACATCGAGCATCTTTGTTGTTTTAGATCGAGTTGGTCCCAAGGCTTCAAACCATCAATAAACGCTCCAAGAGCTCTATCCTCTCCTAAGTTGGGCATTTGGAGCTTGAGTTTAGTGGACTCCTTCACGTTTTCCCAAACCATGCTTTTTTTGTTCAAGGCAATGAAGTTTGCTATGGTGCTTTATTGGGCAAACTCAGGATTGGCACTATCCTTGGTCTCATTATCATTTATTTTGCCATCAAAGCATGACATTATCAGTTAGGAACATAGAGAAGTTTTTTACCTTGGCCATTTCATCTTGAATGCCAATGGTGTCAAAGTATTGTTCCATGTTTCAAATGAAGCTGTCCACCTCTTTAGTGGATTGGTTGCCTTTAAACTACTTGAGCTTCAACATATCCACCTTGTGCGCCACTTGAATAGGTATGGCAACATTTGCTATACTAGTCTTGCATAACACTAGTTCAGTTTTGAGCTTTTAGACCTTAAACTTCGAAGCTTCGGCCTTTGCTTTGTGGGAGTTGTCCTTTTTAAGCTATAGGACTTTCATCTTGAGAGTCTTGATTGTGGCTCAAGGGTTTTGTCTTTAAAATGTAAGGGGCCGTGGATTGATTCACAATAGTTGTGAATTTGGGGCGAAGCATTTTTCAACCTTGTTAATTTGCCCTTTTGCCTCATCCAGTCCGTCCATGAACTTCACCATGGCCAACCTTCACTCTAGCAAACCTTTCCTTGAGAGCGGACATGACATTTGTTGAGAAGGCCATCCTCTCGGCTCTACCGCGGGTGTCTTTCTCTTGAACAATCTTCTCTGGGGAAGCTTTACAACGATAGCAACAATGACAATCCCTTGATTCAACATTCTCTTGATCACTTGATATGCTCCTTGATCTCTTTGAAAAAGCTTTCTTCTACTTGTGAATTTGGGGGGAAGCATTTTTCAACCTTGTTGATTTGCCCTTTTGCCTCATCCAGTCCGTCCATGAACTTCACCATGGCAACCTTCACTCTAGCAAACCTTTCCTTGAGAGTGGACATGACATTTGTTGAGAAGGCCATCCTCTCGGCTCTCTTTGCGGGTGTCTTTCTCTTGAACAATCTTCTCTGGGGAAGCTTTACAACAATAGCAACAATGACAATCCCTTGGTTCGACATTCTCTTGGTCACTCGATATGCTCCTTGATCTCTTTGAAAAAGCTTTCTTCTACTTGTGATCTGATACGCCTTGTCACAGGTCGACGCTTGAGATCAAGACCATGTGGCAACATAGGCTTCCTCTTGTTCGTTGGGTCACCTAAGCCAAACCTTATTTCCAAAGATTGACCACTCACTTACTCATTTTGCGAGATCGTAGTGAGAGAAAGTGTTTAGAAAGAGAAGTTTTGGGAGAGAATGTACTTCTTTTGCTAAAATGTTTGATGATACAAATAAGGGGAGAATGCCCCTATCTATACATGAAGCATTGCAATTATTACCGTCCCAATTACTATTTATCTTATTAAATACAAGACTACTATATACCCCACTAGGGGATGAGGAAGTGATCTCAAGTAATATATCAGTTTTGGAGTGCTATCGGGCAAAGCTCAAAGCGCATGGGCCATTTGAAACCTCATCGAGGAGTGTAATAGTTTGCTGACCCAATCGAAAGGAGCTATAGTAATCCATTGTCCCCGAGAAATAACCAGGATGTGAACTAGATTTTGAAAGCCCATCGAAAAGAGACCGTTCCTCTTAGTTGGCTTTCATGCCTACCCAAAAACCCATTTGGGATATGTTTAGGGGCTTATAGTGTATGTCCTACGAACTTCGTTGCTTGAATGAATAAAAGTTTTTTGACTAAAAAAGAAAAAAATCTGCTCAATTTATGCTTCAATTAATTAAGTTTGTTAGAGTACGTTGATATTAAACCGCGTATTCATCTATTAAATTAGATTTTAAAATAGTTAGCAGTGTTCCCATTAAGTTCCACAAAATTCATGATTTTTCCTTAGCATTTTATGCTACACATTGTCGGTTTTATATTCTATAAGCGAGATGATTGTCTAAAATTTCTTAAATCTATTGTTTGGAGGCCAATATAAGTATAAAACAATTCAATTGAGCATGTTTAATCCTAAAAATTTTGACAATTTGTCAATATAAACATTTCGACCAATTTTGGTTGAATACTGTTGACATAGACACCAACTGTTTGTAGCATGGTTAAATCTGAAGATCCACCTTTTTGCATTTTTTTTTAAACTTTTTTTTTTTCCTTTCTTTTTTATTTTTAAGGGCCAACGAGGCCATCAACCACTGGTCGAGGCCTAGGGACCCACATTAGCCACTAACTAAGGATTGTGATCCTTGCCCAATGCCTGCAAGGGTCACAGAGAGTGCTTTGTGGCCCTTGTGTATGGTTGGTGAGGGTCACCAATGGCCCTGCAACTTTCTTTGGTCATATCAAGAAGGAATGGTTAAAAAAATAAAAAGAAATTTTTTAAAAAAATTCAGAATTTTTTTAAAAATTATAAAAATTGTCGACATCAATGCTATTTGTGTGATATAAGACAGTCAAAGTCCACACTATTAATTTCTAATCAAAATTAGTGGGAAGACTAGATTAGTATATTGTCAAGATATTTAAGATTTATTTGGTCATTTTGAAAGGTTTACGGCTAAATTTGTTGTTTTACGATGACTTAGGACTTTTTAAACAATTATCCTTGATAGTCACCGATGGAGATAACATATTTTAAATTTTTAAAAAAGCCACACAAATAGAAAAAAGTTACATCCTTACAATATATTGAAAGTTTCTCTTTAAAATGAAAATTAAACCACAAATATTACTGACTTCTAATAGTTTCAAAATTACATTGATGTCAAAAAGTTACTAAGGACACTACAAAGTTACCAACTTAAGATGGGAGAAACTTACTTTGTGATAAAGAAAATTGATCAAACTCTTCATATGCCCTAAAGAAATTATCAAAATATCTGCAGATGGGTAACTTTATTGCAAGGAAGAAACATTTGTAGAACTATGAGGAAATCACGGCTTTACAGCAAATGTGGCCCCGTATTCAAATTCGTATTTGTGGCGGGGGATCTACTGTAGAATAGAATTGGCCTAGTCTTGAATACATCTCTGCTTATGCATGCGTAATGCCAAGCCCAAGTGAGCTCATGCTTTGCTTGGGCTAGCCGCAGAATTGGCCTCTTCCTTGTGCTTCCATCTCCTCTCCTTCATAAAAAGTGTTTTTCCAATTCTAAAGAAAACAACATAAGTTCTTTGATATAATAGATAAAGAGATTGGGTATTTCTTTTCAGACTAATGAAATGAAAAAAATGAGATATAGACCGAGAAAGTGAGCTTCAAAATTGGGGGGACGAAAAATATATAAGTTGCTATAAAAGCAATGATAAAGAAAATACTAGTGTTTATTTTCTAAAAAAATAAATTTATTTTCACTAGAAACCATGAAAAGATAAATAACCAAGTCAAAGGGAGCTGTGCAACTATGGAAACCATTGATGCAATAAGTGGATTTAGTCATCTATGAGATAGAAGTATCTCCACCCTAATCTATCTATTTTTTGTTTTTATTTTGAGAATAGAATAACAATAGTTCGACTATAATAAGGAGAGTCATTGAAACTCTCTTCTTGATTTAGATATTGATAGAATTTTCAAGAGAATTACCAAAAAAGTCCTAAATCTATTGCAATATTTTTCTAAATTTTTTTGAATTTTTAAAATAATTTTTTAATTCTTTTTTTTTCCCCTTCTTCTGCTTCCTCCGTGCACCTCGCCATGGTTAGGCAAGGCCGAGCCTCAATTCAATCAAAACACGATCTCCCCTCCGAGCTCAGGCTTGATCGTGACCGTCACCAAGCCCCTATTCCAGCGCCTTTGGACCGATGAGGACAAGATCGAGCTCCTCCGCAGGTTCCTCAACTACATCACGCAGCATGGCGGGGCCTTGCCCTCGCTAGTGGCCGGCGAGGGTCGAGCTCGCCGGATCTGAAAGGAGAAGAAGGGGAAAAAAGGCGAGGCTTGTCTCCGCCGGTGGTCGGCGCCGAAGCCGAAAAAAAAAATATTTAAAAATTCAAAAAAATTAAAGAAATAAAAATGGCCACATCATCGTTCACTGGCTAGTTGTCCTCGACTGGTGTCCACGTCAGCGCTAGCTAGCCAATTTTAGCCGAATGGATTGAATTGACACAATTGTAAAAGGTTTAGGACTAAATTGGCAAAAAAAAAAAAATTAGACTAAATTGGCACAATTGCAATAGATTTAGGATTTTTTTTTTTTTTTTTGGTAATTTTCCATAAAATGAAACAAGTTACATATGGCTAACAGGCGGAATGCTAACCACTGGGATTTGCCCCATTGGCTACCCTTCCAACATGGAAGGGGGAGGTGAGGGGTTCAAACCCCCACCTTATCAGGGGGGATGGGGTGGAGCCCCGCAAAAGGCGCAAAAGTCCGAAGTTTCGTATAGAGTGGCGGAATTTAGCCATAAAAACAACTCATTTTATTCAACTATGCTTGGAAGAGGAGATTTTTAATCTATTATTTAGAAAAGAATAACCATATCTATTTTGAATCTATTATGAGAATAACAAAAAAAAAAAAAAAACAATAAATAATTTTTAATTATTGTGGGGTTCACTTAATTCAGAATTTGTGGCTTATAACAAGTGAAGAATTACCAAAAAAATCCTAAATTTATTGCAGTTGTGCCAATTCAATCCTAAACTTTTTTTTTTTTGGCAAATTTAATCCTAAACCTTTCACAATTGTGCTAATTCAGCCATCCGGCCAAAATTAGCCGGTCGGCGCTAACATAGACGTCGGCCGAGGACAGCTGGCTGGTGAATGCTAATATGACAATTTTTAATTTTTTAATTTTTTTTTTTTTCAAAATTTTAAATTTTTTTATAATTTAATTCTTTTTTCCCCCTTCTTCTCCTTTCTTTGGCCGGCCGGCATCGGCCAGAGGTAAGGGCTAACAAGGTCAGTCTCATCGGCCACTGGTGAGGCTTGCCCCACCGGCCACTGTTGGAGGCGAGCCTTGCCTAGCAACGACAAGGCTTGACCTCGCCATAGCTGGGCGAGGAAGAGCCACGCCAGATCTGGCGATGGCCCCCTCGCCGGGCACTGGGCGAGGTCGATCCTCGCCCTTGCTAGTGGCCGGTGAGGCTACTATCGCCATCGCCGCCCCTGTCGCCTCCCCTGTCCCCCTAATTGTCGGCACGATTTCCCTCTTCGAGCTCAAGCAGCCCTCCCTGGTCGTGACCATCACCAAGCCCCTGTTCCAGTGCCTCTGGACCGATGAGGACGAGATCGAGCTCCTCTGCGGGTTTCTCGACTACACCACGCAGCGCGGTGGGGCCTCGCCCTCGCCGGTGGCCGGGGTTCGGCCTCGCCTAACCTTGGTGAAGGCGAGGCCACTGTTGTCGTCACTGGGTGAAGCTCGCCTCCGCTAGTGGCCAGTGGGGCGAGCATCGTTGGCCCTCAGGAGAAGAAGGGGAAAAAAAGAAAGAAAGAAAGGATTCAAAAATTTTAAAAAATTTTAAAAATTGCCACATCAGCATTCGCCAGCCTGCTGTCCTCGGCCAGCTGTCCCTAGCCGGCGTCCACGTTAGCGCCGGCCGGTCAATTTTGGTCGGATGGACTGAATTGACACAATTGTAAAAGGTTTAGGACGAAATTAGCCAGAAAAAAAAAATATTTAGGACTGAATTGACACAATTGCAATAGGTTTAGGACTTTTTTGGTAATTTCCCGAGAATTTTCATCTAAACTTAAACATAGTTATTAACCATCGTTCAAATGGGTATTAAATATAGGGGGTGGCCGCCATACATATCTTACATCTACTTTGTAAGCATGTCGAAAGGGCCTTACCTGCAATTTGACGACGGCGGATGCACCTACCCAGCTTGCTATGTTGCACGTAAGCCTAACTTAATTCTGTGGTTCCCTTTCTTCATGACATGAGCAAATTTCAAATGGTTTGGGATTCAAGCATCGACGGTGAGGCATCCCATCAATGGTGTACATTGACATTATTGTGCTTTTGGGATATCCAAAGACGATAAATAAATCCAGTTGGCCGGAGTTGGTGGGGGTAAATGGGGCTAATGCAAAAGAAATAATCGAGAATGAGAATTAGTAAGTGACCGGCGTGATACTATCGAAGGGAACCTCTCACTCTCTCGATATTTGCTGTAACCGTGTATTCATTTGGGTCAACGACAAGAGCAATAACGCTGAAGTGCCCACGATCGGATGAGGGCAAGAAAATGCTGTATTGAATCCCTCCCCACAAATCCCGAGTGTTCTAAAGTAGCTCATCAAGCTGTTTTTTTTTTTTTTTTTTTTTGGTAACGAGTAGCTCATCAAGCTGTTTGTATAGACTAAAATGAATAAATAACAATTTCATGTGAATTAAACAGGGAGAATTACCAAAAAAGTCCTAAACCTATCGTAATTGTGCCAATTCAGTCCTAAACCTTTTTTTTGTCCAATTTAGTCCTAAACCTTTTATAATTGTGCCAATTCAGTCCATCCGGCCAAAATTGGCCGGCCGGCGCTGACATGGATGCCGACAGGGGACAACCGGCCGGCGAGGTAATTTTTTAAAAAATTTTAATTTTTTTTTGGCCTTCTTCTCCTTCCTCTGGCCGGCGAGGCTAACCTCGCCGGCCACTGGCGAGGCTCGCCCCGCCGACCACCGGCGGAGACGAGCCTCGCCCGGCCGACGGCGAGGCGGGCGAGGCCGAGCCTCCCCGGATCCGCGACGGCCCTCGCCGCGAGCTCGGCCCTTGTCCGGCCCCTCGTTGGCGGCGAGGGCGAGGCCCCGCCGCGCCGCATGGTGTAGTCAAGGGAACCCTGCGGAGGAGCTCGATCTCGTCCTCGTCGGTCCGAGGCGCCGGAACAGGGTTTTGGCGACGGTCACGGCCGGGGAGGGCCGCTTGAGCTCGGAGGGGGAGATCTTGCCAACGATCGGGGACGGGGAGGTGGCGGGGGTGGCGATGGCGACGGTAGCCTCGTTGGCCACCGGGCGAGGTCGACCCTCGCCCTCGCCGGGGCCGGCGAGGCGACCGTCGCCAGATCCGGCGAGGCTCGGCCTCGCCCGGCCATGGCGAGGTTGAGCCTCGCCGGATTTGGCGATGGCCGCCTCGCCGTCGGCCGGGCAAGGCTCGCCTCCACCAATGGCCGGCGGGGCGAGCCTCGCCAGTGGCCGGCGAGGTCAGCCTCACCGGCCCTCACCTCTGGCCGGCCGACGCCGGCCAGGGGAAGGAGAAGAAGTCCAAAAAAAAAAAATTAAAATTTTTTTAAAAAATATTTAAAAATTCGAAAAAAAATATAAAAATTATTTAAAAATATTAAAAAATTACCTCGCTAGCCGGTTGTCCCCCGCCGGTGTCCACGTCGCCGACCGATCAATTTTGGCCGGATGGACTGAATTGGCACAATTATAAAAGGTTTATTACTAAATTGGACAAAAAAAAAAGGTTTAGGACTGAATTGGCACAATTGCAATAGGTTTAGGACTTTTTTGGTAATTCTCCCGAATTAAATATGTCAGGTTTAATTTTTTCATGTAACTTTTTCTTTTTCATTCCTCGGTCGCTTTGGAGAAGAGTTAATTCTATTATATCCTAATGTATAAAAAATCGATTACATAAGAGGTGTTATTAACCCTCGATTTGAAGATTATAACCATCCGCTTTTGACCATCTCTCAAAACAACTTGGGTGAATCTCTCACAAACAACTTGTGTAAAATTTTCTTTCACTAACGACATATGTCTTAATATTCATCTAAAGAGTACTTTATATTTTTAATGAGAATATTTGCGCCTTTTAGGTTGCATTTAAAAGTAAAGACAAAATTAAGAAGAGAATAAAATTTATCATATATTACGTTTTGTACTCAACAAGGGATAAAATCAAATATAAATAGGATATAATCCAGATAAAATTTCATCATAAGGGGATATCATTATGCAAAACCCATCATAAAGAATGGGAGAGTTGGAATTCTTAAGATCGATCTAAAAGAATGCTTTAATTACAATTTCTGTCTCAAGAAAGAAAACAAATTAATTAAAATAAATAAATAAAAATAGCCAGAAAACTGGCGAAAGAAACAAAAAGAAAAGTCGGTGAGAGAGTATCCACTTCACAGAGTACGCGAGTGGATGCGTGCTTCTCTTTCCATCATCCCCGACTGATTCAGCGATGATGTCACTGTCCGCGCCATCTCTCCTCCGCTCCGCCGGCCATGGCTCTCCGAACTTGCTTGGCCCTCTCACGTCCAATTCCTCATTCTCGATCACCGCGCCCGAGTTTCGGCCTTTCCCCACGAGGGCGACCGGTTCTTGATGCCAGCAGTCCGTCCGAGCAAGAGGGAGGCGAGCCTAGCGATTTTCGCAGTCCTGCTAAATGAATGTGGCCCGAGCGCGTTGATGGCGACGTTGCGACAAGAAGTGGAGCTGGAGAGGTGCACAGACTCCGAGGATGGCTTCACCCTCCACTGACCTGCTTCTTGGGTGAAGGTACACTTTTTATGTAAAAATGTACTATGTACTGAGGATGCCGGATGTGCAATAATGCTGTGACGGTCGGAGTATTGTTTGAGTACTATTGGGGTTAATTTTTTTTAGGGGAGTTGAAGGTGGACAAAGCAGGGGCGACGGTGCTGTTTGAGAAGCCAGCCAAGGAGAGCAACAGCGTGGGAGTGGTGGTGAGTCCAGTTCATCTTGCGATCCTACGGGAATTTGGGAGTCCTCAGCTTGTCGCGGATAAGCTCATACAAGCCAAAAAACGCAAAGTAGGTGCTTCTTCAATTGCTTGCTTGGTTCTGAACGTGGAATGCCTTGACGGTATGTCGTCTGAAGCCTCTTATGTTTTGGGGCAAATGGTTATTTGGTAGATGATTTGGTTCTTGGTAGAATTGCTGAGAAAAATTGTGTCCGAGTCCGCTGTTTGCATTCACGGATTTCTCAGTATTCTCCCTTTCTTCATTCCCAGATTCACAGCCATCGGATCCATCAGCTGAAGGTCCAAAATCTTCTTCTTCTTGCACAGCAGAAAATCCGGGAGGTATGGGGGCGAAAGCAGCGAGAGCAGAGAGGTCTGGAGGACAATCAATCAAGATCCTAAACCCACAGGCACTCAGCATGCGGCATTGGGGAAAGTGAAAGCTTTTACCTCTGCTTAAGCATGTCTGCATAATGGGGTACGTTCCAAATTCAAATTAAACTGAATGTGAGCACCGGATACGTTAATTGAAAGAAGGACGTGCATTAAGAACACCTGTTAAAGAGAGACTTACCAACTTCATGAAGCCAAATCAAGGTGGAGACTTTTACGAGATAAATTACAGAAAAAATGACAATTAGAACGAGGAGATTTCACACGCACTCGGCGCTCTTGCCCTCGGGCGGAGATGAAACGAAGGAGAGTGAAGGGGTTTTGGCTTTTTCACTCCTCAGAGGAGAAGGAAACAGAGCAAAGGCCGAGAAGCCCTCAACAACACAACGATAATTTTATTTATTTATTATTTAAATTGTATTCGGAAATGGAAAATCCAAGCCTGAACAAGAACTTCGGTACCCTCATTGGCCGTTGGTTGTTGGCCTTAGCGGTGATAGGGGGTTAATAATAAGCAAATAAATTATTCTTTGAAATCTATAGTATCGTCAAGGAGGATTTTTTTGTTTTAATACTTTATAGTAAGAAAAGAAGATTTGATCTATTGGCTGGGGAGTTTTTTTTTTTTTTTTTTTTTTTTTACAACTTGTTATAACCCAAGTTAATTAGCAATATTATATGAGATCTTTAAAATTAAGGCCAATTGTCATTCTGGATAAACTCCCAACCGTAGTATCATAAGAGTAAAGGATGATGGTGATTATATATTTGTCCTCTAGAAAGTGATGATGATAATAATTTGGTTTTTGGTCAAACTGCTGAGAAGATTTGTGTAGATATCATGCTTGAAGCTGTCTCAATGAGAGGAAACGTAGAAGGGAAGTATCTTTTTGCAGTAAATTTTTTAAGTTTCATCAATGAATATATGTCATATATATGGTGACGGTATGAATTTCTTACTCAGAAAGGCTGGGAATATTAGGTTCATATCTAAATTTGTGAGTAAGTAATTTGAACTCAATAATCTATACAATGCATAAGAGATTGATCAACATGATAAGCGAGCGAGCGAGCGAGAGAGAGAGAGAGAGAGAGAGAGAGAGAGATTTGAGCTGTAGAGATGATGGCAAGTGAGAGCACTTCAAGATTCCTTTTTAGCATCTTGTTTTATCTCACTAGTTTAACTTGTGTTTCTGGTGGCAAAGTTCACCTCTTAAAGGACTCTAGCGACGTGTTCCAAGAAGCAAATGGTATTACTCTCTATGTTCTCAGGCGAAGTAAAACGGAAGCTGCTTTTTGTAAATAGCCTTTGTAGACTGTTAACACTTAAATTTTGGCGACCCAATCATTCATTTATTGCATAGAAAATTATGAATTAATTTTTAACCCTTAAACAAAAATATTAAAATTAAATTGCATAACATATGATTTTAGGAACATTTACTTTTTATTATTGCATTAGACTAGTGATGGATGGATTTGAATTGATTTTTGAGTTTTAAGTTGACGAGTTGGACTAAGGCCATGGAGAAAGGGAATTGGCCCAAGCCCGTTGTTCTTGATAACCGAAAATTGACTTAGGGAGAATTCCAAAAAGGGACCTGAAGTGCCCTTATTTTCTCAAATAATGACTCAAAGTGAACCATGTTTCGAATAAGGACCTGAAGTGACATCACTTTCTCAAATAAAGGCTTGGAGTGGATTTTATTTTAAATGAGAACCTAAAGTGACTGTGTCCGTTTCTAATAAGGACCTGACTTTTCGACTATCAAGGGTATTTTCGTCATTTGCTATTTTTCCTAGTTCTTCTTCTTCCTCTTCATTGGTGGCCAGCCGGCCACCGGCAATGCCCACAGAAGGCTGGGCGAGGGCCACCCTTGCCAGTGAGGGCCGCCCACACTGGTGACAGGCGAGGGACAACCTCACCCAGGGGCTATCCGCAATGTCAGTTCTCGCCAACCCTAGGTGAGGCCGACCCTCGCTAAACCGGCTGCTAGTAAGGGTTGTCGCTAGTTGGCGAGGGTGGTCGAGCCCTTGCCTAATCCTCCCCCATGGTCAGCAAGGGTTAGGCGACCTTGTCAACTGCTAACGAGGGTGGTCGAGCCCTCGTCTAGGGCAGGTGAGGACAACCCTCACAAGATTTAGCAAGGGTGGCCTCACCCACAATCGGTGAGGTCGCCCAACCCTCATCGGCTGCAGGAGAGGCCGCCTTTGCCAAATCTGGTGAGGGTCAGCCTCACCTAGGGTGGGCGAGGGCAGACCTTGTAGATGGCCAAAGGTGACCTCGCAGCGTGGGTGGCCAAGGGTGACCTCGCTTAGCCCTCTATGGCATTGCCGATGGCCGGCCGGCCATCCGCAAAGAGGAAAGAAAAAAGGAAAATAGCAAATAACAAAAATACCCTTGATTGATCAGAAAATTCAATCGATCGGTGACCGGCAAGGTCAATTCTTATTTGAAACAACTAAAGCCACTTTAGGCCTTTATTTGAAACAGCCAAAGTCACTTCAAGTCCTTATTTAAAACAAAGTAAACTTCGGATCCTTATTTGAGAAAATAACAGCACTTCCAATCTTTTTTTGAAATTTTTCCATTGACTTATGATGAATGGTGATTTGATATTTTCAAAAAAGATTCATATTATCTTTCCAATATTCAGTAAATATTTTATATATTTATGCAATATATACACTAAGGAATATAGTTTGCACAGAATGGAAGATTTCGGATGAAATATTGAAAGTAAGAGTGAAAATAAAGAAGACACAAGCGTGCGGACATGGAAAATTTAAGTCGGCAACAATCTTTGAAGAATATGTACTTTCATGGTTATTTCAGGAAGTGAATGTGAGGAAGACGGGACACGGTCAATTCTGAGGATAGTGGGAGGAATTCGGTCAATGAAAAAATAGTAAGAAAGAAGGAAATTGTATCTCTTGCCGTGGATATGGGTTTGGAAAGAGAGGAAAAGAGATATTGCTTCTTTCCTTGGAGGGAACCCCGTCGCTTGGTGTATTCAAGGCGGTCCTTTCTTTTGTCTAAAGAGGGCCGCCACAATTCTAAGGGAGAGCCCGTTCATTCACGAAAAAAGAAGAAGGAAAGCGTGAGAAGCAGAGAGAGAGGGAGAAGCGACTGCCCCAATTCAGATTTTTTTTAACAATGTTTCTCTCCTTCCATCACCACATTCACGCTTCTGACCCCTTTTTCTTCGAGCAAATCACAGACTCCACTTTATTATTTTTACATTTCCTCATGATCATGGATGGTCGCGTGGACCATCCCATGACATGACCATCACTACTTGGAGCCCACCAGAAGAGAGACACGTCTCTTGGCGAAGCCACCGGCAAAGTCAGCCGCGACATCGTACTCCAGCGAGTGCCTGAACCGCCCATCAAGACATCGAGCCCCTTGGCGAACCTGTTGTCCCTGACGTGCCAAGCCGACACCAAGCCCTGCGGCAACGTTGACGCTTGTTGCCCCTTAGTCAAACCCTAGGCGTGCACCCGCGGTTAGGTCACAACATGGATGATGACTAAGAGGGTTTATATCATCCCAATTTCCACTTGTGTTTCTACCTACCTACAAGAATTTCTCGTGTCGAGGTGTTCTCCTATCGATGACTAGCAGTTACTTATTAGGCAATGCTTTTTACCACACCCAGTATGGCGCCTTCGCTGGGCCCGTTCTCAATTATCTGCCTGGCGATGCTCAATTTGTTTCATCTTCCCAAGTTTTGTTTTTGGTCGGATACATCTTCCCAAGTTTTGTTTTTGGTCGGATACATCTTCCCAAGTTTGCATTTTTATTACCTTTTCACGCTTCAAAAGTTGTTTTTGTTTTTTCTGTCGGTACTTCAAAAGTTGTTTGAAAGGTCAAAACATATGCAGGTGGTGTCCTTACTCTTAAACGAAAAAAGATTTTTTATCAGAGCATATGAACGTGAAAGAGGAATCTTTTTTGGGTCTGAAATAGACTCCTGTAGTCATAACATCTTACGAGAAAAACAATTGTGAAAAGCAAACAGAAAGGATATAGGAAGTTATGCTGGGGAAACTCCGAACTGCAAAGCTCTTTTCATAGCTGAAATGTTGCCAAATTTGAACCTTAATGAGATTCTTTGCACTTCTATTTCAAGAAAAGCTAGCAGAACTGACCGAAGAAGATTAACAACACTTTAGAGAGGGGAAATTGCTGCATGTAAAACCATTTTCTCCAAACTTAGATGCCATTCTGTTTTCCAAAAGAATTTATAGGAAGTTGGGAACATCATCCAAACTACGAAATGCTTCATTTCCCTCGATATAGGTTCTATTTATGCTATTTGGGGGGTTTATTTCGAAAGAAGTTGATGCTTGTCCAAGATATTTAATGATCTTATCTCTTTGAACTTTTAACAGACGATTGGTTCCCTTTATTTATGGGCTGGCACCCTGCCTGCCCCAGCCAGATGTCCATTTGCTTCATGATGTCGCGCTTGGCTCGAAGCCATAGGCCTAAATGCTGGCATCAGCACTCAGGTGGTGGATTTCTCATTCTGGTTGCTTCTTGTTCTGTTTCCTGTTGCATTTCTACTTCCAAGCATCTAGCAAATCTTGGTGCAGGGAATTAATCCTACGAGTGGTTTCAGAAGGCATATGCAGGATCACAAACCGTTCAAACCAACATATTATTGTGCTCCGGCACAAATAAAGGAGCAAGTCAAATGAGGAAAAATATTGCAGCTACAGAGGACAGAACATTCGATTACCTCCCTACATAAAATCAGGACGTACTTTTTTTGTTGTTCAGCCACATCTCATCTCATCACGAAGCTCTATTCCACTACCTTTTACCGTTATTGAAGACCGGTTCCCAGAATTTTTGCCAGCAAGTGAATAGGTCTCCATGGGAATCAGCTTGGAATTATTCGGGTAAGGCCAATTCAATTAGGGGATAAATCTGTGATTTCAATGCTCTCCATTCTTTTAACCACAAACTAAAGCTTGAATTGTTAGCCAGAACATCAGCAGACGCCTCTTTTCCATCAAATAGCTTCATTGCATATGCTTCAAACTCATTGAGTCTGTCCCAAAGAAAAGTCAGGTTATTTGGGTCGCTTTCATTTTTGATTTTGTCTAGCCACTCCTTTGCTTCCTCTACCCTTGCCCAAAAGCAAGTGTCTTGGGTCAAGCTTGCGTACCTGGTCCTCCTATTGCCCAATTTCTCAATAACAACTCTCTCAGTCCACCACTGATTGAAAATTTCGTATCTCCTCTCTCTTCCATTACTTATGTAGTGGCCTTTCTTCAGATGCATCCCCGACCGATAATACTCCGCGATGTCCAATGGCTCCACGAGGAGCATATAGAGCTGCGACTCCTCAATTACCCATTCTAAACTTCTGTGAAAGTTGAGTGGGAGCTCATTCTTGTCCATCATACTTACGACACCATCCCAAAAGGCCTTAAGCATGATTCGGTTCTTGTTTATATGTGATTCTCTCTTTGAGGCCCCCCTTTGCTTGAAAGAATCATAGTATCCTCTTTGCATGTTGGAGTTATCGCAACAAGCTTTATACCACTCTATCTCTACCTTGTAAGGAGCAATTTTGGATAGCTTAATGGCTAAATAGGCAGCGTTTAGGTTTGGGTGGCGCTCCTTTTGCCTTGCCATCTTCAAGCAATCTTTTGCCATCGGTGCAATCAATACCTACAAAGTAAAGGTGAAAGAATCTTTAAACTCAAAGGAATTGCACTCGGGAAAAAAAAGCGTGCATTAACACATTTATAGATCACGGTCCCTTGTCAATCTAAGATGCCGTCCGTACCTGTTGAGATGTCCCCAAGGAGTTCAAAGCCATCAAAAGACTTGCTTCATAGCTTGATTCAGAGAGATCTCCTTCTATGAACCTTCTCCCTAAAGACTGAAGAGAAAGTCTCTCTACATACCACCCATACTTAAGGTGCTCCTCAATAACACAACTTGGAGAGCTTGTCCTTAGCATCAAATGCATCATCTTCTTGACCAATACAGCGTTGTCCAAACAAATCACACCCTCCTCCGAACAAAACAAGTAATTCCCTAAGGGCCAAGGCGACCTCCCTCTTGAGCCTTCCCTTGCCTGCACCAAGCGGTCCATGTCCGCTACAGCGAAGGAAAATAGCCAGGCCTTGCCTTCTTTAGTTAATTGGAAGTCGGGGAGATTCATAGAGTTTGGTGACATCATGGACGTGTACCAAAATCTTATGAGGGCCTTCCAATGGGGAGTCTGAACAAGTGATTGGTCGAGAGATAACCTCGGCAATATGTCATGCATTGCCACGACATTGCAGAAGTTGCTAGCCCATCTTTCGCGAAGAATGGCTCGAGAAAGTGACTTGTTGCCAAGGAAAGGAGAGCCAAAACCAATGCACAAGACTGAGGGTGGGAAGATGGATTTGAGGAAGGAAAGAAGCGAAAGAGCTATGAGAAATGCGATTGATCCTCCTATGGAGTGGCCTGTGATCACTATTGACTTGGTATTATCCAACAAGCTACCAATCTGCATACATATTTAAGAATTCCTAAAATATGGTTAAATACTTTTTGGAAAAATCTCAACTACAATGCTTCACTGAAAAATCAACTCACACCAGATCATGTCAGATTAGAAGAGTTACATGAATAGATTAGATAGGAAATCATTGGTTGTATTGCGATTGCTCAACATACAGAACTGTTTATTAAGCGAGTCAAAACAACACTAACATGTTCAACAAACTGATGATAAGTGTGCAAATACGTTTTAACACGTGCATAGAATGTATTTATATGCATGGCCTTTATATTTAGATAATCTCATGAGAAGAGCACCATTCATAACTAGGAAATCAGTCTCATGAACAGTTCGGTTTGAAATAACTCCAAACCAGTCATCGAATCCCCAGTAATTCAAAATTCGGACCTAGAGGTCATCAAGGACCAAATGGGCCATTAGAGCCCTTGTCCACACTTGATCAACGTGGATAGGCCCGAAGGACAAAATCGTGGGCCCGAGCTTCGCCAGCCTACTTCGGACAATCCATGCCTTAATAAAGTTTAATACTTTAAGGGAAAGTTCCAAATAAGGATACAAAGTGCCCTTATATTTTTAAATAAGGATCTGAAGTGGACATTATTTCAAATAAGGGCCTAATGTGTTTTTTTTTTCCAAATTAAAATATGAATTCGACTTTGTTTCAAATAAGAGTGAACTTGCCAGCTAGTAAAGGGCAATTCCATCTTTTTAATTTTTTTTTTTTTTTCTATTTTCATTAAAAAACAAAATAAAAAATAAAACTTAAAAAAAATAAGAAGGAAAAATACAAGCAGGCGGGCTCCCTCTTGCCTATGGCTACTACCCCACCAGCGATGGGATAGCACCGGCTTATATTTTTCAATTTGATTTAAATTTAAATTGTGTTTGGACAAAAATATTCCTGATTAGCTGGACTTTTTGTTGGCGGACGAGGTTAGGCCCTTATTCGAAACAACCATAATCATTTTAGGCTCTTTTTTAGACTAATATGACCACTTTACGCTCTTATCTGAAATAATTTTCACTTCAAACTCTTATTTGAGAAAATGACAGCGTTTTGAGCCCTCATTTAGAATTCTTCCATAATGTAATCGTGGGAAAGAAAGAGCTCTGGAATGAAAAGGAAATAAGGTACATGCCACTAGAGATTTTGCCATCACGAAAGTTTGAGATAGCTTCAAGATAGAAGCTCAGAAATAAAAATAAAAATAAAAATTAACCATTAGCATCATCAGCCTCACAAAAGTTTTATAAGAATAACTTTTTTGAAAAGAGTCGATGACGATATAAAAAGATAATTTTGTATTTCTCATGAATTTGGAAAAATATGTAGAACCTAGAAAGGCGAAGGAAAAATTATAGGAATTACTAATCTTAGAATGTAGTTTGACGAAAATCATCATATGATGTTCCTCAGTGATATGATCAGTCGGGGGATATCTCTCTTTTTTACTTTATTTTTGGTCAGGTAAAGTTAAAAAGAAATAAATGAATAAATAAAGTAAAGTTGTTGCCGATGAACTAGCCTGGCTCTGAAGATCATCGCGCGAATGATAATGAAGGAAGTGGTGAAGCACTCCGGAGTGGACCATGACGGGCTCTTCACCTTCGTAGCGGCGTGTCAGCGCCGCGAACAGCCCGTGGCCTGCTGCATCCAGCCGCGCCAGCATGGTGCAGCTTGGATCCCAACCAAGCACCGGCATCTCTTGGATGCCCGAGAATGCCACGTACCCCACGCCCCCGACTTGCTCCACCACGAAGGCACCGCTCCCCATCGCATTCGCCGCGCTGCACAGCCTCCACGCCTCCTTCAGCAGCGGCGTCGAAGCCAGGAAAGTCCCCATCATCTCGCTTGTCTCAAACCTTTCCAAGACAACAAAGGAAAAGGAAAAGAGAAGCAAAAACAGAGCAAAAAAGGTTAAGGAAGGAAGAGCAGTTTGAGACAGGAAACGCCGGAGATTGAGGAGGGCAAGAGAAGGGAGGAGATTGTTACGATGAAGCTTCGGCGTCCATGATTCAGCAGTCGTGCTCAGTCGTATGCAACTCTGTTCGGTTCCCGACAATGCTATGGCTTCTTAAGCGAGAGCAGTTTTGCACCCGTTTCTCTTCTCGGTGTTGCATAACAATTCTAATAAAGCCACGTCAAAGCCCCAGGGAGAGAGAGAGAGAGAGAGAGAGAGAGAGAACGAGTTGCTTTCGTAATTGACGATCACTTGGAGGACATTTCCGAAACGGGGTACGAGCTGGCATGGAGGCCAAGTTACATGGTCAAGATCAAGAGAGTTGCTTTTGCTTGTACCTTCCAGTGGCCGCTCTTACAGCATCTTCGCGCCATCTCCCAACCGCTTCTCTCCATCACTTTTTTAGTGAGGGCACTTCAAGATTCTTTATAGGTTTGAATTTTCATCCACCAGCACTGGTATTAATATTAAATCTTCAGAAATTTCGCAGCAACTCATCTCTTTGTTAAAGGCACGAATGAAAATCATTTTATTCCAAAAATCAATTTCTAATTAGATTTCCTGGATAAGTTTCCCAATAGAAATACACGTTTGAAAGCAATACAAAAATTCTGCTCTCAGAATAGAAATTATTTCTCCCTCTCAAGTGCTAGTGATGGATGGCTGGTGATGACGGGTGGGTGGCCACTTAGTAGCAAAGGCAAGTGATGAGAAAATTTTTCATTTTTCATTTCTATTCCAGAAATAAATAAGTGAATTTTTTTTTTTTACTTTTTATTTCTATTCTAAATCTATTTATGGACTAAAAAATTACTTCAAAAATAATTACATTACCAAACAATTTTTTTTTCAAACCTATTTCTGGAAATAGAAAAATAATTTTGGCTAGAAATGAAATGATTATCATAGGTGTCCTAAATGATTGGAGGCTAATAAGAAGTAAGTTATAGGACGAGGGCTTTCTTTGTGTATTTGTTCCCGTGTTTTGCTTCTTCTTCTTCTTTTTTTCTTTCTGTCGAATGTTTTGGTCTCGTCATTGTCCCCGTTGTGGGAATGGCTTTGCCTTCCTATTTTCAAAGATCTATCTAGCTACAACGACTTTTAAACTTCTATTTTTGATTATGTTCTTGTCATGGTATATGAATTTTGACATGTGTATTAAGTTTGCACACTCTAAAACTTGACTTATGAGACCTTTTAGAATGCAAATGATATCTATTATGTTCCAGAAATCAGTTTCTAACTAGAATTAATTTTTCTATTTTTGTTCTTGAATGAGTTTTTAAATGAAAATACACATTTGATAACAATACAAACTTTGTGCTCTCGAAATAAAAATTCATTTGCTAACGACACAAAATTTCTCTCTCTCTGGCAATCGGCGGCTCATGGCAAATAACGAGCGGCTATGGCGAGTGACTACAGCAAACGATGAGTAGCAGTGGATGGCGGGTGGACAGGACGATGGGTGGGTGGCCAGCTAGCAGCGAGGGTTAGAGAAGAGTTTTTATTTCTTATTTTTGTGCAAAAAACAGAAAAATAAATAATTTTTACTTCTGATCTCTGATTCAAATTTATTTCTAGACTAAAAATTTATTCTAGAAATAAAAAAAATAAAGTTGCGTTACCAAATGAATTTTTGTTCCAAATATGTTTCCCATAATTGAAAAATAGAAAACAAAGAAACTGAATGATTACTATATGCGCCCTTAAAATCTTGTGAAACCGTTTAAATCTCCTAAAACTAAAATAGTACTTTTCATTTTAGTGAAGTCAAATAATTAACATTTTTGGTCACCAAAAAAATTATTTTTCTTTACCAAAAAATAATTAACAGTTTTTTTTTAATAATTAACAGTTTTTTTTTTGTCGCTAAATCTCATGAATCCTGTCTTAACTAATCAATAAAGTTTCTAGGATATTTTATAGACGCTAAAATTCACCTAATATTGATTTAGTCATCAATAAAACCAAACGCCTAGACAAGTATGCCCAGGGACTTTGAGGAAATTCTATGGTAGTCCCGTACAATTATGCCCTCTATTTTCCATAGCTAGGTAAGATGTTGCAAATATTTGGATCTCCCTCTCAATGACACGCATTACGTTTAAGTATGAAAATCTTTTTCTCTTTCCATAAAAAGTTATACAATTTCTTCCCATGATGTATTCTTATCGATAATTTCACTTCATTATGTAATAATTCAAATATTTCAAAATATATGAGTCAAAAGTAAATTAACTATTACGCATTCAACCAAAAAAAAAAAAAAAAAAAGAGTAGAGCACTCTTTAGTACCAAACCCATAAAGCAAATATGATGCGTAACTATTGCTTATCAACCATATATTTTATAAACCATGATGTCCTACCCATTTGGTACTATCGTTGCCTTAAAGAGTTGTGACTTTAGATGATTTTAGAAGAAGTCCATTCACTTAACACAAGATGGAAGATTAATTCAAGTTATATTACATACTCTATAGACCACGCAAATTGCTAATATTGAAGCTGTTTCTTATGCACGTCCACGTGATCAATAGTCTGGGTAGATCCACGTGCCACACGATACCATTTCAATAAGCAAGATCACCGTAAATAGCCATTGGACTACATTGTTTGAAAGACGCAATGTGAGGCTGCGTTGACACGATGAAAACGTAATGTGAAACGTGGAAACGCCGGAAATCAATGTGAGCAGGAGAAAGGAGGAGGCGGCTGTTACTATGAAGCTTCGGAGTCCGTGGTTCCCTGTTTTGCCCGTGGAGTGGGAAGTGAAATGAATATCAACCCGGAATTTGTGATCGTCTGAATGATGACGGCCTTGAGAAGTGGGTCAAGTCGTGGGAGTCGGGGTCTGAGTCGGAGACCCGCCAAGACGTGAGGCCAGGCGGGCGAGTTGGATCATCCTGAAGATGGGTCGTTGATTTCCAGAGACGAGGGAACTCGCAGACGACAGACGGGAGAGAGATGGTGGAGAACGGGAAGTGAAATGAATTTCAACCCCGTAACTTTTTGTCGCCAATAATTTGTCGGCCTTGTGAGGGGGGTCAAGTCGGACACTTGCCAGGACGGTAGGCCAGGCCGGCGAGTTGGATCTTCCTGAAGATTGGACGTTGATTATAAAGGAAGAGAAACTCGCGAAAAGACAGGAGAGAGAGAGATGGAGAACGTGACGGAGGTCGTGGCGTTAGCGCGGGGGATTTCTTCGTATGGATTTCCGTCATATGCCATGCGCTGTCTTTTTCCATTTTTTTTTCTTAAAATATGATTAAGGACGCAATAATTTGTCCGAGAAAAACGTTTTGCTGTTCATTTGACCGCGACTCCGGGGAACGTTTTCGACACGGGAGACGAGCTGGCATGGTTGCCAAATCGCTTCTCTGCGACTCCGGCTTTGAAAATCCCTTATCGTTGGAATCACTATGCTCAGGAGAGTTGCTTTTGCTTGCTACCTTTCTCTGACCCTTCTTGCAACTCCATCTCTTCCTCTCTCTTCGAAGAGGGACCATAGGAAAAAAAGAAAAGTCTGTAACCAGCAATACTAGTCATAGTAAAATTGATTTCGCAAATTAATGTAGTAATCGATGTGTTAAAGGATTGTTGGAATAAAATATGACTCATTTATCTAAATGTCAATTTCCATTTTGTAACATCACGTAAGCATAAGAGATATTATCTAAAAAGGTCATAAACCTATTGTACTTGACAAATTCAATCTTAAACTTTTCAAGTTTACCAATTGAGTTACAAAACTTTTGACGATTTGCTAATTGAGTTATTTTAATCAATTTTGTTTGGAAATCATTGACGTGGATGCCAAGTGGCATCATTGATGTTGAATGAGACAATTTTTTTGATTAAAAACGATTGTTTAATTAAAAATAATTTTTATTTATTTATTTATTTTTTTTTTTTTAGTGCCGGCAACTCACTTTGGCCACAAAGACCTTCCCACTTGGGTGAGGGCCATTGCTAATGGCGCCACAAAGTCCTTGGGCGAGGGCCGTTGCAGCCGTACCGACTGCAAGTAAGGTAGCCCTTGCCTAGATTTGATACGGGCCTCACCCTCGTCCACATAGCCCGACATAGGAAAAAAAAAGCAAAAAAACAAAAAAAAAAAAAAGAGGGAAAAAACATTTTAAAAAAAATTCAAAAATTTGTTCGTGATAGTGTTGGCAACATCACATAAGACAATTAATGTCCACGTCAGCAATTTCCGACTTGATTGGTCATATGGACTCAATTGATAAATTGTCAAAAGATTTATGATTCAATAGACAAAATCTAAATGTTTAGAAATGAATTAGTCAAAGTATAATCAACTTAGGATTTTTTAGACAATTTTCCCCTTATGCGTGCAGTGCTTAGTATATTTCGTTGAGATCAAACAATTTCTTCAAATACATTCTTCCAATCACTATATAAATTTAATCTTTGATGGAGTGATTTTGACCATGTTAAAACTTTTGGACCTGGAAACTTCTAAAATAAAATTCCTATTAATTTGACCAGGCCTTGCATGCTAATTTGATCCACAGAAACCTCGTCATCCTTTTCCAAAAGATTAGAATTGTCAAATCTCATCGCCCACATGCCGCGCAAGTTCCAGGCAATTGATTCGTGAAATTTGGAAATGTTGGGCGGCCGGAGACCAAAGAGTCGACGACTCCACAGTACTGGTCTTCCTCGTGAGTCGACGACTAAGTCTAAGAAGGGACGTCGTGAAATGCACGGGGAAGTATCGTTGCTTTCAGATTGTCCGTGGATTCATTTGCCCTCGAAGGGCTTCGGAATGTTGAGCGGTAAGATGAGCAGTGCCTCGGGTTGCATTCCCATGCATTTCGGTGCAATTTTGAAAGCCCATTTGCACCCATGTCTTGATAAAGCCAAAGCCTAGCGCCACTTATCCGGCGAAGGAAGTGGCCAGTTCTTTGTAGGGACCATTTGCATTGAGACTGGTAGGAAAAATTATTCAAAAAGTCTTAAACCTATTACACTTTTGTCAATTCAGTTCTAAACCTTTTAATTATATCAAATGAGTTTTAAACAAATTCACTTTTTGTTAATTGAGTCTATCAAGCCAATTTTAATTGAAATTTATTGGCGTGGATAGAAAGACAACCTTGCAAAGCCCACGAGGTCATCCCTTTGAGCTCGCGTGAGGGTGACAAGGTTGCCCCTCGCTAGTTCCCAGCGAAGGCGACCTCACTTGAGGATGGCAAGGCCGACCCTCATCGGTCGAGCCTTTGGCCGATTGCCAAAGGCTAGGCAACCGACAAAAAGGAGGAAGAGAGATAGAGGGGGAAAAAAAGAGAGAGAATTTAAAAAAAAATCAAAATTCAAAAATATATATTTTAAAAATGATAATTTTTTTACTACCTCAATGTCAATCGTGCCACATAGGATGCTTGGCATCCACGTCGGCGAATTTCAACCAAAATTGGTTAGATGAACTCATTTAATAAAAAGTGAAAGGTCTAGATTTAAATTGGCAAAAGTATAATAAGTTTATGATTTTTTGGACCATTTTCCAGATTGATTGTTACTTTTGAGAGAATCACCCACTAGAATGAGCGAGGAAAAACGACATAAAAGTTCTGTAAATTTTGGCTCAATATATAATATAGTCTTGAGCTTTTAATTTATTTAGTATGATCCATAAATTATAACCCCATGTGTAATATGATCATTGAACTTTTAATTTGTTCAATGTGTACTTATTTGATTTAGTCCATAACCAATATAAAAATATTCAATATTGTAATTGAACTTCAATTAATGAAATGAAAATATTAAACGTTTTCATATAATTTTAGAATTACGTTCTATATACACATACACACTAAAAATCTAAAGACCATATTGAATAAGTTAAAAATTCAAACACTATATTATATATTGAATTATAATTTAAAGATTATATTGAATAAATTAAAAGTACATAAATTATATTATATATTATATCAAAGTTTAAAGATCATTTTATATGTTATCCCGAATCAATGATGGAAATAATTATGCTGGGCATGTATCTTTACATACTAGCGTTAGAGTTCCCTGAAATTGCCATATTGCATATTCGTCCCCATCCGAGCACGTCTTGTCTTGTCTCCATCGAGCGTCATCGCAAGCACGAGGGTGCGCTGCGCTCGTTTTCCACTTTAGTCGGGGTCGGCAACCGTGAAGTGTTTTTATTTGGCGTTTTCCATCTTTAGTCTCCGAAACTATCGGCAAATTTACGTAAGTTTAGACAAATTTATCATTCGACCGTAAAAAACTCCAAATTGATAAATTTGTGACAAATAACCGTGAAGTGTTTTCATTTAACTTTTTTAACGATAAAATTTAATAAAAACTAACAGAGGGTAAATTTGAACTTTTGGGGTAAATTTGTCCTTCGTTCCAAACTTTTCCCTTCGCTCCCCCCCCTTTAATATCGCTCGGTTCTAAATTTGAGACGTGTCGATTACACAATGGTTAAATATTAGCACGTACGTTCACCGACAAAATTTGTGATGATTTTTTTACAGCATGTGGATTGTGATGTAATATCAAAGGTAAAGGACAAAAAGTGTGAAAAAAGTTAGAAGTAAAAATGCCCCCATGCATTGTCGCGTTATTCTTCGCCCGAGGGCCTTCGTTATTGTCCTTGATCACATACGAAATGGAGGAAGGCCCACTCTAGTGCTCAAGCCAACTGACCACTCTGCTATAATAAGTCATTCGAAACGTTTGGGGATGGGAAACTCTTCTTAAGACGAGTTGATTGTGAACACATCCTTCCTTTCTATAGAAATAGTATCACAAATAATCCTTGTCCACGAACTTTTAATTTCTTCAACTGGTCTCTTGCCCACCTTCGTTGGCTCAACAAAGGGACGAAGGAGGAAGACAGGAGCGAATCGAATTTTCATCATGTCATCATTGTCCGAAGATAATTTTTAATTTCACCACCCGCATGTGGTATAAGTTTCACTCATTTGATTGGCCAAAAGAAATTCCTTATGTGGAATTGAAAAATGCCTCGCCGCGGTATAATTAATAAAAGCCCAACAAAAATTGCTTAAAAAATTCAAATAAAATATTTGCATCATTCCGACATAAACTGCCAGACAGAACAATTGGCAATTCGACATTACTAGGCTTTTACTTAAATCAACAACCAGTCTACGAATTAATATAATAAATATAACATTGCCTTTGGTTTGTCTAGGTTTGACTTTGCATGTACCGTCCCTCATATTATAATAAATCTTCAGAACTTTCCCGTGAACTTCCCTTTTTTATCGTTACACTACTCGTGTAAGCAACGTAATTCCCAAAAGTGAAATAAAGTTCCACCCTCATGCTGAAAAGGCGAAATAGCTAATGCCTAGTCCTTACACTAATCCCGAGAGAAATGAACCCCGAAGGACCTTCATCTTCATCTCCATCGGATGATCAAAAGGCAAGAGAGCTAAATCACTATCCATGCCCTCCTGCGAATGGAGCAAAAAGGTCTCGTTGAATGGTTCTATTCGCTGAAAAATATGAATGAGTGATAGAACAGATTAGCACCCCCAGATGATTAATGATTTTTCATCCGCATGCTAGTGTCACGGGCCGAAAGAGTGTCGACCCAAGAGGTTCCCCGAGGATGATTGCGACTCGCCTGTGGACTTCCTGCTCTCGCTTGGATTTCCACCAAGTCTTCTCCCCGAAGGTTCCAAGGGCGGACGACACCGTCATTTCACCTGATTTTAGAAGCCCCTTATTTATGTCGGTGGTTGGTTGCTTCCGTTATTTATGTCGGTAGACGGTAGTTGATATTTATGTCGGTTGTTAAGGCGGTGCGATCTCGCCCGTCGGATGAAAAGTAGATCGACGGTTGTAAGCCGAGGCCCCCAACTATAAAAGGGGTGTCCTCCCTCATTTGTAATCATCCAACATTTCAGCAATCCAAGTTCACTTTCCTTCCAAAGCTCCTCTCTCTAAACTTTCTCTCTCTAAAAGATCCCGGTTGTGCAAGTGAGTTGAGCGATTGATCGAGTAAGGCTTGACTTGGGTGATCCAAAGTTGCTCGAGTCGCCGCACGGTTCGATCCCAAATTGATCGGCCCGTGACAAGTGGTATTAGAGCAAAGGAGAGTTCCGTTTGGAGAAGGAGTGCCAACTGTTCGAAGGAATGTCGAGCCAAGAAGCTGTTATGAAGGGAGAGGCCGCGCAAGTCAAGGAGACCCGTGGCCGAGCAAAGAAAAGAGACGCCTCGATGGAAGCCGTAGCTGCGTTCAATGAGAAGATTGCGAAGGTCCGGAGTGCCGTGCTCGAACTCATGGAAGGTCTTGACGATGTGCGAGACCGAATCATGGAGGTTGAGACCTCGCTCCGTGAAGACTTCACAACCGGCCTCAACGAAGCTACCGCCCCTTTGCACGAGAAGGATGAAGCCCTTGAAGCATCGATCGATGTCTTGAAGGAGCGTGTCCAAGTGATCGAGGAAGAAGGTCCACGGAAGGACGAGGTCGAAGCCATGAAGGCAGAGATCCAAGAGCTCAAGACCGAGCTCACCCTATGCAAGATGAGCATCGCCAATGGAGCGATGCCTACTCAAGCGGTGCCCAAGATCGAGGTACCAAAACCCAAAGAATTCAAAGGCGAACGATCCACCAAAGAGGTGGACAACTTTGTCTGGAGCATGGAGCAATACTTTGGCGCTGCCAACATCCACAACGAGTCGATCAAGGTACGAACCGCTTCCATGTTCCTTACTGATACGGCAATGCTTTGGTGGCGAAATAGGTGTGACGAGACTAGACGCGGTGCCATTCCCGTAGAAACATGGGATGACTTCGTAAAGGAGTTCCGCGACTACTTTTTTCCTGAGTTTGCTCAACAAGAAGCCCGTAGCAAGCTTCATCGCCTCGAGCAAAGAGGTGCGATCCGAGAGTACGTGAAAGAGTTCACGAAGCTCAAACTCCAAATTCGCAACATAAGCGAAGAGGAGGCTCTCGGAGCGTTCATGGATGGATTGAAGCCATGGGCACAACTCGAGCTCAAACGAAGGGATGTGATGAGTCTTGCACGAGCGCTAAGCGTGGCCGAGTCGCTCGTCGACCTCACCAAGACCGAACCAAGGAGTCGATCGTGGAGGTCGGATCGATCCGAGGACGAAGGAAGAAACACTTCCCGAGGTGCGCACGATCAAGGTGGCCGAGCCAAAGCATGGGGAGAAGGGTCTTCCAAGGCATCCTTCCAAAGGGGTCGACCGCAATCGGACTGCACGACGAGTAAGTTCAATCAACCCCCGCCTTCTCCTTGCTTCATTTGTCAAGGTCCACATTGGACCCAAAAGTGCCCGAAGAAGGGTCGAATCAATGCCCTCCTTGCCATCGAGGAAAAAAAGGAGGAGCACAAAGAGTATAAGCGGCAGATTCGGATTGGAGCTGTAAGGATGGTCAACTCGGTCCAAGCCCGATCGCCGTCGAAAGAAGAAGCTGCACCAAACACGGACATGTTCTTCATAGAAGTCGAAGTGGGCGGCCGAACACTTTGCGCCTTGGTCGACACCGGTGCGTCGAACATGTTCATGTCGACCGAAGTAGCCAAGGCCTTGGGACTTCGCGTGGAACCATCTGGGAAGTCGTACAAGCCCATCAATTCAGATGACTTCAATGGCATAGGAGCAACTCCCGACGTGGATGTCAAAATTGGCGGATGGAAAGGCAAGATGGCATTCGAGGTAATCCCTCTTGACGATTATGACCTCATTCTTGGCATGCAATTCTTTGAAAGTGTGGGAGCCATGATTGACATGAGGACCAAGTGTCTCATGATCCTCAACCAAAAATGCCTGTCGATGATCCCCATGGTCAAAGGGGTGGTCGACACCAAGACCATCGCGTCGATCCGACACCTCGACAAGAGCTTGAAGGCCGTGATGTGCATCAACAAGCTGTCCGAGGTGAAGCCGAAGGTCAAGTTGGATCCTACTCCAACACACTCTATGTCGATTCAAGTGCTCTTCCCCGAGGTTGAGTGCTCACCGCATATCATGCCAAAGCTGAAGGAGGAGTCGCATGCCAAGCCCGAGCTGACCATAGAAGGATGTGGTCCTTCGTTCGTGAGCATTTGAGCGAAACGAAACAAGAACAAGAGGGCCCGTGCCAAAGCCCGTGCTCGTGCCAAGAAGGCCGACCGTCAAGCTGAGAGCGACGAGGACGTCACTCGATTGAGTGGGGGAGAATGTCACGGGCCGAAAGAGTGTCGACCCAAGAGGTTCCCCGATGATGATCGCGACTCGCCTGTGGACTTCCCGCTCTCGCTCGGATTTCCACCAAGTCTTCTCCCCGAAGGTTCCAAGGGCGGACGACACCGTCATTTCACATGATTCTAGAAGCCCCTTATTTATGTCGGTGGTTGGTTGCTTCCGTTATTTATGTCGGTAGACGGTAGTTGATATTTATGTCGGTTGTTAAGGCGGTGCAATCTCGCCCGTCGGATGAAAAGTAGATCGACGGTTGTAAGCCGAGGCCCCCAACTATAAAAGGGGTGTCCTCCCTCATTTGTAATCATCCAACATTTCAGCAATCCAAGTTCACTTTCCTTCTAGAGCTCCTCTCTCTAAATTTTCTCTCTCTAAAAGATCCCGGTTGTGCAAGTGAGTTGAGCGATTGATCGAGTAAGGCTTGGCTTGGGTGATCCAAAGTTGCCCGAGTCGCCGCACGGTTCGATCCCAAATCGATCGGCCCATGACACTAGCGTCTGAGCAAATGGACAGGTGGGCCAAACTCGCAAACTCCAGTGAGTACGACGAAATACGATGGTCGGTTCCTGCCATTGAAGTCCGCACACGTTCTAACTGCTATCCAAGGATACGATTAGGTGACAAGATGCATGGTCAAAAGACAAGGTTATCGTACGATAGCTCAAGTGAGTAAATTGCATGATACACTTGCAGCCTAAGTAATACGGATATGCGACACGAACGCACGATATAATATGATACGATATGCCGACACGTCATTTCTAAAAAAAAAAAATAGAGAATTCTAACACGTTTGGACACGTTATATATTAAATGAATATTTTTATTTTTAATTAATTTGATTCAAATTCACAAATAAATAAATAATAAAAGAGCTTACAATGAATTTGCACTAATAATATTAATAAACTATTCATAGGAAATTTGAAAGACATATTAATAGTTAATGGGTATCCATATTTGAGAATATATTTCTAACTTTAACAAAAATTATAAATGAAAAAAATTAATAACAAAAAATTATAATCAAATTATTTTAAAAAAATCTATGATATTCTATAATAATTAAAATTTATCATTATTTAAATTTTAATATTTTTATTTTCGAAAACTATTTTAAGCTTATTAATTTAGTTTTTAACAAATATAATATCGCCATCCAAAATTTATTTTCCTCCCATTTTCTTTTTCGGCTTAATATCCTAAAAATCCCAAACCGATACACTTGTGGCAAATTTACCCTCAAACTATTTTTTGACTACAAAAACTCCCAAACTGGTACACTTTTGACAAATTTATCCAAATTGGTACACTTATAACAAATTTACACTCTATTAGTTTTCGTTAAATTTTACTATCAAATTATTAAGTTAAATGACACGTAACAGTTGACTGATATACCAATTTAGAATTTTACATTCCGTTTGTCACAGTTTACAATTTTAATGATTTTTTTGTAGTATTAAATCAATTTAACGGATGATATATTTGTCACAAATTTACCAGTTTAGAATTTTTTACGGTCGAATAAATTGGATTTGTAAATTTGTCATAAATATAAAATTTTAGGATTTTTTTTATGATCAGTCAGGGTAAATTTATCACAAATGTACTATTTTAGGGTTTTTCATGATCAAAAAAATAGTTTGGATAAATTTGTTATTGGTGTACTAATTTAAGTTTTTTCAGGATAATAACCTTTTTTTTTTTTTTTTTTTTTTCCAAACCCTCATTCTCCAAAATTTAGTTCCCTCCTTCATTTCTCTCTCCCCAACGCCACCTCAAACCCACCCCTCCCCCATCAGTTTCTTTTCCTCATTTCTCTTGCCCACCCCCCCCAAAAAAAAAAAAAAACCAATAACATGTCATTTCCCTTAATTTTACCTTCCACCCCACGCCACCCCTCTGATTTCTTTCCCTTGTTTGTCCCCCTCCCCCAACCTGTCATCAACAATCCTCTCTTGGACACACGAGCCATAACGTGTTGAAAAAGGCTGACCACATGTCAAAAAATTCAACACGATTTGACCGCATGTCCGAGCGTGTCAGACATGACATGGAAGCTTGGACAGCGTGTCCGTGCCTCGTAGCTTGCAGCCTTTCTCCTTTTTTTTTTTTTTTTTTTGGGTCGGAATATGAATTTAATAAATAAAAAGTGTTCAAACATAAGTGATCACTAAGGGAAGCATCCAGACAATGGCTCGCCGAGAGAACAATCGTGAAGGACAAATTATCAACAAAAGATTAGCTTTTAGTTGGGAATGTAAGGGTGCGTTTGTTTGTGTTTCTGTTCAAAAATTGTTCCAAAGAACAGAAATAGAAAAAATTATTTCTGCTCCGGGGAACAATTTTTTAAATGAAAGAACGCGTTTGGTAAATTTGTTTCAGAAATAGAAAAAGAACGGAAACACGTTTGGTAAACTTGTGTAATTTTTTAATATTTTATTTTATTTTTCCTTTTTTCTTTCTTATTTTTTATTTTTTCATTTTTTTCTTTTTCCTTTTTTTTTTTTGGTCGGTCGCCGGCCTCGCCCATGGCCGACGACCGATCGACGAGAGCTGGCAGCCTCGCCCAGCCACGGTGAGGCTTGCCGGGGGCTAGTGACGCTCCGGCGAGGTCGCTGGCCCTGGACGGCCGGTCGCCGGCCATGGCTGAGGCCGGTGACTGGCCAAAGAAAAAAGAAAAAGAAAAGAAGAAGAAAAAAGAGAGAAGAAAAAGAGAGAAAAGAGAAAACTTATTCTTAAAAATTGTTCCAGAAACAAGAAACACGTTTTTCTTGTTTCTTGTTTCTGCTCCAAATGTGTTCCCGAGAACAAAAAAAATAGATTTGAAACAAAAACACAAACAAACGCATTTCTGTTCTTTTTTTGTTCCCCAGAACAAAAAAAAAGGAATTGTGTTTATAAACAGAAAAAAGAAACATAAACAAATAGGCCCTAAATGATCAGTTGGAAACTACCTATGTATATTAATCACAGAACCCTCAATTTTATACCTTTTCTTGCCTTTGTTTGCACACCCCCCAAGGGTATTATGTTGGTATGTGCCTATAACTCTTCTGCTACCGACGAGATAACAAATATGGAAAACCTATTGAGAGAACAAATGGTATTACAAGGACTTTTTTAAGTTATAAGACAGAACTCTAAGAACCACTTTTCCGAAAATACCAATTGCCTTTTCATTTAGAAGATAACACTACTAGGTTGACCGCAGCCGATGATTTTTATCCAGCAAAACAATAGGAGAATCATGTATTTTGCTCTCTGTGGTTCTCAAGCACAAGATCGCATTGCTATTCGAATGTACAAAAGGAGTTCCCACATCTTTACATGTAAAACCCATCACACAAGCAAGACAAGTAAACTGAATGTACAATATGCAGAATCAGCAACTCTCATTGAGTTATATTGGTTAAAAGTTGAAATGTGGCGACAGCCAATCGAACTAACTAATACATCATCAAATCCTAACCGGATGAAGACATGTTCAGGGCATCCAATGTGGACAAACTGCCAAATATAGAGTGCTTACAGCTCGTTCAGGGTTTTAGCAGATAGTTTGAACATAGCATACTGATTGTTTATCTGACTTTTTTGAAGGTGCAACTATAGGAAACAACATAAGCATATAGTTGGTCTAGGTTATTTTCATCATGCAAAAAAAAAAAAAAACTTGGTCTAGGTGATTTTCTTACATAGGAACACAAATAGTTCAGGCTCTTTTATCAACATCATTAAGTTCATTTCAAGTGAAATTCAGAATTCATGCTTGAAGCATTAGCTTTATCTGATATCTACTAAAATAAGAAAATACTGATGTCACAATATAAATTTTAAATGTAAATCAATGGAGTACATTATAATGTGATTTTCCAGGCAAATAGATATCTGCTCCAAGAGTTGTAAGATTATTCCAAGTCGTCCTATAGGAATGAGTACAAATTCACCGGCTTTAACAGCATCAACTGCACAGGAGCATATAAAGTTCAAGTTGTCCATTTCCTCTGAGTTCTCATCAGCATGAAGTAAGAGCTCCTCCAAATCACTGGTTTCATCACAGTAAACTCACATCTTAATCTCATAGATGCCAAGTGTCAAAATCTACCTTATTAGAAAAAAACGAAGAGCTGAAAGAATCAAATGGTACTACACTATACAACCATGATTTGGCCATAGTATTCACAACCCTAGAGGAGATATACTCAATAAAACAGGTTGCCTCAAAGTTGAAGAACCCTCGGGAGCAGTGTAATTACTACCCTTGTTGGTTGTTTCCAGGATATCCAGAAATGAAAAATCTGAATATATTAGTAAATCGTATGAGCAAAGAGCGCTAGAATTAAACTCCAAAGTATGACCACGAACAAATTCAAAGCTCGAGATAAATCTTATCGTTCCTTCGGATACCTTATTGTTCAATTACAAGCTTCTATTTCCAATGTGGTGCCGATTGGTTTGACACTTAGGGCTTGTTTGTAATGGTCTAGATAGTAACTAATTCTATTATTTGGTTTCGGGGAATAGATTTGAAATAAAAATCTATTTGATAAATTTTTTGTTCCTGGAAATAGATTTGGAACACAATCAAGAAATTTTAAAAAAAATTACTTCTTTATTTTCGAAAACAATTCCAGAATCAAATCTATTTTTTCTTCTTTTCTCTTCTCTTTTCTTCTCTTTCCTATTCTTCTTCTTCTCCCCCTCCCTTTTGGCCGGTTGCCAGCTCGGCCATGGCTGGTGACCTCGTTGAAGTGTCGCTGGGGTGAGGCTCAACAACTCAAGCCTTGCCATGGCTGGGCGAGGCTTGCCCTCGCCTTAGCTAGGTGAGATCAACCTTGTCTAGATCTAGCAAGGCTAAGCCTTGCTGGGCCACTGCTAGGTCGACGTTGCTTGATCTCACTCAGCTCATAGTGAGATTAGAGCCAACAAGCCTCACCGTGGCTCAAGTCGCTAGGGGCCAGTAATGCTCCCACGAGGTCGCTGGCCCTCATTTGGCCGATCCCTAGCCATGGCTAGCAACCAGAGGAAGGAAAAGATGAAAAGGTAAAAAGAAAAGAAAAATGAGAAAAAAATTAATAAAATTATTAAAAGATTAAAAGAAAATAATTTGAGCTAGAAATTTTAAGGGTTTTACCAAATGTATTTTTATTCCAATAATAAAAATTTTGGACAGTTATCAAATGTCTTCAAATGCTTAAAATTTGTTCCTGGGAATAAAATAAAAAAGAATCACTTCTAAGTAGAAATTATTTATGAGGATAGAATGGTTTTTTTTTTTTTTTTTTTTGGTCAGTCCTACTCTATACCTATTATTTATGAGGATAGAATGGTTACTAAATATATCTTTATTGTGCCATTGTAGAAAGCCACTTCCACTTATTTGAGTCTTTGAACCTTCTTAACATAATCCTCTATGTCAGCTGCACCAAGAGGCACTCTTCATCACTATCTCTTAAAAGGTTATCAAACAAACGAAAATGCAGTTTCTAGGAAGGAAGGTAAGATGCAGTATGAAACAAGCGTGATCACATCTCGGGAAATGCAAGGATACCAATGCTTCATAATCTTCAACGGCCAAAGCTTCTGACCACAATATGTGAGCCTTCGCGCATTTAATTTAGAGATGCTTGACCTATCAAGAAAGTCATCTAACAAGAAAAGGCATTTTAAGCCTTGGCTGCAGGACAAACTCCCAACATCAAAATTTAATCTGGATCTGACGCCCATTAAAAAGCTTGGGCTCTATCCTGACTAAGGGAGGGGCCGAGAGAAAAAACTAGTATTTGTGCTTTGCAGATAGTTACAATGAGGATCTAAGCCATGATAAACTATCAAGCCACATCTTATATGCGATTTAGCTACAGAACAGAACCACACGAAGGTTGTTCCCATCAGTGCCCAATACTATCCCCTGCAGTGCAGGAGGAAGTGATTCCAGCTCCTCCCACTTCATCCAGTAAGGACTAGTGAAATCTTCAGATCCATAAAACTGCCTGAATTCCTCATTCCATCATAGGTTTCCCAAGTTTCACTGTTGCCTCGGTTGCATATACCTAAGGTAAAAGCATGGATCTTAAGCAAGTTACAATCTTTTAACGCACAAATCCAAGACCAAGCGATAGTTAAACACACACTCAACCATATACGTAAAAATTACTTCAAATGTCAATCAACGAGATGAAGATTACCTTTGCCGAGAAGCCCTTCGCTCGAGTAAGAAACGGCAACCCGAGCATCCCGGCGGGGCTCGAGATCAACACGACATCGATGAACGAGAGATTCCACAAGTGCAGGCTCGCCACGGTTTTGTACCACGGTTCGGAACGAATAAAAGCCTTTGCATTCATGGGGTTCTCAGTATCCTCCCTCTCTTCATTCCCAGATTCACAGCCATCGGATTCATCAACCGAATGTCCAAAATCTTCTTCATCTTGCACAGCAGAAAATCCGGGAGGTATAGGGGCGAAAGCAGCGAGAGCAGAGAGGTCCAGGGGACAATCAATCAAGATCCTAAACCCACAGACACTCAGCATGTGACATTGGGGAAAGTAAAAGCCTTTACCTCTGCTCAAGCACGTCTGCATAAGAGGGTATGTTCGAAATTCAAATCAAACTGAATTTGAACACCGGATACGTCGATTGACAGAAGGAGGTGCACTAGAACACCAGTTAAAGAGAGACTTACCAACTTCATGAAGCCAAACCATGGTGGAGACTTTCACAGATATATTACAGAAAAAATGCAATTAGGAGGAGGAGATTTCGCACGGACTCGGGGTTCGTCCTCGGACGGAGTTGAAACGAAGGAGAGTGGAGGGGTTTCGGGTTTATCGGTTTACACTCTTCGGACAAGAAGGATACACAGCGGAGACCGGGAAGCTCTTAACAACGCAACGAGAATTTATTTATTTATTTATTTTTAAATGGTTATTCAAATTATATTCAGAAATGGAAAATGCAAACCTGTTCAAGAACTTCTGTGCCTCATTCGCCGTTGGTTTATAGCGGTGATAGTAGGTTAATAATAAAGCAAATAAATTATTCTTTGAAATCTAGAGTATCGTTCAAGAAAATTATATTCAAAAGGGAAGATTTGATCTATTGGGTGGGGGGATTTTTCTTTTTTTAACAACTTATTGTTGACACCTAAATTTCACCTAAATTAATTAATTTAAGGTAGCATACAAAATTAGGAATTAGCTAAAAAAAAAAAAAAAAAAAGAGAAAGAAGAAAGTAAAATAAAAAAAAAAATCATTAAAAGGCATGAGAAAATCAAATGAGGCCGAGTAAAGGGCTTTCATTTGTCTGTGGGCTCATCGACATATCTCTTTTCCTTTCTTCATTTTGCACTTGGGCCGGCCCATCTCTTTTTGTTTCAGCCCAGCCCGTTGGCTTGCCTCCTTCCCTGTTGTCCTTCGCGCGACCTGAAAAAACTGGCAAGGCAGGAGCCAGGCACGCCGCCGTTGGTCTTATAAAGCTTAGAGAACAAAGCAAAAGGAGGGGGGTCTCGACTGTTTTTTTGGTCGAGAGAGAACAGGGAACAGAGAGAGAGAGCTGGAGTGATAGAGGTTCTGGAGAGAGGGAAGAGAGCCAAAGAGTGGCTCGATCGTGCACGGGATCCCACTCCCCGACGCCCTTCTTCCGGAACAGCGAGAACCGAGACCGGGAGATCGCGAGACTGAGAGAGAGTCCGAATGGGAAAGAGCGAACCAGAGGGGGGAGGGAAGCTCGAGGGAGCGGCTAGCCGCTGCCGGAGGCCCGTTCGTCCGCCCGTTGCTCGCCGTCCGAACCAGGTAGGTCCTCCAAACCACGGTGCATCGTTTTGAGAGGTGTCGGGCCCGAGCTCGTGACCGACCAGTTCGTGCGAGCTCCGGTCCTTCCGATCCTTCCGATCCTTCATGGTTGTCTCGGTGTTCACTGGCATATTCGGTTAGGAACTAGGCTCGCGTTTGAGCCTCGGTATAGGCAAAAACCTCCCGTTTCTTTAGTGCACGCCATATGCTTGATGAAATGCCTGGATTAGATGCTCATATTTGGTCTTCTTTGCATCCGATGCTTGCGGTTATCTTGTTCGCATCGAGCATAATCAGTTGTTTCCGCTACAAAGTCGAACCTTGCTCGCTGATCGTGGTATAATTTCGTGTCTCCAATAAATGCGAAGCTTCCATTTGGCGTATGCCCTAGCAGTGTTCGACGAAATGTCTGACTAATACTTGCGTACTTTCTTAGTTCTCCTTGTGTTACTAAATCTGTGGCTTGTCAAATGGGTTTTAATAGGTCCCCGCTTCTACCTACCGTTTCGTATGTTCGTGTTTCGACGTTTTCGTATGCGCAGCATCTTTCCGGATAAGCATTCTTTGACTGGTGTTTTTTTAAAAAAAAAAAAAAAGGTATGCTTACGTGTTTTACCCTCAACGTCACCCCGGGCCTGTCGGGCCGTCCGCGTTGGTACGGGGAGGGGTTCCCTGGATACCAAAAAAAAAAACAGTAGTTGCGAGGTAGATGGGCGTAGTTTGCAAGAGGCTTAAATCAATTTATTTAAGTTTAGATTTGTTTAGTGTTTGGAAAATTATTTTTTGGCCATCAAAGAAGCAAGGTTGCTGTTCTGCTGGTTTTCTGTGGACCTTCGGCTTCCTTGAAAGAGGGGCGAGAGGTCAAGACGAAGCCGGGTTGAAGGCGCAGGGAAGGGATAAAAAAACAAGAATAAATAAAAAAAACACAAAAAAAAATCAAAAAATAGAAAAGAAAATAAAAAAAGAAAACTAAAAAGGGAAAAGCTGGCCTCGAGAAGGACATTCGGGCAGGGCGTGCAGGGGAAAGGAGGAAGGGAGGAAAAGATAAAATAAAAATCATTAAAAAAAGCTATAAAAAAAAACTAAAAACAATTTTTTTTTTTTTTAATCCGGCCGGGTTGGATCCGGTTTTGGGTTGGGTCCACGGGCCGGATTGGGTTTACCCGGTCCGACCCCTTTTTCTTGAAGTATAATATTTTAATAATATTAAATATTAAAAATATATTAAAAAATTCAAAAAAAAATAAAAAAAATCAAAATCTCAAAAAAATTCAAAAATAATTCCGAAAATTAAAAAAATTTAAAAATTGAGAAAACATTAAAAAAATTAATCTAAAAAAATGGAAAAACTGAAAAAAATGAAAAAAAGACAAAAAAATTAATTAATTAATTAATTGTTAAAAATTTTAAAAAATTAAAAAATTAAAAAAATTTCGAGAATTCAAAAAATTGTAGGGTTTGGTTAGGAATTGCTTTTATTGCATTCTTGATGTAATTAGGCCTTTATTTACTCGCACATTGACTATATCATGTGTTTAATTTGCATATTTGATTATGTTTAATTACACATGCCCGATTTCACTGCAATTAGAATGTTGATGGCTGTGATTGTTATTTTAATGATTGCGCACCTGCATGATCACTTTGCATGTTAGTGGATAAAATGTAAAATCAATCCAAACTGTTTGACAAAAATATTTTCCTCTAAAATGAACAAGATTAGGTACCGAAATGGCACTAATTAGTCAATTAGTATAATCAAGTCCCCGACCCTAGATTCTCTGGTTGCGTAGGAAGTGAGGTATACTCCAATGCCTCACTTGGTTTCTAGCCGACCCAATAAGCTAGTGGCGACTCCTTTTGCAAAATTCTTGAAAATATCCCAACGTCACGCGGGGTATGGGCTTGGGAGAGCCCACGCCTAATAATGGGCCTTAGGTCCGTCCTTTAAGTAATACCCCTAAACCTGTTCTCTCATCCCGAGGGGTAGATCGCGACACTTATTATAGTAGAACAGATAGATTAATCATTCGGCATTAAAGACTTGACATTATTATACTAGGATCCATTTTCCATTTAAGAAGAGCAAGTTGCACCAGAGGACGTGATTAGTATAGCCGAAATCGCATTGTGTAATCCAAGTTAATTTGCGATCTAATGTGAGACTTTTAAAAGGTGACGCGAGTTGTAATTTTAGATGAAAGATATGGTCTACTTTTTACATTAAAAGCTAATGATGATGATGATGATTTGTCCCTGAGAAACTTTAAAAAAAAAAAAAAGATAATAACAACAAATTTGGATTTTGGTCGAACTGTTGAGAAGATTTGTGTAGATATCATGCTTGATGCTGTCTTATTTAGAGGGAATATCGAAGTGAAGTATCATTCTACAGTAAATTTTTTAAGTTTCCTCAATGAATATTTGTCATACACATGGCGACAGTATAGTTTCTTAGGCTAGGAATATTAGGTTCCTATCTAAATTTGTCAGTAAGTAATTTGAACTCAATAGTCTATACAATGAATAACAGATGATCAACATGATGAGCAAGCAAGAGTGAGAGAGATTTTTGAGCTGTAGAGGTGATGGCCAGTCATGACTGATTCTCTTTTACATTGATTGCCTTATGTGGCATGACTGCTCACAATCACAGGTCAATTTGGCCTGCATGTTACACCAAAATATTCGCCTGACATGGATCCATTAAATTCAATATATGAGCGGGTCTAAAACCCAAAGAAGCTCTATCGCTTAAACATTGCTCACTCAGACAAGCCGGAAAGCCCGCTTGACACCCAAACATGGACGATGTTGGAGGAAGTTCTCCATTCTATTGATGCTATTCTTGGCACATGAACATCAGAGTCCATCATGACGTGACTATTTGCTCTATGTCGCTCTGCACACAGTTGCCGACTCCTGGGGTAATGCACTACAGAATTGAATTTGTCACATCGGTGTTGATCTAACGAAAAGAGAAAACTCAAGATGGTTTGTGCTTGGACTGTGGCAGAGGGACTGAACTTTGACCTCTTTAATCCAAAGAAACTATTGCAGAATGTGGAATATGTTAGCTTAAAATGGGCATACGATCACATACTTCTGTGTCATTCCTCGTGCATGTATGTGCAACAAATAGTGTTTACTACGTCCACCCGGCATTTTTTTTCCACGCAACTTCAAATGCTACTTGACCGTGAAACTTCAACGTCTAAACCTCATCTATCAGTGAGGGCACTCCAAGATTCTTTTTCGGGCATTTTCGTCTAATGGAGAGGAGTAAACAAGAAATCTTTGAGCACCTTATTTGACAAGTTTACTTGTGTTTCAGTGGCAAACCTCACCTCTTAAATGACTCTGGTGGCTACGTGATCCAGGAAGCAAACAGCTTCACTCTTTACGTTATAAGGCGAAGTAAAGGGTGAGCTGCTTTTTATAAACAATCTCCGTGAATGATGACTAAGAGACCTTATATCATTCCCCTTGAGTTTCTAGACACCTACAAGAATTTCTTATGTCGAGGTGTTCTCCTATCGGTGATTTGTAGTTACTGATTAGGCAATGCTTTTTACCATGCCTAATATGGTGTTTTTGCTGCGCTCGTTCTCAATTATCAGCCTGGTGTTAGTTTCGTCTTCCAAGTCAGCTCGTTCTCAGGGGCTCCTAATAATATTTGTTTGCACATTTAGTACCTTTTCACACTTGAGAACTCGTTTGAAAGATCAAAAAAATATGCAGGTGGTGTCATTACCTTAGCAAAAAGATTGTTCATCTGAGCATGTAAATGTGAAAGGAGGAATGTTTTTTGTGTCTCAAACAGACTCCTGTAGTCATAACGTATTATAGGAACACGACCTCAAAAGGCAAACATAAAGGACACAGGAAGTTATGCTGATTTACCTCCGAACTGCAAAGATCTTTTCAAAGCAAATGTTGCCAAATTTGAACCTTAATGAGATTTTCTGCACTTCTATTTCAAGAGAACTTGCAGAAATGACTGGAGAAGATTAACAAGTACACTTGAGCGAGGGGAAAGTACTGCATGTGAAAACGTCTTCTCGAAACTTAGATCCTGTCCTGTTTTCCAACAGAATTTATATAAAGTTAGGAACAAATTCCTCTGCGCTAACAAATGCTTCATTTTCCTTTGATATAAGTTTTATTTAAGCTATTAGATGGTTTTCTTTAGAAAAGAAGTTGATGCATTTTCAAGATATTTAATGATCTTATCTTTGTGAACGTTTTAACAGATGATTGGTCCCCTTTGTTTTAAGGCTTGAAGCCATAGGTCTCAACGCTGGCATTAGCACTCAGGTAGATTCCTTAATTTGTTTGCTTCTTGTTCTCTTTCCTGTTGCATTTCTACTTCCAAATATCCAGCAAAGCTTGGTGCAGTGAATTGATCCAACGAGTGGCTTCAGAAGGCATATGCAGGATCACCATTCAAAGCATCATATTATTGTGCTCTGGCACAAATAAAGATGGCAACTACCTTGCGCCAAAGTGGACGCTTCACGTCTTCTTATTAAGTAGAAATATTTCATTGTTGGAAGTAAGAAGCAGGAAGTTGAATAAGGAAAAATATTGCAGCTGCAGAAGACAGAATACTCAATTACCTCCCCATATAAATCAGGAGGTACACTTTCTGTTGTCAAGCCACATCTCATCTCATCATGAACCTCTATTCCACTACCTTTCATCAATATCGAAGTAACATAGTATGTAAAATTGTACCAAGAGCAGGCTGAAGAATGCTCATGTGCATTTTTTTTTTCCCTCTCTTCTAAAAGCCTTCGTTACATCTATCCCTTTGTTTTGATTTTGATTTCCATGCTGAATTTCCTATTTTTATTGAATGTGACATGAAAGTTAAAGAGAACTTTAGTTTTTTATTTTAAACCGGTTCTAAGTGGAACCGGAAATCAAACCTTTGAAGACCAATTCCCAAATAGTTTACCAATAAGCGAATCGGGCCCCATGTGAACCAGCATGGCACCAGGAAGCGAATTGGTCTCTGTGTGAACCAGCTTGGAATCAGTTGGGTAAGGCCAGTTCGATTTAATGCTGTCCATTCTTCTAACCATGAACTAAAGCTTGAATTCTTAGCCAGAACATCAACAGACACCTCTTTTCCTTCAACCAGCTTCATTGCATATGCTTCAAACTCATTGAGTCTGTCCCGAAGAAAAGCCAGGTTGTTTTGGTCACTCTTCCTCCTGATTATGTCCAGCCACTCCTTTGCTTCCTCCACCCTTGCCCAAAAGCAAGTGTCTTGGGTCAAGTTTGCAAACCTGGTCCTCCTATTGCCCAGTTTCTCGGTAACAACTCTCTCAGTCCACCACTGATCCAAAATTTCATACCTCCTCTCTCTTCCATTGCTTATGTAGTGGCCTTTCTTTTGGTGCATCCCCAAACGGTAATACTCCGCGATGTCCAATGGCTCCACGAGGAGCTTATAGAGCTGTGACTCCTCAATTACCCATTCTAAACTTCTGTGAAAGTTGAGTGGGAGCTCGTTCCTGTCCATCATGCGTATGACATCATCCCAAAAGGCCGCGAGCTTGATCCTGTTCATGTTTATATGGGACTCTCTTTGAGGCCCCCCTCTGCTTGAAAGGATCATAGTATCCTCTTTGCTCGGTGGACTTATCGCAACAAGCTTTATACCACTCTATCTCCGCCCTATAAGGAGCAATTTTGGATAGCCTAATGGCTAACTTGGCGGCATTCTGGTCCGGTGAGGGCCCTATTCGCCTCGCCATCTTCAAGCAATCTTTTGCCATCAGAGCAATCGATACCTGCAAAGGAGGGGATCAAAGAACTTTTAAACTCAAAGGAATTGCACCCAGGAATAAAATGCGTAAATTGATAGACTTACAGATCACAATTGATGATCTAAGATGTGCTCCTACCTGTATATAAGTCCCTATGGAGTTCAAAGCCACCGAAAGGCTTGCTTCATAGCTTAACTCAGGGGGATCTCCTTCCATGAATCTTCTCTTCGAAGACTGACGAGTCAGTCTTTCAACATATTGCCCATACTTAAGGTGCTCCTCAACGATAAAATTTCGAGAGCCTGTCCTCAGCATCAAATGCATCATCTTGTTGACTGATACAGCATTGTCCAAACAAATTGTGCCCTCATCTGAACAAAACAAGTAATTCCCAAACGGCCAAAACGACCTCCCTCCGGAGCCTTCCCTCGCCTGCACCAGGCGGTCCATGTTGGCCATAGCGAAGGAAAATAACGAGGCCTTGTCTTCTTCAGTTAATTGGAGGTTAGTGAAATTCATAGAGATTGGTGACATCATAGACATGCACCAGAATCTTATGAGGGCTTGCCACAGGGGACTCAGAACAAGTGATTGGTCGAGAGACAACCTTGGCATTATATCGTGTGTCGACACAACGTTGCAGAAGCTGCCGCCCCACCTTTCGCGGAGGATGGCTCGGGAAAGCGACTTGTTGCCAATGAAAGGAGAGCCAAAACTGATGCATAGGACCGACGGGGGTGGGAAGATGGATTTGACGTAGGAGAGGAGCCAAAGAGCTGTGAGGAATGCAACTGATCCTCCTATAGAGTGGCCTGTGATCACTATTGACTTGGTTTCAGCCAGCAAGCTACGAATCTGCATACATATTCAAGAATTGCTGAAATCTGGTTAAAAGATTCCCAAAAAAATATCAATTACAACACTTCAAAAGCTTCCTGAAAAATCAAATTTCACCCGATCATGTCAGATTGGAAGAGTTACATGAATAGATGTGGTGGGAAATCATTGGCCCTACTGCAAATGCTAAACATACGCAACTGTTCATTTGACAAGCTAAAACCACACTATCATGTTCAGCAGATGATGATTAGTGCGCAAATATGTTTTAACACGTGTATAGAATGTATCTATATATATGGCTCTTGTATTTGGATACTCTTATGAGAAGAGTACCCTTCATGACTAGGAGATCTGTCTCAAGAATGGTTCAGTTTGATGTAACTCCAAACTGGAACTATCGGATCCACGGTAATTCAACATTCGGACCCAGAGGTTATCATGCACCAAACGGGTGGATAGACCCGCAGCCGATCATGATCAAAATGCCTTGGAATTGTAATCAAATGAGAGTGCAAGTAAGGAAAGTTGGAAGGAGGTAAATATTAAGGAGCCTCGTATATAATCACAATAAAGTCTTCAAGACAAAGGAAAAAGAAGTAACAACTAATTACGATAAGACCAGATAATTCTAAGTACCAATTTGGAAAAGAAAAAGTACAGATGCAAATCAGAAACGACAGTAGCAGCGAAGATAACCAACATGTTGCTAGTAATTGGGTGGGAGGCATGATTTACAACTAAAGCCAACCACCACATGGGGCACAACATTCAGCAAGAAACAATCAGAAGAACCCAAAAGACAAAACGTTCAAGAAACAGACCCCACACGTCGATTGGCTCTTGTTTTCTTGAGCCTTATCAAGAACTACAGAAAATCAGCATGAAAACTTCTTCGTACGGCAGAATAAAACTCTAGAGGATCTTGAATTCTGAGGTAGCAGCACACGACGCGTGACGAGCGAATTTAACTCAAAAATCGATCAGCCTATTGACCAAGTACCTGGAGATGCGGCAGAATCGAATCAAGAACTCAGAACTAAGCACCCAGAAACAGAGGGGGTAGAGGAGAGATTGAATCAAATCAAACATCACAGTGCAACCAAAAACCACGAGCATCATTCATCACTTGCTCGGGTTACTTTTCAGCTCAAACATCACAATGTATTGGAATATTGCTAAACGCCCCAATATTTCCTCAAGGCCCATTGGAAAGGCCGAATCAATCGTACCCAAAATCGCAGGCCTGAGCTTGGCCAGCCCACTTCGAGCAGCACATGGCTAAATAAATTTTTAATATTTTAATCGTGGGAAAGAAATAGAGCTCAGAAATGCAAAGGGAGTACGGTACATGCCCACTAGAGATGTCCCCCTCGCAAAAGTTTGAGATACCTTCAAGAAAGAAGCTCATACGTACGTAAAAAAAAAAAAAAAAAAAAATTAACCACTAGCGTCATCAACCTTGCGAAAGTTTTAAAACATTAACTTTTCGACATACAAAAAGATAACTTTGTATTTCTAATAAATATTGAAAAAAAAATGTAGAACCTAGAAAGGAAAGGAATAATTATAGGAATTACTAATCTTAGAATCTAGTTTGACGAAAATCAAGACCGACTGATCTGATCAGTTGAGGTATGTCTCCTTTTTTTTTCACTTTATTTTAGGTCAGATAAAGTTAAAAAAAATGAAAAGGAAAAGTGAAGTTGTTGCCGATGAACTAGCCTGGCTCTGAAGATCATTGCGCGAATGATAATGAAGGAAGCGGTGAAGTACTCCGGAGTGAACCATGACCGGCTCTTCGCCTTCGTAACAGCGTGTCAGCGGCACGAACAGCCCGTAGCCTAATGCATCCAGCGGCGCCAGCATGGTGCAGTTCGGATCCCAACCGAGCACCGGCATCTCTTGGACGCCCGAGAATGCCACGTACCCCACGCCCCCGACTTGCTCCGCCACGAAGGCACCGCACCCTATCGCGTTTGCGGCGATGCACACCCTCCACGCCTCCTTCAGCAGCGGCGTTGAAGATAGAAAAGTCCCCAACATCTCGCTCGTCTCAAACCTTTCCAAGACCACAAAGGAAAAGGAAAAGAGAAGCAAAAACATAGCAAAAAAGTTATAGAAAAAAACCAGTTATAGAAGGAAGGGCAGTTTGAGACCAAAGAGAAACGCCGGAGATTTGAGACCAGGGCAAGAGAAGGGGGAGGAGATTGTTACGATGAAGCTTCGGCGTCCATGATTCAGCCGTCGTGCTCAGTCGTATGCAACTCAGTTCGGTTCCCGACAATGCTATGGCTTCTTAAGCGAAAGCAGCTTTGCACCCGTTTCTCTTCTCAGTGTTGCATATAAAGCATACTAATCCTACGTTCCGCCACCAGGTAACCTGATTTTATTGTTTTTTTGTAGTGTTCCCATGACATGTTGTCAATAAAAATTCTAATGAAGCCACGTCAAAGGGCAGCAAGGAGAGAGAGAGAGAGAGAGAGAGAGATGTTCTTGAAAAGGAGGTGGGTTGGTGAATGGAAAACGTGCTCGTAGAGAGAGACAGAGAGAGTTCGCGAATAGAGAGAGGGGTTCTTGAAAAGGAGGTGTGTTTGTGATTGTGAATAGAAAGAGTGGTCGTAAATATAGAGAGACAGAGACAGAGACAGAGACAGAGACAGAGACAGAGACAGAGAAATAGAGAGAGACAGAGACAGTTCAGAGACAGAGAAATAGAGAGAGACAGAGAGAAAGTTCCGTAGAGAGAGTTCGTGGAGAGAGAGTTCGTGGAGAGAGAGAGAGAGAGAGTTCGTTAGTGGTCGTAAATAGAGAGAGAGAGAGAGAGAGAGAGAGAGTTTGTGGAAAATGTGGTCGTAAATAGAGAGAGACAGAGAGTTAGTGGATAGAGAGAGAGAGAGAGAGTTCGTGGATAGAGAGGGGGGACTTGCTCAAAAAAAAAAAAAAAAAAAAGAGAGGGGGAGAGAGAGAGATGGTCATTGAATTAGCATGTTAATTGTTGACTCTCTTGGTACACGTCGACCTCACTCGCATTTTTGCCCGCCCTTGCGGGGCGTGGGCGTCGAAACCCACTCCTGAAACTTACGCGTCCTCACCAATCCCTCCCTGAGAAGGTGAGGGTTTGAACCCCTCACCTCCCCCTTACATATTGAGAGGGTGGCCACTGGGGCAAATCCCAGTGGTTGTTGAATCTCTTCGTACACGTTGACCTCATCTGCCGGGCGCTGTCTTTTCCCTTCTTCTTCTTCTTCTTCTTTTTCTTTTTTTCCCTAAACATGATTAAGGATGTAATAATTTGTCCGAGACGTTGTTTTTCTGCATGTTACTCGAGGGACGTTATCCATACGGGAGACGACCTTGCACGGTTGCCAAATTACATTTCTTCAACTCCAGCTTTGAAAATCATTTTATGTGGCCGCTCTTGTAACTCTGTACAAGCGCCGTCTCTCCGTCTCTTTTTTCGGCGCGGTTCATAGAAAATAAATCCCTACCCCTTCTCTCCATCTCTTTCCTTTAGATATTCGCAGTGTGTAGGTTTGAATTTTCATGCACCAGCACAAGATTAATATTAAACTTTACCAAAAAAAAAAAAAAAAAAAAAGAGAGAGAGGGGGGAGAGGGAGAGATGGTCGTTGAATTAGCATGTTAATTGTTGACTCTCTTCGTACATGTCGATCTCAGTCTCAGACTTTTGCCCTGCCCCTTATAGGGCGTGGGCGTGGAAACCAACTCCTGAAACTTGCGCGTCCCTACTCCATCCCTCTCTAAGAAGGTAGGGGACTCCAGCTTTGAAAATCGTTTTATGCGGCCGCTCTTGTAACTCTGTACAAGCGCCGTCTCTCCGTCTCTTTTTTTGGCGCGGTTCATAGAAAATAAATCCCTACCCCTTCTCTCCATCTCTTTCCTTTAGATATTCACAGTGTGTAGGTTTGAATTTTCATGCACCAGCACAATATTAATATTAAATCTTCAGAAATTTCGTAAGAACTTAGTTTGTTCCGGAAATCAATTCCTGACCTATTTCTATTATCTAGATAAGTTTTTTTTTTTTTTTTTTGGAATACAAATTCGTTTAATAACAATTCAAAATTTCTCTCTCCTAAGCAATAATAACGGACAAAGGACAATGATTGGCGGTGGCAAATGGGGGATAATGACCTTCAATCAATGGATTGCGACTAGTCGGCGATGAGCAGTGGTGGGTGAGAGGCCGATTGATAGCGAAGGCAAGTAATGAAAAAATTTTTATTTTTCATTTATATTCTAAAAATAGAGAATTAAAAGAATTTTATTTTTCATTCCAAAAATAGAAAAATGAAATTGTGTTATCAAACAGATTTTTGTTACAAATCTATTCATGAGAACAGAAAAATAGTTCTAATTAAAAATAAAATAGTCATCATGCATGCCTCAATTGACTAGAGGTTAATGAAAGGTATCTTATAACACGAGGGCTTTCTTTTTCGATTCGATCTCGTGTTTTGCTTCTTCTTCTTTTTTCTGTTGAATGTTTTGATCTCGTCACTATCCCCATTGTGGAAGTGGCTTTGCATTTGCGTTTTCAAAGATCTATTTGACATGTATATTAATTTTTACACTCCAAAACTTCTAAGACCTTTTAGGATGCGAATGATAACCATTTTGTTGCATAGATCAATTTATGGCTAGAAATTGATTTTTCTATTTATATTCCCGAACAAGTTTTTAAGCAAAATATATGTTTGATTACAATACAAAATTTCTTTTCTTGAAATAGAAATTTGTTTGATAATAACATAAAATTTTTCTTGCTGAGCAATTAATGGGCGACGATCGATGGCAAACGTTGGGTGGTGGCAATGGACAGCGAGCGTAGTGCATAGTGGGTGGACGACGGTAGGCAACTCGTTAGTAATGAGGGCAAGCTATAAGAAAAATTTCTACTTCTTACTTTTGTGTCAGAAATATAAAAGTAAAAAAATTTTACTTTTGATTTTTATACCAAATATATTTTTAGAGCAAAAATTTTTTGCATTACCAAATAAATTTCCGGTCTAACATGTTTCCAGGAATAGAAAAATAAAAAAAAATAGAAAAATGGAATGGTTATCACTTGTGTTTGTAGAATCTTGTGAAATTGTTTCAACCTCCTAAAACTAGGAGTATTTTTTATTCCGGTAAAGTTGGATAATTAACGGTTTTTTCCGCTTAATCTCAAATTTTTTTTTTTTTTTTGGTAAAGAATTTCTTTGTATTTCTATACGCTTAATCTCATGATTTCTTTCTTAACTAATCAATAAAGTTACTAGAACATTTTATAGACTTTAGAATTCACCTTATATTGGTTTAGTCGTCAATAAAAAGAAATGCCTAGACAAGTATGCCCGAGCATTTAGAGGAAATTCTATGGTAGTCCTGTACAATTCTACCCCTATTTTCCACAGCTATGTAAGATGTTGCAAATATTTGGATCTTCCTTTTAATAACATACGTTACATTCAGGTGTGAAAAATCCTCTTCTCTTTTCATAAATAGTTATACAGTTTCTTCACATTATGTATTCTTATCGATAATTTCACTTCATTATGTAATAATTCAAAATTATATGAGTTGAAAGCAAGTTAATTGTTGCACATCCAATGAAAAAAAAGAAAAAAGTAGAGCACTCTTTAGTACCAAACCCATAAAGCGAATATGATGCGTAACTATTGCTTTTCAACCATATATTTATAACCGTGACATCCCACTCATTCAATACCATTATTGTCTCGAAGAGTTATGACTTTAGATGATTATGGAAGAAATTTATTTACTTAACACAAGTTGGATGATTAACTCGAGTTCTATTGCATGCTCTATAGATCACGTGAATTGCTAATATTTAAGCCATTCATTATGCATGTCGACATGATCAATGGTCTAGGTGGACTCACATGCTATAATACCATTTCAATAAGCAAAGTCATTGTTAATAGCCATTGGACTACGACGTGAGGCTACGCTGACCCGATGAAAACGTAGTTTGGAACATGTGAATGTCGGAGATTTCCAGAGGTGAGCAGGAGAAGAGAGGAGGTTGATACTTGATACGACGAAGCTTCGGCGTCCGTGATTTCCCTTTGCCCGTCAAATGGTAAGCGAAATGAATATCAAGTTGGGTGAGTGGCGGGCCAAGTCGGAGGCCCGCCGAGACTTGCTAAAGGAGGTGCGAGGTGAATTTGTCAAAAGCATTGACAGAGAGAGTGAGAGAAAGCGTTGGTGAATTTGTCAATGCAATGGGGAAGTGGGGGAAGAGAGGGGGGTGGGGCGTAGGTGAATTTTTTAATGAATTTTTTAATGTGAGAGAGAACGAGAGGGAGAGAGGTTCTTGAAAAGTTAAATTTTTTAATGCATGAGAGAGAGAGGGAGAGGGAGAGGGAGAGGAGGTCCTTGAAAAGGTGAATTTTTTTTTATGCATGAGAGAGAGAGGTTGCTTTTTTTTTTTTTTTTTGGTTTTTTTTACCTTTATACTCACTTTTTGGTCAGTCCCCATCCCATCCCTCCCCGAGAGAGAACCTTATTTCCATATTGGAAACTTGGGGTTAATTTTTTGAAAAGGTTAATTTTCTAAAGAGAGAGGTTATTGAAAAAAATGGAAAATTCCCAATAAAATATTTAAAGTATTTTTTTCTCAAATAAGAGTATAAAATAAATATTATTTCAAATAGGTTTAAAATACCTATGTTAATTTAAAAAAAAAAAAGGACATGAACTCATTGACTATGAAGAGTAATTTTATCTTCTAAAATGTTTGATTTTTCCCTTTTTTTTTTTTTTTTTTCTGTTTTTTCTTTTCATAAAAAACCAAAAGAACTTTGAAAAATGAAAACACAAGTGAGAAGTTGCTCCCTTATGCCTGTGGTCCGCTACCCCATCATTGGTGGAGCGATAGCGAAAGCCGACATGATCGACGGTGCCTAGGGAAAGGTTGGCAACCCTCATTAAAAGTGGAATTGGGTGATGACCCTCTCTTGAATCTAGGTGAGGTTCGGAGGTGTCGGTGAGGGTCACTGTGCTTGCGCAAGGGCCGACGACCCTCGCCTGTGCAAAGGTGAGGATGAGCGACCCTTACCTAGATTTGAGAGAGGATCACCACCCTTTCCCACTTTCGATGAAGGCTTGTTGGCCCTCACTTCGATTAGCGAAGGTCACCGACCTTGCCTAGCCAGCGGACCTCACTAACCTTGATGGGGTAACAACACCCTCCCACCTACATTTTCTTTTCTCTCTCTCTCTCTCTCTCTTTTTTTTAAATTAATCTAATTTAATTTAAAATTAACTTGTATTTTGATGAAAATATCTTCGATTGGTTAGAGTATTTTGCCGGTCAATGAGCTGGCTAAGTTAGACCTTTATTTGAAACAATTGTAACCACTTTAGATTTTTCTTTAGGATTGATATGGTTACTTTAAATCTTTAATTGAAATAAGATCCATTTTAAATTCTTATTTGAAAAATTAAGAGCATTTTGGGCCCTAATTTGTAATTTTTACTTGAAAAGGTCGAGAGAGAGTGTTCTCGAAAATGTGGATTTTTTAGTACATGAAAGAGAGATGGTCATTGGGTAAGCGCGGTGGCTCCCTTCGTATAGATCGACGTAATCTGCCGTGCTCGTCTTTTTACATTTTTTTTAATGATTAAGAGCGCAATAATTTATATGATAAAACGGTTGCAATATATTTGATTTTGACTTGACGGACGTTTTCCAAACGAAAGAGGGGCCGGAATGAATGACAATTTTGATTCCTTGTCTTTTGAGGACCTAAAGTTGCTTGTGCTTGTTACCTTAACCCTATCTAAGCACGTCTCTCCGTCTCTTTTTTATACGTGGATCATAGAAAATAAGTTTTGTAATGAGAAATGCTAGTCATAGCGAAATTAATTTTACAAAGTTAGCATATTGACCAATGTGTTAAATTAATTTGTTTATTTAAATGTCAACTCGTGACTTGCTACATTGGTCATTTCTTGCCGTGCTTAGGCCACCCGGCATGTCACTTCCCAATGATGCCCAAGGTTTAAGGCGAAAACTTGGCACCATGTGTCTCCAATGGTATGATATAGAAATGTTTTTTTTTTTTTTTTTTTTTTGGTAAAGCTGATATAGGAATGTTGCATTTTGGGAATCCCTAAAAATCTCATCCCAGTTAAATAGTTGGATATGGAAGGGAGTCCGAGGTAGGGGTGATCGGGTCCAGGGTGGGTAGGGTCTAGACCTGGACCCTGTTCCCGACCCTATTATAACCGGTTCTCTTTTTTTGGACCCTGTTCCCTACCCTCGTTTACATTGGACCCGTTCCCGACCCACCTTGTTTTTCCGTCCGGAACAAAGGTCAACCCCGTTTATATTGGAACATGTTTTGTAAAAATTAATGTACAGCACTCATATTTAAAATAAAGCGTTTAACATTCATATCGATCAGCATAAGCACATCCACCGTTGTAGTAAATAATTTGTACCTCATAACATCACTAGAAAAGGAAAAGAAAGAGAGTATTTCATCACATCACAAGTAACCACTCTTAAGATGGTATCAACCCAACGACACCTAATCCAAGATTATCAACAATAAACACAAAAGAAATCAGGTAAATGAAGTGACCAATGTCATTGGGCGCTAATACTTTAACAAGTTAAGGTCCTTCTCAGCCAAAGCACGTTGATTGTGCAGATGTTGATTTGGGAATTGCATGTGTAAAGCATACAATTATCCCTCCTCTTAGAGGTGGAATTCAAATCATTGGTAGGTGGAATTCAAATCATTGGTAGAATGACTGTACAACAAGAAAATATCCGTGTACAACAAGAAAATAACCGTGTGATCATTAGCGACTAATATCGAAAGTAAAGGAAAGCCACGCAATTACCACGCATATTTGGTGCTCCGTAAAGCATATGCATTCTCCACACACAGGACCTTGTGCACGAAGCAAAGTATAACTTCGTAGCCCGAAATGGCGAAAGAAAAACTACATCGGGCCTCCATTAGAATACCGAATGCACGGGAGAAGGGCAAGAGCTCGCGCCATCCGCAAAAATCAAAAGCGCAAATACAACACCGATTCAGCTCAGTCCTCGGGAGATTCATCTATCCACGCAACAAACACTCCAACGTCGACCGAAACATCTCCATCAATTCACTCCCTACTAAACGACAAAAGTTCACTTCGGCATTCTCTCGGGCGATGAGAAGCACCGTCGAATTGCCACTTCGAAATCCGCCATTAAAAATCAATCCAGACGAGGAATTCAATCGGATAAAATCCTCCGACGGCTCCGCCCCCAAAACCCCGAGGACGAAAACCACAACCACCCGACGACTCGCGCGCACCGCAATCGCCGAATCCGAAATCGAAGAGCGGAGGAGCTACGGAGAGATCGGGGGCGGCGACGGCGGCAAGCACCTTGCGGCATTTGCGCACCACCATCGCGCCGGATGGGGAGCACACGAGACGCGATCAGCCGGAGATCGATGGCGAGAGGGGGCGCGACGGAATCGGCGACGACGGCATGGGCGACGGTGGATTTAGGAGCTGGAATCGGCGACCGGAGGGATTCGCTAGGGTTTTTCCCGAGGCGAGATTGGGATCGGACGGACGGGCTGAGGACGAGCAGAAGCGGGGCTCTCGGCCGCGATGGCGCCCGCCTTCGCGAAGGACGAGGCTCAGGCGGAGAAGCAGCAGCAGCTTCGCGAAGGGTTGGGGCTCAGGAGTCGGGCGGAGAAGGAGCAGCAGCGGAGAAGGAGCAGACGCAGTAGCGGAGAAGGAACTCGTGCGTGAGAGAGAGAGGCAAAATTAGAAATTAGGGTTGGGTGTAAGGAAAAATGGGTGCCTTAACCGGTTCTCAAACCGGTTCCAAAACCGGTCCGTAATCCCGAACCGGTTCCCTGACCGGCTTTCAACGGGAACCGGTTCCCGACCCTGTTTTTTCGGGTGGGCCGAACCGGAACCGGGTTGACCCGGTTCGGTTGCACACCCCTAGTCCGAGACTTTATTTGGTAATACTTCGAAATAATTTATTTTATTATTTTATTCCTCGAAACAAAAAATAAAATAAAAATCTGTTTATTAAATTTTTGTTCTCGAAAATAAAAAACCAACATTTTGTTTTTAGAAATAAATTTCGAATAGAATCAATAAGCAAAAAAGTTAATTTTGTTCTCCAAAATAAATTCTAGAATCAAACCAAATTTTCTTCTTTTCCTTTTCTTTCCTTCTCTCTTCTTCTTCTTCCTCATTGTTGGTCGCTAGTCGCAAGGTCGAGCCTCGTGTGTGGCTAGGTGAGCTTACTCGCCACCGGTGAGGCTCGACCTCTCCTAGATCTCGGTGAGGCTAGCCTCATGCCGGCTAGGTGAGGTCCGACCTCTCCCAAATCCGACGAGGCCAAGCCTCACTAGGCTAAGGCGAGGTTGGCCTCACGCGGTTAGGCGAGGTCGAGCCTCGATAGGCCTTGTCATGAGACTTAGAGGCTCGGTGAGCTCGCCAAGCCTAGCCTTGCCTCGCGGAGGCCGACCACCTAGTGGGTCACCGAGCATTGCCGTGGCCTATGACCTAGTGAGGAAAATAAACAAGAAAAAAAAAAAAAGAAAAATGAGAAAATATAATAAATTTATTAAAAATTAAAAGAAATTTTAACTCACAAAAGAATTTAAGATTTTATCAAACGTATTTCTATCCTAGAATATAAATTTTAGACAATTATCAAATTCTTTCAAATGCTTAGAAATTTGTCCAAAACAAAATCATGAATAATTATTTTTGATTAAAAATTATTTTCGGATACAAAATAGGTTTTTTTTTTTTTTTTTTTTGATCTTACTTTTATTTCTACTCTAATTTTACATTTAGACTTTTGCGCCGCCTTTAACCTATGGAAGTCAAAACCTATACTTGAAACTAAATCGTCCACATTCCAAATAGATTCGAATCTCTCATCTCCCATTCCATATTGAAATGGTAGCCGCTATTGGCCATTTTGGATACTAAACACTAAATTATTAGCCCACATGGGCCCATTAATTACGGTATTTGATAATCACACGGAAATTCCGCAAAATTTCTAGGCCTAACTAACCCCCAGTCTTTTGAGAAAAAAAGGTTTCCCTTGTCCATCATGGACCTGGGATCATGAGCATGGCCTGCCATGGGGACAGTCAGCGGATAACTTGGAAGCAAATGGGATGATTGCCAAGTAATGACCTGTTGTGGGTTGGAACACTGATGATGGGTCTTGGTGCATTTCCTCGCCTGCTTTTTTTTTTTTTTTGTGAGTCTTACCGAAAGTAGTCTTACCAAAGTTCGAGTTCTGAGAGTTTTGAGGACTGAAAATGGTCGGAATCAGGAGTTTTGAGGCCGAAATGATTCGATTTTGACAGTGGATCTGTGAGTTAGAGCCCAAAGGGCATGTGCGAAACTGAATCTTGGTTTTATTTGGTTCAGCGTATGAGGAGAGATTACCTCAAACGTGAGATCGCGCGCCTCAATGGCAGGTGGCAACCTCCATTAATGGAGGTCGACCATAGGGGGGAGGGAGGGAGAGAGAGAGAGAGAGAGAGAGAGAGAAGAGCTTGGGCTCGTTTTCTTGTCGCCCGGGCACGAAATGGATCTACGAAGCTTCGGGGATGACGGAGCGAAGGTAATGGCCGATGAAGATGCCTTCTTGAAGCTTGAAGAACTGGAACCGGAAATAGGGGTCTCGGCCAAGACTGCGGGAGGTGATTCCGACGACTGCCCACAGTCGCGGAGGGGTTGCCGGAGGTCGTGGCGTGGCGTCGGAGGTCTTGGCGGAGAAGGGTGAGCGCCGGTGAACCGTGGCCCAGCGAATCCTGTCCGAAGAAGACGATGAACAGTGTCGCTTACACCGGTTGTCAATGGCAGCGGTAAAAGGAAGAAGAAGGAAAAAAAGAGATGTCGACTAAGCTGATATGTAAAAGAAATGACGCATATCTCCGCTGGCGTAACTGTGTCGCTCACACACGTTTTTCATCTCTGCTGGCGCGGGTCGCTCTGTCGTGCTTCTCTGTAAGCTTCGCAAACTCTACTTCGGGTTCTGTTGCCGTTTGTGTTTACAGCATGACGAAATGTGCGGTAATGTGGCTCGCGTTTCATATTGTAGATCTTTGATCCTTTTAATTTGATGTGCAATTGAGCAACTTTGCTGTGAGCCATGCTGTGTTGCTTGCTAACACTGTGCTCGATTGTTGTACTAAAGGGCTAAAAGCCGGTTATTTAATTGGTTATTTTTTGCATAATGTGGGGCATTATAGTTTGAGAGTGTTGAGTAAGTTTTTGCAGGCTTCTCACATTGGGTGTTTAGGTCCCTTTCTTTTTGGGGCCTCGTTGCTCTGGTTCTGTCTTCGGGCATTTCTGTGCATTTCAAGGGTGTATTGTTGCGTCCCCATTCCTTGTAATGTTTGAAATAAGGGTGTAAATGAGTTAATCTATCTTCTCGGTCTCATCCTGTGGATTGCTTGAGGACAGATAGAGTTGGAGTTGCAGTTGGGTTGTAGTAGCTTGAACATTATATTGAGTTAAGCTCGAACTTGAAAATACTTGATCCGAGTAGCTCTCGGGTTCAATTGACTTGTTGATAGTTTCTGTCTTAATCATATGGATACGTTTATGGTATTTGTTGTACTATAGTATTTGGCTTCAAGCTTAACTGGAGCTTAGGATACAATTTACCAGCAAAAATTGAGTCGTATTGATCTGAGCTCAAGGTTATCCAAAACTTGATTTACTTGAGCTTATGGAGCTTGAGGTCGTTTAAAATTTTTTTAACTTAGTCAAGCTTGATATTGGGAAAAAGAACTCAATCTTGAGAAATCAAGCTTGAGTAGAGCATCAAACTGCACATAGCTGATTATTAAACTGTGTCAATTCGACTAAATTGCACCCCTAGTTTGAAAGGTAATCAAGGTGTGTGTAGGATGTAATTGATGTAATTAGCACATACCCATGGCTATAAACCTACACCAGCCCATTGATGAGAATATCCAGAAAACTTGCTTGACAGCACATGATCTGGAAAATATTGAGATTGTTTTACTGGTACTCCTGCCAATATGTATTGTGGCCTTCCCTTCATAAATGATAATTTGTGGACAAAACCTTTGCCTGGAACTTACTGATATTCAGCTGGTTAAGTAAGCGATTTGATATGCAATTGACTTACTTGTGGTTTGATCTGACTGGGTTTGTTGGGCTGGGAATCTTATGCACCTTCATTTGGTTATTCGTTGGGGTTAAGACTCTGCGTGTTGCTAGTCCAATCATTGTATAAGGTAGTACCTGAGTCTGTACAAGTGAGGAGAGCTCTTCTTTAAAAAAGGAAGTTCTTACTAACTGTTATAGACTCTTTCCAAATTCCAAGTTTATGGATCATGGGCATTAATTTGCGGAGGAGATAGAATGGTAAGATTCAGCACAAGTGTTACAATCTTTGTTTGCTTTTGGATTGATCTTTATGATAATTGCATCCTAGCGTTTTGCATGGGCCAATTGTTGTGCTGGGTAATAAGTTCTTAAATATAGGTTCGCTTCATAAATTTTTAGAACTTTGTGTCGTCTGCAGCTGGAATTATTGTTTGCTTATGGGGACGAAGGGAGGATGGCCAACTAGGCCATGGGTAGGCTGAAGATCATTCATCACCTACACATTTGAGTGCATTAGATGGTCAAGAAGTAGTTTCTGTTATCTTTTGAGCTGATCACTTAACTGCATATTCTGAAAAGAAGTTCTTGCGATGTCTGTAACTTCCAAGGTTGCTGGTCCTCTATGTTCTTCATCTTTCCCAGCAGAAAATCCAGGAAGTATAGGGGCAAAAACAGTGAGAGCAGACAGGTCTAGGGGACAACCAATCAAGATCCTAAACCACAGATACTCAGCATGTGCCATGGGGGAAAGTAATCCTTTACCTCTGCTCAAGCATCTGCATAAGAGGTATATTTCAAATTCAAATTAAACTGAATATTAATGCCAGATACGTGGATTGACAAAAGGAAGTGTATGGAACACCAGTTAAAGAGATTTACCAACTTCATTAGCCAAACCAAGTTGAAGAAACTTCCATTCATGTCGAATCTCCGCGTGGAAAAACTTCCATTTGTGTTCTGCCTCTGGCATATTTCAGGAGCATTCGTACTTGATACTTTCTTAGTGTCAGCCATAACCGCTTTGTTAACATTCTGAAAAAACATTAAGGCTCGAATTTGTTCAAAGCACGGACCTATATTCCCTGTCTTCACGTCACTCAACAGTTCCTCATGCATCTTTGGTCCATCGGTAAGAAAGTGTGAGAGGTGATGTAGCGGCAGAATTGGGAAAATTCCAAAAAGAGACCTAGAGTGTCATCATTTTTCTCAAATAAGGATACGCAATAGATCTTGTTTCAAATAAGAACCTAAAGTGCCATCATTTTCTTAAATAAGGACCTAAAGTGGATGTTGTTTCAATTAAAGACCTGAAGTAATTATGTTTATTTCAAATAAGGGTTTGAAGTAGTTATGACTTTCTGGCGGTCAAGAGTATTTTCGTTGTTTGTCCCTTTCTTTTTCCTTTTTTTCTTTCCTTTTCTTTTTGTCGGTGGTTCTTCTTCTTTGGCTGGCCACCAACGATGCCCATAGGGGTTGGGTGAGGGTCGCCCTCGTCGGTGAGGGCACCCACACCGGCCATAGGGTCGAGGTGGGGGGCCATCCATGAGGCTGGCTGGCCTCAGGGAAGGGCTTGCAGGCCTCAGGGAAGGGCTTGCAAGCCCTTTATAGCGACCAGTGAGGGCGGGCCTCGTGGATGGACCTTAGGCGAAGGTTGTCGTACCTAGGCGAGGCCGTCCCTTGCCTATGGCCGGTATGGGTGGCCCTCGCTGGTAGGGGCAACCCTCGCCCAACCTTCTGTGGGCATTGTCGGTAGTCGATGAAAAGGAAGAAGAAGAACCAAAAAAAAAAAAAAAAAAAAAAAAAAAAGAAGAAAAAAGGAAAAAATGCCAAACGACGAAAATACCCTTGATCGATTGGAAAATTTGGCTAGCGCACAACCAGTGAAGTCAAGTTCTTATTTAAAACAATCAAAGCCACTTCAAGCCTTTATTTGAAACAACCAAAGCCATTTTAGATCTTTATTTGAAACAAATTTCATTTCAAATCCTTATTTAAGAAAAAGATGGCACTTCAGATATTTTTTAAAATTTTCCCTATAGAATTTCATCGTTTTGCATCAAATCAAGTTTTATCATCAGCATGATAATCCGTACGTAAAAGATTATTGTTTGCCAGGACTTAAAATACTTATATCAATCCCTAGCGCCGTATGAAATCTTGCTCTATTGTAATATAACACTCGATTGATAGTTAATCCCCAGTCAAGTGGTGTAAAATGTCAAAGAAACATATGCGGGAGCCAAATTCAAGACTTGTTGGACATGAGAGGCTACGGAACTAATTCTGACATGAACTGAGAAATGAAAGTTAGTTGCCGGGTGCGTAATTTCAAGGGTGCTGATCCTCTATCTCATATGCAAATTTTCTGTCTCCTGCAAGTCACATTTGTTGTCTTCACACTAGGATCAAAATATATGTTCATCCAACCCTTTTGTCCTAAGAATTTCTAATCCAAGTTCCCACCAAAAACAATAACACCCATCTCTCTCTCTCTCTCCGCAGTTTGCCGTCACGCCTGTGCCTCCATCACAGGCCGATGCTTAAGATCGAAACTGTGTGGCACTTAGGCTCCTTTGGTTAGTTGGGGGTGCCCGAGTTAAGTTTTTTTCTCAAGGAATGATCGCTCACTCACTAGCCCACTTGGATTGTAAAGAGAAAGTGTTTAAGGAGAGACTTTGGGAGAGAATATACTTCTATTGCTCAAATGTTAGATGATACAAATTAGGGGAGAACACCCCTATGTATACATGAGGTCTTTCAATTATTAGTGCCCCAACTATGATCTATCCTATTAAATATAGGGTTACCATCAACGCCATTATATTAAAAAAAAAAAAAAATCTTGATTACGACTATACATTTTGAAGAAGTAATTCAAGGCTTATTTCGTTTCCTATGATCATTTCTTGGTACATCAAATCTTGAGAACCTTGAGACTGACATTCTTCCCCACCTAATTGATCAATGCCCTTGGTGCTCTCATCTCGGAGTTGTTTGCTTCTTGGATTGTCGGTTTCCTTGAATGTTGGCGATTCTTCCGTTTCCATCCACTTGATTTTTCCTTTCTTGACTTGATGGCTACACGGCTCTTGAATCCCAACTCGTTTCCAAAGCAACTCTTTTTTTCGGTTTGGCCATTTCCATGTGACTCAACTCAACAAGTTCTTCACTTCTGGAAAAAGCACGTGGATTGGCATCTCACTTTGAGTTGGTGTAGATTGCCCCAACTCCACCTTTGGCTCCTCTGAATGTTGGGGCTTCATTCTACACTCAACTATGAGCTTCTCAATCCTCGAGTTGTATCCTCGAGATGCTCTTGGTCTCCATCAACCCAAAAATCATTGGTACCACTGATGGGCATTTTGGGTTAGTGATAATGATTGACTTGGTTCTCATGTCGATCATGACATTTGCACTATCAAAGAATTCCAAACCCAAGATAAGATCATATTCATTAAGGGAATTACCTCGATAGAAAATTTGTTCTCCCAATCACTAATGTATAGTTCCATGTTCCTAGCAATGCCAATAGCTAAGACCATATGAGTTGATCTCATTTAATCGATGTTTGGTTGGCTCCACTAGAAGTTCCAAACTCTTTGCAGCTTCACTCGACAATAATATGTTTGATGCACCCATGTCAACCAAGGCATAGAGTTTTATGTTAATAACCTTAACGTCCACAAAAGATAAACTCAAACTTGGAGGTTTCGTAGGAAGAGCTTGAGTCTTTATGAAGTCGAGAATCTTTATAGTTCCAAGTTGCACTTCTCTCTTCTCCTATTTTGGTTCCTCCTCTTCTATGGTGAGCAATGTCATGAGTTTGTTCTTTTTTGGGCAATCTTCGAACCAACGGGTATTGTCACAAAAGAAGTAAAGGGATGGTGGTGGCTTCTTTCTCCCTTTCTTTGTGATAGTCACTTTGAGGTTAGTTCCATCTTTGGTTGGGTTTTTTGGAAGGACTTTCTCCCTATGATCTTTCCCGTTGACCTTTTTGACCATAGATAAATTCGCCTTCCTCACCTTTATCGTGGTGGTGATCTATTCTCTTCTCATCTCCTTTCAGGGCAAAGTGCCAAAAAAGTCCTAAACTTTTTGCTTTTGTGCCGATTTAGTCATAAACGTTTTTTTGGTGTCGATTCAGTCATAAACTTTTTTACGTTGTGCCAATCCAATCCTTTCATGCCAATTTTGGCCGATTTTTGGCCATCGACGATGGATTGGATGACATGGCCTTATCGGACCGATACTGGATAACTTTTAATAATATTTTGATATTTATTATTTATTATTTATTATTTATTATTTATTATCTATTTTTATTTTTGTCTTTTTCCTCCAAATCTCCGGTCCAGCGACTGGCTGGAGGAAAAAGACAAAAACAAAAACAAAAACAAAATAAAAATAAAAATATTAAAATATTATTAAAAATTGTCCACGTTAGACCGATAAGCGCCATGTCGTAACCGGCCCACAATAAAATCCAACCACAATTGGCTGGAAATGACTGGATTAGCACAACGTAAAAAGGTTTAGGACTGAATCAGCACCAAAAAAAGGTTTAGAACTAAATCAGTACAAAAGTAAAAGGTTTAGGATTTTTTTGGCACTTTTCCCTCTCCTTTCGACTTGTAAGATTCAGGTTTGGAGAATCCAGCAAGAGACTTAGCTATGGTGATTGCTCTTGAGATACCTTGGACATGGAAAATGCGAACCTGTTCTGTTTTCCAACAAAATTTTAAGGAAGTTAGCAACAAAGTCCTCCGAACTGCTTAAATGCTTCATTTCCCTCGATATAAATTAACTTACTTTGTGACAAAGAAAACTGATCAAACTGTTTATATGCCCTAAAGTAACTTTCAAAATATTTGCAGATGGGTAATTTTATTGCAAGGAAGTAACATTTGTAGAAATCTGAGGAAATCACGGCTTTACAGCAAATTTGTACCCGTATTCAAATTTGTATTTGTGGCTGGGGATCTACGGTAGAGTAGAATTGGCCTAATCTTGAATACATCTGTGCTTGTACGTACGTATGCCAAGCCCAGAGAGCTCATGCTGTTGTTGGCTAGCCAGTAGAATTAGCGTCTTCCTTGTGCTTCCATCTCCTCTCCTTCATTTCAAGGAGCCATGTCCATGTGTTCCTTGTAAAAGTGTTTCTCCAATTCTAAAGAAAAAGAACGCAAATTTTTTCGATATAATATATAAAGAGATTGGGTTTATTTTTTTAGACTAATGGGATGAAAAATAAAATTAAAGAGTCAATATCATGAAAAATCACAAATTGGTATACCTTTGATGAATTTATCCAACCTAACTTTTGACCACAAAAAATTTCAAACTATTATGCCTTTAATAAATTTATTGATATATTTGTGATAAATTCACCTTTTGTTAATTTCCGTTAATCAAATTACTGAATTGGATGGCAGAGTCGACTGGTATACCGGTTTGAGATTTACTCTTTATTTATCACATTTGTATCAATTTTGTGATTTTTTATGGTATTATCCAATTTAATATAGGGTATATTTGTCATAAATGTACATTGTCATATAAGCTGTTTCTTTACCAAAAAAAAAAAAACATATAAGCTGTTATAAAAGCAATGATAAAGGAGATACTAGTTTCTACTTTTCGAAAAGATAAGTCTTTTTTTTTTTGATAAAGATAAGTTTTTTTCGAAAAAGATAAGTTTATTTTCACCGGAAACCATAAAAAGGAAAATAACCAAGCCAAAGGGAAAGAAAAGGAAATAAAACCATCAGGTAATAAGTGGATCTAGTGATATATGTGAATCACATATATGACTAGATCATAGGGAGACCCGTCATGATGAATGGGAGAGGTAGAATTTTTGAGATCAGTCTAAAAAAATGCTTTTAATTATATTTCCGTCTCGAGAAAGTAACCAAATTAATTAAAATAAAAAAGCCAGAAAATTTTTACCAAAAAAAAAAAAAAAAAGCCAGAAAAACCTGCGGAAAAAAAAAAAAAAAGAAAAAGTCGGCAAGAGGTTATCCACTTTACAGAGCACACGGGTGAAGCCCATCATCCCTCGACTGACTCAGCGATGATGTCACTGTCTGCGCCGTTTCTCCTCCGCTCCGACGGCCATGGCTCTCCGAACTTGCTTGGCCCTCTCCGACCATCGCTCTCTCGAGTCCAATTCCGCATCTTCGATCGCCGCGCCTCGCGATCCGACTCAGAATCACGGCCCTCGCGCCCGCGTTTCGGCCTTTCCTCACGAGGGCGACCGGTTCTTGCTGCCAGCGCTTCGTTTGAGCAAGAGGGAGGCGAGCCTGTCGATTCTTGCGGTCCTGCTAAATGGGTGCGGCCCAAGCGCCTCGGCGGCGACGTTGCGACAAGAAGTGGAGCTGGAGAGGTACACAGACTCCAAGGAGGGCTTCACTCTCCTCAAACCTTCTTCTTGGGTTAAGGTACACTTTTCATGTGACAATGTATGATGTACTAAGAATGCCGGACGTGCAAGAATGCTGTGGCTGTCCGAGTATTTGTTTGAGTAGTATTGGGGTTTAGTTTTTTGTTGTAATTGAAGGTGGATAAAGCAGGGGCGACTGTGCTGTTTGAGGAGCCAACCAAGGGGAGCAACAATGTGGGAGTGGTGGTGAGTCCAGTTCGCCTTGCCAGCCTTGGCGAATTTGGGAGTCCTCAGTTTGTCGCGAACAAGCTCATACAAGCTGAAAAGCGCAAAGTAGGTGCTTCTTCAATTGATTGCTTGGTTCTGAATGTGCGTCCGAAGCCTCTTATGTTTTGGGGCAATTGATTATTTGGTAGATAATTTGATTCTTGGTAGAGTTGCTGAGAATTGTGTCTTGGAGCTTTCTTATTGAGGGGAAACATTGAAGTGAAGTATCTTTCTGCAGTGCTGAAAAATTATTCCTTCGTATTCATGGTGACAGTATGAATTTCTTTCTCAAAAAGCTGGAAATGTTAGCTTCATATTTTAATCAAGATGATGAACTCATTTGTGAGTAAATAATTTGACCTCAGTAGTCTATGCAGTTCATCAGAGATAATCAACGCAGTGAGAGAGAGAGAGAGAGAGAGAGAGAGAGAGAGATCCTCTTGCTTACAGTCACAGCTCAACCTGGCTTCGTGGCGCAACAGTTATTGGCCTGACATGGATCCATTAATTTGAACGTTTTATGGATCTAAAACCCAGATTATTTAAGAGGAAACTGAACCAAAACTCTGGTTCAGCTGCATTCAGTGTTCTACTATTAAATGTGTTGGTATGGTCGCAGTTATCTCATTTAATCATATGATTAAACATATAACATGCATTCAACTGCATTTCCGAGACTTTCATTCCTATATCATATTTTATGATGACGACTTTCAAAATTGGCTTGATTCACGTCTTTAGGCTCTTTGGCTGTAAACCTATAAGTGATGTGTTGATAAGTTTTGGCTTTGGCTTGGTGCTATCATTTGCTTTAAACTGTTTTTTTTTTTTTTTTCAAACAGGAAAGTACGAAAGATGCTGAAGTGATTGGAGTGGCTGAGAGATCGGGCCAGGGAGGCTTGCAAGTTTACGAATTTGAGTACAAATTGACAGCACCAGGGGGGGATGAAAAGGATCTTTTCAGCTGCATTTGTGACCTCAAAGAAGCTCTATCTCTTAAATATCACTCGCTCTGACAAGCCAGAGAGCCCGCTTGACACCCAAACAAGGATGATGTTGGAGGAAGTTCTCCATTCTTTTGATGCTGTTCCTGGCATATGAACATCTCAGTCCATCACGACATGACTATTTGCTCCATGTTGCTCAAACATTGTTACTGAGCCTGAGGTAATGCGCTACTAAATTGATTTTGTTAAACAGTTGTCAATCTAATGGAATGAGAAAACTCAAGATGGTTTGTGCTTGGACCGTGGCAGAGGGATTGAACTTATGACCCCTTCAATTTGAATAAAATATTGCAGAATTTGGAATATGTTATCCTAAAAATATGTATCCAATCATATTCTTCTGTGTCATTCCTCGTGCACGTATGCGCAACATATATTACTTACTGCGATCATCTGGCACCTTGTACGCACAACTTGAAGTGCTACTTGACCACGAAAGTTCAACAGTTGAACTGATTGTATCAGTGAGGGCACTTCAAGATTCTTTTTCGGTCTCTGAGTACCTGATCTCACATGTTAAACTTGTGTTTCAGGTGGCAAAACTCACCTCTTAAATGACTCTGGTGACGCGTTCCGGGAAGTAAAGGGTTATCATTCGTTATATTCTTAGGTGAAATGAAGGCCGAGATTCTTTTTTGTGGACAGCCTCTGTGAATGATGACTAAGAGGCTTTATATCATATTCTTGGATTTCTACATACCTGCAAGAATTTCCTATTTCGAGTTGTTCTATTGCGGATTAGTAATTTCTGTTAGGTAATGCATTTTACCACACCTAGGATGGCGTTTCGCTGCACCGTTCTCAATTATCTGCCTGGTGATGCTCATTTAGTTTCTTCTTCCCTTGTAAGCTCGTTCTAGGGGCTCCTAACAATATTTGAGTTTCCGGTTCGTGAGAAACCGTAATTCTTGAAAAGCCGACGCGCCCGGACATGGACAAAAGCCGATTAAAGCATGAATTAATGAATTGTCAGGCCATTTCGGCTGCTTTACTTTTCTGAAAAATGAAAACGAACGAAAAGGAGGTGCTTCGACCCGCACCGAGAAACAAGGATTTTTCTCCAGACCACCGAAATGGAAACCGACAAATGAGATATTTCTCCACGATCTTTATTTTTTACAAAATACTGAAAAGTCAAAGGAGATGTGCCGCACGTCACATGGAGCCCAGGATTTTAGCTGCCGATTCTTCATCTCTAATGGCATTCACCCATAGGTCCTACGCAAGACTTTAAAAGGCTTCCCAGAATGCAGGGAGAACTTGCCAGGGTGAGAGTCTCCAATTGCTAGCAGGTTACCTGGGAGTCAACCGATCCCGTGAAAATCGGTAATGACAACCCGCGGGGTGATTGCAAATTACCTGTAAATTGCCTCCCGACCATGATTCCCGCAATGCCCTTCTCCTAACGTACTAGGCTGGGTACAGGAACATGATTGGCAGCTGGGTAATTTGCAATCACCCCGCGGGTTGCAAAATACTTCCCAAAAGTCAAAGGAGATGTGCGTCACGTAACATGGAGCCCGTGATTTCTGCTGCCGATTCTTCATCTCTCTAATGGCATTCACCCATGTAAATTGCTCCCGCATTGCGTTCATGTAATATTAGAGATTAACCTCAGGATTTAATCTCAGTGTTCCGTGGGACAGTTCGCATATAATTGCAGAGATAGACGAGTCAAAAGTTCGGATATCTTGTGTTATAAGAGAAAATAAAAAACAAAAGCTTAAAAGAATTTTGTTCAACGTGAAGGTTTACTATCTCCTCATACGTCTAAGGAAAGCAAGAGAGAAATTTGGGTAATATTAGTTTGACCAGATGACTTGTAAACTATAGAATATAATATAATGTTGCGTTTGATCGCCTGCATTTGAATTGGGATAGATAGGATAAGGTGAAATCAAAATCCTTCAAATATCTTCCGGATCGTAACAAATCCTTTCTCATGTTTTGGTGCAACCTAAGATAGGATGCAAAATCTTTGAAAATCTCTCTTGTTC